>VZZY01000445.1:17962-72137 GCA_013400335.1 Eurystomus gularis
CCCGGCGGGGAGGCGGCTGCGGGCGGAGCCGGCCCCGGCCCCGGTCCCGCCCCGAGAGACAGGCCAGGCGGAGCCACGAGATGGGTTTATTGGAACGACAGAGAAGGGACAGGTCGCGGCGGTGACTCCGCACGCTGGGCACCCGCCGGCCCCGCCCGCAGAGAGCTGCAAACCACCGTTATTTTACAGACGGAGCCCCCGGCGCGGCCGCGCTGCCGAGAACACAAAAGCTGCTGCAGGGAAGGGGATCCCGGTTCTGCTGCCAGAGGGGAAGCGTCGCCGGAGCTCGGCGCGGGGACGGTCCCGGCGCAGGCGGTTTATCCGACGGAGGCCATGATGACATCCACCGGGAGCTCCTCTCCGCTGCGGGCGGTCACCTGCATCGTCACCGTGTCGGTCAGGACCAGACGAGACCGCACCAGGAGGTCATGGCCGCCCCGGAACACCCCTGGGAGCGAGAGCGGGAGGAAGGAGTGAGCGCTGCCCCGCAAGCCTAACAACCGCACAGTACCGTTTCGAGCGGGCAGGGTTCCCTCCCACGGGTAAGTCTGGCAAACCCCAGCACTGGGCCAGAAGAGGCCTTCGAGCACCACATTTCTCATTCATTATGATGTACCTGGGACTCCTGCTACTCTGAAACTCGAAAAAGCAAAATCTAAACTAAACTCCAAGTGAGAAGAGGTCCAGGCACTCCTTCAGTGGCTACCAGTCACTTGTCTAAGAGCTCCAGAACACATCCACTTTCCTGGGCAAGGGTGCTGGTACTTTCCCCATAGGTTCACTCCAAACCAGGATGCCACAGAACACAAAGACAGCAAATTGCACCCAGCTGAGCCTGGGGCTGATCCTAACATCCCTCCACCACAGCACCCTCCCTGATCCCAACACCAGCTGCTCTACGCTTGCTGAGACAGAAACCACAGCAGGCACAAGCCTCCAAGTCCTACCCAGAGCACAGTAAAAAATATCAGAAGTTCCTGCCCTGATCTTCAACAGGCAGCTCTGCAGCCTTCTGAAGAGCTGCTCCTCAAGCAGGGAATTCTGCGCACAGCTCACCTGCCAGGTACAGTGTGTGGGAGTTCTTGTTATCTGGTACTTTATCCGATCGCTCACAGGGCTGCATCCCCAGGAACTTCACAATATTACTGACTGCCTCTGTTAAAGGGGAAAAAAAAATAAAAAATAAAGAGGCTTCATGTCACAGGTATCTTAACAAGGATTCACAGAGAGCATCTAAAGGTGACTGAAGCCCTCCCTGTTAGGGTTCTTGGTCCTTGCCCAGAGGGACACATAGCACTGGCCAGTACTGTGGGTTTGTTTGGAGGCCACCAAGGAAGCACAGGCAACACACGAAAGCCTACCGCCACACGGCAGTTCTGTTATCTGATTCAGTGA
This sequence comes from Eurystomus gularis, assembly GCA_013400335.1. Lineage (NCBI taxonomy): Eukaryota > Metazoa > Chordata > Aves > Coraciiformes > Coraciidae > Eurystomus > Eurystomus gularis. Next base: position 19,358 of record VZZY01000445.1, read on the forward strand.
AGGTGCAGCAGAAAGAGGGTGAATGAGTCAGAGAGCGGAAGCAGGAGAGTGCTAGCTGCACACTCAGTGCACAGCCCTGACAGCCTGCTTGCTTCTCTGAGGACAGATGCAGAAGGAAGGAGACATCTTGCAGGAGATATAGGTCTTCAGGAGGCATCTGAAATGGCCTTAGGGAGAGTATTTCAAATCCCAAGGGGCTGTGCAAGGAAGCACAGAGATGGCTACAGGACAAGGACACCCTTCTAAGCCATCAAAAGGGCAGGCTTCTCAGGAAAAATAAAAGGACTCTTTAATACCTGATGAAAGAGAAGAGGGCTTATACCATCAGCCTGCCCACCAACCTCAACTCTTCTCTTTGTATCTTTTCTGACTGGTCTCAAGCGGGAAAGTGGGAACTCGCAGCTGAACTATGGTCTGTCTGCTTGGGAGGGCAGAGTGCAAGAGCAAAGCAAGATGTTCTCTTGCCTCTTACAATCCAGCCTGGTCTCCACAGGGCCCAGAACACTCATCTGGTGTTTTGAAATCAGAACTAACTTGTTATCGCAGTAACTGCAGCTCTGCACTCAACAGCTGCAGTGAAATAGCTCGTGAAAGGTTTTGCCCCATTAGCCTTTCTGTGAAAGATCTGAAGTGTGCCAGACTGTGCATCTGGACTCTGACAGCTGGAGAGAACGTTGAGAGATCTCCTGGGTTCATATACCCCCTTACCTTCAAGGGTTTTAATAGCAGATAAAGTAAAGGTCTCTTCCTTTTCGTATTCATCACCCACTTCATCCCAGGCTGCTCCAAAGTTTGGCTTCAGAACTCGCTGGATGTGATCAGCCACTGTTACCTCCAGGTCTTCAAGCTGGTGGTAGAAGAGGTTCAAGTGAAACGTTGTTCTTAACCCCGCTCTCTCTGGAGTGGACTTCAGACCGGATTCCCTGAGAATGTAGGAGGCAGCCTCTCTGCTTCCACTCATGGATACGTCAGAGCAAGCCCTGCCCCTTCTGGTTTGCTTGAGCAAACCCCGCTTGGCTGAGTGACTGCTAGGCCTGGGAAAGCTGCTGCTCATGCCATCACCAGGGTTTAGAAAGCACGTTCCCACTCTGAGCACAGCCCTTGGCCTGACAGAGACCAAAGCACTGGACAAACATCCAAAACAGAGGAAAAAACAAAGCTAGGAAATAGCTGCTTGTTCTCACACAGTTACAACATTTGCTTCCCTAGGATGCACACAAGCTTGTATTTTGCCTTTAGGGCTTATTGTTCTGTCGGCCAGTAAAGAACAGCAAGACACTGTCAGACGCTTGCTATCACCTAATGCTGTGTGCCGGCTTAGCTGAACTGCTGCCATGATCGCGTCTGTGCCAGGCAGAACTGGGCTTGTCCCTCCAGAGCACGTATTGAAGGGCAGTCAGTGCCAGGGCCGGCCAGACTCCAGCCTGCGTTCATTCCAGCAACCACTGCAGGAAAGAATCTCCTCCTGATTCTAGCTGAAACACATGGAAGAGTTTGTTTAAATATCACTCAGATGCTGTGGTGACTGCTGGGAAGCAGAGAGAGGAGTTAACTGTGCATGTTCCGTTGGGAAAAACCCTCCCCACTCCTTGAGGACGTGGTGTCCTCGGTGACTCACTGCACAGCAGTGCCTCTAATCGGTTTCACAGCAGTGACAGGCAGCGCATAGAAAACAGCCTCTGGAGCTACCAGAGTAAGCTGAGGTTGTGTCACAACATCCCTTCCACTGGAAGGTGAGCACCACCCTCTGAGCCAGTCTCAGTTTCTGACTGAGCATAAGTTCAGCTTCTTCCTTTGTGGTAAAATAGCCTGCCTGGAAATGGCAAAGCCTGGAAGAGAGGTGCTTCTGCAGCGTTAGCGCTTTCATCAGTCTCAGTGCTGGGAAGGGAAAAGCCCCACCTTCCCCAGGGCAAGAACAAGGACAGCAACCTCCCTGTAGCAGGCGAGCCACTGGCAATTAACTGAGCCACCATGGAGAGCAATTCATGGAGAACAGGAGATGTCCAATGGCCTCTGTCTCCACAAACCTGACTGTGCAATTGCTGGAGCTGGTGGGCACAGCCACCCAAACCTGGAGGACACACCATGGCCTCCCAGAACACTGGTACCCTGCACAGTCAGGTGTCTGCCTGGAGAGCAACAGGAGGACACTCCAAATGAGACAAAGCAGGCTCTGCAAACCCACATCTGCATCCTGGGACAGATACCACTGACAGCACGAAACCCCTCTTCACAAGAAGCTGCCCACATCAGTGTCAGCGGTCACATCACTGCTTGCGGGGATCTGAGGCCAGATCACAAAACCTCTCAAAATGGCAACAGTTAGTTTGTGATCAGGTACACTGGAAGCTTCTTACCACGTACTCATCCTCGTAACCCTCGTCGTCTGTCTCACCCGTATTCGGATCGCAGTCCTTGACAGTGAACTTCATCATGCAGCTGAAGGTACAGGCCACTGGAGGTGGGGCAGGCAAAAACAAAGGTCACATTATCCCCAGATCCACACTTTCCTGTGGCAGAACAGGGCTGGGAGATTTGGGGCAGCTGGGTTCCCCCCGCCACTGCCAGCAGCACAGGCTTAGCCAGTGACCTAGAGAGGGCTCTCCAACAGTTTGTCTCTCAAGGACAAGGTATTTATTTGTAATATTAAGGCTAGCAAGCAGTGATAAAGACAGGCTCATGATGGTTGTACAAGACCATAATCCTCAGATCAAGTGCTATTACTGATGAACCTCAAGCTGTGTGGGGAATACTAACTAAACATGTCCCACCAGCGCCTTGTGAAGAGGCAAGATCCTTATCTAGGGATGGTTCTTGCACCTCTGAAATGAAACCATTCTGCACTGCAACACAGCAGCTGATTAATACTAGTGGGCTGGGAGAGGAAGCGATGACTCATCCCTGAGAAGACAGGCACTGCTGGGTAAGCAGCAGCAAGACACACAGGTGAGCAGTCCCAGAACACAACCCAGGGAGACCAAAGCACAGGCAAGGCCTAGTTCATGTTCTGGACAGTGACAAATGAAGGGATGTTCAGTTCAAACAGACATCCCTGAAATTCTACTGGTTTGTCTGAAATACCCCTTTGCTACTAAGAACATCTTGGCACTCACAGCACTTTACAAGTACCAGCCTCCCCACAAACTAACACAAAGAACAGACAGGCTGAAGGACATGCCAGAGGGCATGGGAGGGAACTCAGCAGAGAGCTGAATGCTCATCTGCCAGCTCTCACAGCCTGACTCGACAGTGCTACAGCACAAGGGAACCAGGAGAGGAGAAGGGAGGTCTGACAGCCCCCAAACAGCAAAGAGAAGTCATACTCAGCATCGCTCCAGGCTGCACCCACACACAGGCTATAAATACCTGGCTAGGATGCAAGGTAGAATGTGTGGGGGCGAGCAATACCATACATTTAATTTGGGGGATGTCAGGAAAACACAGAGGACAAACTGTTTACCTGCTGTTGGATCCTCTTCAGACAGTGCCACCAGTGTGTAGCAGGTACCCGGCTGGTTGTACACCAGGGTTTTGGCAGGTACATAGCCAATGACCTCATACCCCTCTGTTGGTTCCATCTGCACAGTGACATTCTCCAGCATTTGATCGTTCAGGGTGTTCGTGCAGTCAAACTGAACAGGAAAGGGGAAAGCAGCAACAGCTTGAAGCTGCTTGCTATAGATCTAACAGCAGACTCACTTTAGGCAGAGCAGGAGCACAGTGTCAACTTGTGAACCCCTAGGTCTTTGCATTTCAACAGGGCACCTCACTATCAGCTGGCTAGTCACAGAGCTCATGCATTCCAGTTTAGTCACAGAGCAACTCTGACTAAAAACTACTCATTCAAATGCTTTAGGGGAGAAAGTAAAACCTTGCAGGGGACTGCAGTGCTCCAGCAACCTTTTAATTCCTTTTTTTCTTTTAAGGAAATAACACTTAAAATGAACCAGCACACAACTACCCAATGCTTGCCCTCTGCAACACAGGCAGGAGCACAAATTCAGCAAGGGCAGGGATGTGTCAGATTCTGCCTGCTTCAGTTCACCAGTCAGCACTGACTTTAAATATACTTTGTCCTTTCTCCCTGGATGGTAATTCCCAGGTTAACTCTTTGCTATATGGAAATGTGAGTAGTGTGCTGCCCGTATCTTCTCACTTGATGCTCCAGGGACACAGTGCTCCACAGCAGATGGAATGGAAGATCCTTTGCACAGCTCAAACTAGGGTAGTCTGGGCAAGTTTCAGCAAGCTTAATGGTTCTGGCAAGTATAAACTTGCTGGTCAGACTTTGTTCTGGCTGCAGTGACAAGTTACTTAACCTCATACAATTGCACGTGGTGGATGGACAACAGAAACAAAGATCAAGCCCTAGAACTGTGTAAGCTGTTCTGAGCTTTTGAGGAAGGAGCTGGCCAAGGACAAAACATTGCTGCTCACAAGCTAATGTAGGACTCGCTGTGCCCTGAGCTCCCTGAGGCCCAGGCAGACGCTGGCACATCGATCCTAACCTCACGTGCCGCAGCAGGGTGGTACAGCCAAGGCCAAGATGGACAGGAAAAAGCACCTGTACTACACAGGCTGGAACAAAACGTAGGGGATGAAGAGCTCTCCCTCACCACATCCCTTTCTTGGGTATCCTTTTCAACCTCTCAGATTTAGTAAGCTTTGCTCTTATGACCAAACCCTGTGCTTGGGGACCCTGAGGAAAGAACCCTTGCAGCTGCTCAGTGAGAACAGCCCCATCTAGTGCTTGTCTGATTTGACTGTGTGTGTAAGCATTGTTCACACACACGCACACACTCCCAAATTAATATTTTCTGGGGTTCTGCTGCCCCGGATAAGAAACAAAGGACTCTTCACTTCAGTAACACTTTGAACACATATCCCTGAGCAATTTCTTCCCAGTGGAGCTTTTAACTGGTCAGGAGCTTGTTTTCCAATCCTCATTCAGCACCACATGCCATAGCTACCCACCTGGAACACCATGTGGCTGACAAACGTGTGCTTGGTGCAACGAACCACGTACTCCGTCTCCAGCTCTGTCAGGGCAACAGGCTCTGGGGAAGACTTGAAGAGTGGGCCCAGTCCCCGAAACTCTGGGATCGCCCCAAGTTGCTCTGAAACAGAGGACACAAAACCCATTGCCTTCCCCAGCCCACAGGAAAGTGTTAGAAGTTTCAAAGCCCTCGCTTCAGCTGCCAGAAGCTGCTGCAGCAAGGAACTATCTATAAACATTCACTATGGACTAAATTAAAGGCCCACATCCACCGCAAGACAGAAAGAACAGGACTGCAGGCACCCCCAGGAGTGGACAGTTGACTTAAAGTTGGGAGCCCACATCACTCTCTGAAAAGAAATAGGAAAAAGCCAGAGGGGCAAAGGCAGGCTCAGCAGAAGTGGCCATATTGCTCTCACACAGAGGTATAGGAGAGGCCTTGCATCAGTTTACCTTGGAATATTTCTTGCCGTGTTGCTGCCACCTTCTCCGGCTGTTTCACCACAGCAACAGGGGCATTTTCTGAAACAGGAAAATGCACAAACAAAAACACAACTCAAAAGATTTGAAGGTGAAGAGTAAGGGAGCTCATTTTTCATCTTTCTAGGGACTAGACACCCATATTCAGCTTCCTAAACACCTCTGGAACTGCAGCAACTCCAATGAGGATTACCAACTATTGCTATTATTAGCAGTTGGACTAAACCGAAACACTGGGAGCAACCAGATTTGCTGGCCTTAGTCTTTACAGAAGATGTAACCCCACAGACTTCAAATAGGACAGAGCTCAGCAGTTCCCAGCAAGCCCAATGCAGTCTGTTGTCCAACAGCTGGAGCTGTGAGGGAATTACTAGCAGCGTGGACCAGCATTCAGGGGACTGTTCCTCACCTGCTCTTTGCTCAATGATAGGAGCTGTGGCCAAGGGAACGGATTTCAGGTCAAAGGGTTTCTCAGAGGGCTCCAGGGTGTACTGATGTAGAGCCCTCTCCAGGCCGGGGATGGACACAGTCAAACCTGGGGACAGATGGGACAGGTCACTGAAACCAGATAATGCCAACTCTTTGTCACTTGTTAAACCAGGAATGAGGTGCAGACTTATTTTGAGGACTTCCTGCATTACCATTCAGGATGTAGCCAGCATTGAGGGCTTTCTGCTTCTGCTCCAGAACATTCAGGTAAAAGGTGGCTCTGTCTCTCACTTCATTGTCATCATCCATCACACACCTGAGAGGAAAATGGAAAACGGAAAACTTTCTTCAGTGCATTATAGTAGAGTCCACACGAATGAATCCAGATGACTAAGCCATCTTAACATAGGGCGAGAAAGAACATGCCATAGAAGACAACCAGCAACCTGCTAGTAACAGTATTAGAAAAGCAATCATCTGCCACACTTGGCTTCTGCCCACTTTGTGGTGCCGAATGCAGTGGTGGTCCCATCACAGGATCCCTAGAAGAGACTAGGCATGCACAGGGATGCTAACAAGCTCTCAAGTGAACAGGGGGTTTCACCCAGAATGTTGAGAAACTCTGAGGTACAACTTACCTTTTCAGTAACACCAAGATACTGGGTAACATCTCCTCATTCTGGGCTCCAAACTTGGCCAGGGCACTTACAGCACCTGTAGCACAAGTCATGAAAACAGAATTAGAAAGCAAATAAATCAGCTGAAGTTTCCTCCATTTCCTGGCCTTGATCAAATGCCACATTGGAGATGCTAGCACTAGTATCAAGTGTTACTGTGACTAGAGAGGCAGATGTATCACAGAAAGGTGCCTGCAAGCCTCTTCCGTCTAGTTTCAGAGTCACTGTCTCTCCCTTCCCATTTCTCAGCTGCAGGCCACCTTTTCCATCAATACTGCTGCAGGATCTTTGCTGGGTAAAAGATCCTGCTCAGGGCTAGAGTGAATCACAATCCTCAAAAGCAGAGGTGTTCATTCACTATATTTCCTTGAAAATCCGTCATAGGGCAGACAGGTCTGCCTTTCCAGGTCAGCTTTCCAGGTCTGTCTCTTACCTGCCCGGACTTCTTCATGCTCCAGGACAACCCTGTTGTAGATGAAGCGGATGTATTTGGAAGGGTTGTTCGTTTTGGGCCCTTCCTGCCCCAAGAGGTGGAGGATACGAGTGGCCAGCACAGTGAACTCACAGTCCTCAATGAATTCGCAGAGGTGAGACAGGCCTGTCTCTTTGCTCTCTGAGTTCTCCTCGATGATGCTGATGATGCAGTCCACGATAGCTCGCTTGTATTCAAAGCCACCCTAAGGAGCAAAAGGGAATTGCTTAGCTGAAAACCCTAAAGTATTTTAGAGAGTCTGAACTAGTCAGACAGGAAAGAATTTCCTTTGAAAAGGTCACTCACACTCTGTGCTTTTAATCTAAAAGGTCACTCACACTCTGTGCTTTTAATCTGAGTTTAAAAGGAGAAGGGCCTCCACTTTTGACCCTCTTTACACCCAGAGAGCCAGCTAATACTCAAGCTCTCTTGCCACCTCCTTTCAGAATGGCTGCGGTGAATTAAAAAACAATGCCTAAAGAGGGTAAAAAAAAAGCCATCCGCCTGAAGGGTTTACAATCTCCTTCAAAATCCTCTGCTGCTAGAATTAGTGCATAAAAACAGCCATATGGAAGGAGAAAAAACCAAACCCTCTCCCTTCAGCACTAGACATCTGAGGATGAATCACAAGAGAAATATATTAAGGATAATATCGGCCACAGCAGGACCCAGCAAATCGCCCCGTTAGCGCGGGAAGACAGGCAATCAATACCTCCCCAGGCACACCCCACAACCTGCCATGCTGTTAATGCTCGGTTATTTTCAGACATTATTTACTAGTGTCCTCAATACACGCCAGGGGATTAAACTGCACACTATCCTCTGCCAATTACACACGCAGTGCCGGGCATTTGGGGAATCTTTCTGAAGCTACTTCGGATTAAAAGAAGCTTTAAAACAGAATGGTTTGAACTACAAAACCATATTCAAAATGATACCATCCACCTACAGAAAATCTGGGAAAGGAGAATGGTCCATTTTTCACAGGAGCAAAATGAGATGCTCTGGTTTGTTCCCAAAGGAGAGGCTGTAATTGGCAGAAAGTGATGTCAGAGCACGCAGTGGTGCCAGTTGTGTTGCAGGCATGTTAGCTCATTTAGAAAGGCCTCAGCAAACCCCTGTAAAGCTGTCTTTCTGCAATTTGTGTCTGACTGAATGCAGAGAATGGTTATAGGTACTCATGATCACTTCCACAGCACAGAGAACAGAACAAAAGTGGTCCCGTGTCATCAATAAATAGGTTGTTATCAAATCTTTGTGTACAGGACAAAACTTCTTGGAATTTGCTGTCAAAGTATAAAAGAAAGCTGGTTCAGATGTGAAACACACATGGCCTGCCAACAGATCTGCTGGTGCCTGCATTTGCTTTGAGAGTTAATAAACCCCACAGAAAAATCAAAGAATGAAAACCACATTAAAAATATGCCTGGCAGTATGTGTGTGACTGTTGTGCACGGCTGGCCCTTCTGCCAGTTAGACTGCAAACCTTTTAGAGAGAAGCTCTTAATGCACAGCATCATCAGTAAAGCTTGACACTCACAGGGGCCACTGCGCAGGACTGCAGTTCATGCATACAAACAGGGAAGACAAAATAGCTTTCCTGCAAACTTACCTCTTCCCGAAGCATAGTGAAGAGAAAGTTCATGAGGACGGCGTGTTTGCGCGGGTACTTCTGACACAGTGCATTGATGGCCTGCACCACTACAACCTGGAGGAAAAGGGGGACAAGTGAAAAAGGATTCTGTCTTACCAGGAAGGAAAAACAGAATCATAGAATCATTTAAATTGGAAAAGACTTCTAGGATCATCTAGTCCTAATAGTTGAATTGTGTCAATTTTGTGCTGGTCCCTAGCTTGGAAACTACAGCTTTGCCTTTACTTATCCAACAAATGCAATTCCAGAAAGTACAATCCTACGAATTGGAGGAGATTATCTTTATGCACTGGCCAGTCCCTAGCAAAAGCCCACACCCACTGTAAAGAAGAAAAAGAGATTTAATTCTCAAAGGGCATCTCCCCAGAAGACAGCATGTGACTTTGGGGCTGGGTGCTGTACGACTGAGGCGTGGCAGCACCTGGAAGCAGATCCATGCAGGTTTCAGAGTGCACACACAAACATGGACCTTTCTTCAGGAACCAGCATGTCCCTCCTCCTCCCACTTCCTTACTTTGAACTCATCTGAGATTTCTGACATGAAGGAGGAGATCTGCTTCATGAGCCGGTCAATGCTGCTCTCACTGCCAGTTTTCAGCAGTGTGGTGATGGCCAAGGTGGCTATGCTGCGGTTGGAGTCTGTCACAAGGTTCTCCAGGTCTAGATTACAGGCAGTCACAGCAGATGGGTGCTTCATGGCCACCTAGAGCAGACATGGAAGAGCGGAAATCACTCAATGCATGCAAAAGGCCAAGCTGGCAAAACCCACTGAGTCTCTGTAAGCTCTCACTCCCTACTGTAAAAATAAATGCTACAGACGGTACATGAGGGTCATCTCAGACAAACAACTGATCTGAGGTTAAAGTAACAAGCTCTTTCTTCCTGCAGAATTGCATCTGTTGTTGGAAAAGAAACAGTAGTAATAAATTATCTTTTACTATTTTTAACTCTCTCATTTTCCTCCAATTATTAAGAAAAGAAAGCTATGAACTCCCAACAGAAATTCAGTGACCCTAGCTGTGCAGAACAGCTTTGTGGGTGGAAGCACAGCAGTCACCAGACACTACCATTCTGTCTTCTTCTTTTTCTAGACTTTACAAGGTCAAGGGAAAAGCTGGAGCAAAGATTGCCATGGAGTAGGAAAGAAGCAGCATCAAGGTTTGATCCCTGTTCTACAAGGAGCTCCTTCACCATGGAAAGCTCAGAAGGAAAAGCAGTAACATGTAAGACCAGTGACACTCTTACAGAGACCCGTGAAAATGATTGCTTCCTTCTGTAAAGTGTTAAGAGGTTTTGTTCCACTCAGAAAGCAATGAAATGCCATGCTGGAGTCCAGGGCACAGGTTATTCACACAAAATCATCACATAATCTGGCCCCCTTTTTCTTCTTAAGTCTGCACCTCCCGGCACATGAGAAACTGTTACAGCTCCCAAGAGACTGGCTCCTACCTTGTTGAGGGTACGGACAGCTGCATATCTCAGCGCTGCTTTCGGGGAGCTGCAGAACAGCTGCAAAACTGCAAGGCAGGAAAACCAGCAAAGGCAGATGTTTAGGCAATTGATTATTGAGAAGTGTTTCGCACCTGAAGCCAGAGCTTCAATGAAGAGACAGCAGCAAGCACAAGATAACTAGAAGCAACCGGGAATTAACCAGCTTCCTCCCTCTGTGTTGCCCCCTTTGCCACACATCCCTGCTGACAACTAGCTCTTACCCACCTCCCTTTTTCCACAGGGCTGTTCTTTCGCTCCCCTTGAAATTTCATCACCTTGTCATCTTTCCAATTAAGTCAATTTGAAATGCTGTTCTCCACATCTGTGCAAACCCTGTTCCTTTCCCAGGGCTGGCCCATGAAGGGTCCCCTCCCTGTGCAGAGGTGACCCACAGCCTCCATACCTGCCAACAGTCCCAGCTCAGGAGAACCTCTGGACTGGACTGAGCTGGGAAGGCAGGACCCCAACACCTTGGCTTCTTGCAGAGTTACACTCAGTATAAAGCAGAAAGATTTATCAGTCAGAATTCAGCCCTGTTCCACAGAAAAAAAACAGAACCCTCCAGTAACCCATACTTAATACACCAGGCAAACAGCTTCACAGGAGCAAAGCTATTTACACACACCACTGGCTGTCAGCAGCAGCATAAAGCAACAAAGGGTATGGCAGCATTACAAGCCTGAAACTACACAAGGTCCTTGTTTCTTGGGGTACTCAGCAGGTGTCACCACTGCAGGCCCATCATCCCCTTGCCAATGCTGTGAGCACCACATTTACCTGAGACAGCTGGAGCCAGCTCTTTGGCAGTGCAGTTGGGCAGGTTAACGATGGCAGATGCAGCTTCATAGACCACCATCTCATGCTTGTTTCGTAGGCAGCTCTCGATGAAATCAAACAGCGGACTGTCACGGCTAAGGGTCAAAAAACCCACATGAAGTAATTAAAGGTGCTAATAGAAATGAAGAATCTAGCAGGTCCCATAGCCTGTGGAAAGGTAAAAGCAGCCACAAATCCACTGTCCCCAGATCTTGTAGTGGTCACACACTATTTCCAGCATGCTCGGGCTAGAAGTCAGGCTGCCTTCTGAGAAGGCACCTTCTGCCTTACTTGCTAAAGGGAATCTCCCTCAGCCCTCACACACTGAGAGCTGACTGTACACACCACAAGTCTCGTCCACCAGGAAGCCACATTACATGCACGGTAGTCAAATAATTACAGAAGACAGAAAATTACATAGAAGGTCTCAAAGAACAGCTATGCAAAACAGTCCAGAGAAACGAGAAAGTATTCAATGTTGAAGCACAGACGGGACTCACAGAAGTCATAACAACCACCAAAGCATCCTGTGTTTTCTCTGCTGCCTTTTACCCAACAATAAGAGGGTAGAAGCTGCATACTGCTCTTCAAAGACCTCATGAGATGGCAAGTGAGCCTGCAAGAGGAGGAGAAAGCAGGACCTGAGGAAATTCTGCCATTCTGAGCTCCCTCACCTGCCAGCCTCTTCGTCCAGCAGCTTGCTGGCTATCCGAATCATCATGCAGTAGGCAAATGGTGACTTGAGGCCATGGCGCGTGAACTTGCTGAGCATCTTGTTGACTGCCAGGCGGTCATTCTTCCGCACATGGTAGAGCAAGCCCAGAGCATGATACTGTGCAGGGAAAGAGACTGTCACAAACCCATGCTGTGTTCTTACCGCTTTTATCCCATCTGTTGCCCAGAGGTGCCTGGCTGAGCTTGAGCAGTTTGCTACACTCCCCACTGCTCCTTGCTATTCCCCATGTTGGCAGTGGGTTTCCTACCTGCACCATGATATTGTCACTGGAAGCTGCCTCCTGAGCCTCATTCACCCAGCGTTTTACCACATCATAACTGGTCTTCAGCAGGTGCTGGGGGGAGATAAAGCCACAGACAACCCATGAGAGAAGGCTGGAGGAAGCTTTGGGAATAACAGTTTATTAAGAAGCAATGAGCCTTCCCCATGAGGGTGCTGGTGGCAGCAACCTATAGAAGAGCAAGAGATCAGCATACAGAGATCTGGCCATGATGGCTGCGGCCTCAGGAAGTCAATGATCTCCCACAAAGTCAGTCCCTCAGTTCACAAAGAGGGGAATAGCAATAATGAAACCCTGGAACTCCCAAGATGTTCAATCCCACCACAGGCAACTGCTTCCCAGCTTGACTGTCCCCCAGGCCCACTCTGCAGGGAGAACATACCAAGGAGGACACCAGGGCAGAGCTGGATACACTTGGCACTTTGTCAACAATTGCCTGCTTCATGTAGCGCTCGATGGCCTGCAACATGGTACTCTGCAGGGAGAGGGAAACAACAGCTGACAAGGAAAAGCCATTGGGAGTGTGAATAGGGAGATGCAAAGGCAAGAAGGTGGGTTGGGATGAAGTAGGGGAAAGTAAAGGGCCTAGGGCTGCCCCCAGGGAAAAGCAGCACTTACATCAGTGATTTGACAGAGCGCTCTCACAGCAGGGCCTCGGTAATTGTCATCCTTCCCAGTCATGTCTTTGGTTAAGCTGGTTGAAAAACAGGAAGCTCTTAATGCTGCATGCCTGAGCCAGCAGCTCTCAGGTGCACGCACAGTGCACACAGAGCAGCAGGCAGCCAACATCGCAGCTGAATGCCAAGTAGGCAACTGCAGGTCTTGGGCAAGTTCCGCCAGGGTTGGAAGCAGGAGGGAAAGATCAGTACTCAGGTTACCAGCATATTAGCAGGCTGTATGGGCTCCTGATCATCAAGTGCCTTACTGAACGTTCATTCCTGCCCTTTCCCCAGGGTCTTGGTCAGTACGAGACCATCTATGAGGGGATGGCAGCTCATCATACCACAGCACTTGGGACGGGCTTCTGCCTTGGCCCTCAGCAGACTTATACCCTCAGGCTCCCGTCTTCCCACACCACACTGGCCTTGGCCTCCCATCTCCCCATATGACACCGACACCAGCCTTTCAGTGGGACAATCAGCAGTTCAGGAATGACTCACAGAGGGTCACATCCTTGGCTGCCTTGGGAGCAGTAAATTCTTGACTACCTGTTGAAAGCCTTGAGATTTATGCCAGAAATCTTCAAAGAGCTTCAAAGCATTCAGACAGGAAAGTAGGAGTTAATGAAACAGCCTTTTGCAAGAGAGGAAAAAACAGCAGGGCTGCTGTATCACGTAACCAAGAGACAATCCAAATGTGCATGGGATATGGGGACACAGCACATCTCACATAAATCACTAGGAGTCCAGTGGCTGTATTTCAATAGCATCTTTTAAAGGAAAATTTTTTCTTTACCAAGCACATTCTCTATCCTCACCCTGAGAGGGATACAGTTGTCTCCAAGAGGTCGGACAGGCATTACTGCAGGACACATGAATGTAACAGTAAGAAAAGTGAAGTGACTGACCTGCTAGTTACAATGATCACATCTTCTGCAATAGAAGACATCTCTTTGATAGTCAGGTAACACATCCTGCGAAGGGTTGGCTGACAAGGAAAGATGGAAGACAGGTATCAGCTAAAAGGATCTCAGATATGAGGGGATCTCAGTTTGCCCTGCTTTCATAATTTTATTGTAAAGATTGTACTTTCAGAGACCCCCGGTGCCTGAGCGTAAAAAAATGTACAAAACTCATATTGATTAACAAAACACCTCTTCCTCTTCTAAATCGCTCAATCTTAGGGTGAAGCTGAAGAGATATCAGATTTAGCTGGATCTACAGCTTCATCTTTCACTTGTCATTCACTGAATGAGAAAAGCTTGAAATCATTAGCTGAAGGCACCCTGTTGCTTCAAAAGCAAGAAAGCAAGCAATTTATATTCCCGAGTCTGGGGATTTCTACACCAGTCTCATGATTTTAATGCTTTGTGGTTTGGGGTACAACTAGTGATGGTACTACTGCTGTGGGTAGGTACTAATTCCTGGTCTCCTCCATGACAAACAGTCATTGACTCTCAGCAGAAAGCAGGATCTTTTAATGCTGGGCACAAAGCATAGTGTGTTTTAGATAATTACATGCTTGACCTATGCCTAGTACAATCTCAAGAGTTAAACTGCAGTTCAGAGGGAGGAAGCTGTGTCAAGAACAGAGGATGCTTCGGTTAAGCTGCTACCAGGTCTGGGAAGGGCTAGGAAGCTGATCTGTTTCCAAACTTTTGTCCTACCCTTTCCACTCGGATCAGGTAGCTCTCAGCAGGACAGAAATGCTGATTGTATAAAAACGCATATCTTGAGGCTGAAAAAGGCACTGTTAACAACTTGTCCCACCAGATAAATGCAGCAGAAAACAACACACAGACTTACATCATTGGACTGAAATAGCTTGGTCATAGCAAAGAATGATTCGGTAGCTTCCATGACACCAAAGTGCTCCCCCTAGAAGATGTTTGGAAAGAAGGAAGGAAATCCCAGTTACCACAGTCAGCTGTGAGCCTGCTGCAGCTGTCTCTGTATAGGTGTACATTTTCTCTCCCTTACCTGGTTTATGAGATACAGGATCTTGGTGAGGATATGTGTACATTTTCTTGGGTTTATGGGAGTCTCATTAAACACTCGTGCCTGGAAACAAAGCATAGACAAGGGTGCTGACACCAACACACCCTCACAAGCACTGTCCTGTCTAGTCTTGGCCACTGGTACAAACAACACCTTGTGAGTGAGGTATGGCAAGACTCTAACTTTGGATCAGATTTCCCCTCAATTCCTGTTAAATATGGAACCCTTTTAAGTAGCTGGTTCTACAGTCTAGGATCACAAATCCAAGTGCAATTAAGGTTTAAAGGCTGAATCCTCATCACACTTTCACCCACACAAGCCTGGACTGTGTGCTAGCTAAAACACTACTCTTCTGACAGATGTATGCAAGCTCTGCGAGGCTAACGGGAGGCAACACCATTCACAACATTGCAATCAAATCTGAAACAACACTGAAAACAACACTGAAACAACAGGATCTGGGGATCGAGGAGTTTACCTGCTGTTGAACAGAAAGGCATTTTTTCAGAGCAAATTCGTAAAGTATTCAATAACCACTCTCACCCTACTTGTTAACTTTGTCATCTACAAGACATTTAGGGTGTCCAAGGCCAATTTCCCAACCTTCCTGTTTTAGGGTGAGCTTTCCCAGATAATTTTATTTGTTTTATTTCTATTTCTAATTCACAGTCTTTGATTCGTTTCAGAGACCTTTTCAAGCTTCTCCCTTCATCCCTCCAACAATAAAATAAGAACTAACAGGAGTATTGCCCGTTTCTTTCAGAGCTAGAAGGACTGTAACAAACCCTGACTTCTTTGCTGAAGTTCTCCAGCAATGTACTCAACAGAGCAAGATTCTCTATCCAGAAAGGGGTACACAAAGGAGATCACTTGAGGATTTACCTCTTGTAAGACTGCACTCTTCTCCAGGTGCTGGAATGGGTTGGCACCCCCACCTGCAAAATAAAGAGAGTAAAAGTCTTTCCAAGGATAATGCTAGGGGAAAACAACTTTCTAATTGTGCCCATACTTTAAAAAACAGACTGAGCAATTTGGGGTAATTTTTTTCATGAGCACCAAGCAATCAGAGCTCCTTCTTTTAAGTAATATTGATCAGATTTCTTCATAGCAGTTAGGTACGGCACAGCACACAGGACAGTCTTTGATTTGTCATCCCCTCCAGAAGTAACTAGCCATGAGCCAAGGCAGACTGATTAGCTGTAAAGTAACCACACTCTACTGTTACCCCCAAAGATGCTGTCCAGGCCCTCGGCTGGGAGCTTGTAGACAGTTAGAGCATCAATAAGACAGGCCTAGAAACAAAAGCTCAGACAAAAAGAGGTATCGCTTGCCAGACTGGTGAGTCAGGAGTGCTTTATCCCTCCCTTATAAACCAATCAGGAATCCACTAGTAAAGTATTTTTGGCTCTATCACTAATTAGGAGAACAAGACACCAGAGTAGAGAGTCTGGACACAGAGTAACTTTCATTGTTCCACTTAATAGAATAAATTGTATTAAATAATTAAAACCCTCACCAATTAAGGATGAAATAATCAGAGGGAAAAGCACTATCATTCTGCATGGTCTCTCTTAGCTTGCCTCCTAAGCGTTTGTGAGCTGCAGCTTTTCAAAAGCTGTCCGTTATTGATAAGCCAGTTTTAATTAGTACCTATGTTCAGCCTGGCCCTGGGACAGGACGCAGCCATTCCCAGCACTGTTCCAATGTTTAACAGGCCTGATCTACTACAGAGGACAGCTCCTGGGCCAGCTCTCGTCTGACCTAGGCTTGGAGCATCCTACACTGGTACCAGGAGTCTTTGCAAGAGTAAGCCTTAAACATAAAGGCAAACATATCTGCACTCTGGCTCCTTCTTGGCTCATAAACTTGCCCTCCTCTGCCTCAGGAGAAATTTGCAAACACAGTAAGTGGCTGAACAAAGCACAGATGCTTAAATGGGGCTGAGAAGAGAAGAAAAGGGGAAAAAGCACAAGCAACATCTCTAGTATGAGTATGAACCAGTTCTAGTATGAGCATGCAAACGTGTCCCAAAAAACCTGCCCAGCAGTACAGTATTTCCCATGGCCCAGCAAATCTACAATCCCTAAATAAGTCACAAACAACAGAGCATCACCTCTTCATCTTTCATAGCACTAAGGATCTCAAAATACACTGTACAGAAGGTCTCAGCCCTCACAGCACCCTGTGCCAAAGCATTCTTCCATCAGAGAAAGAGAAAGACACAGGGAAGGCAGGGGCTGTGTGTTCAGAAAGCTCCTAGTGTTGGATGACCAACAACAGTTCGTACTGATTTGCAGAGAAACAGTCACTGACCCAGCAAGGATCTCAGAACATTTATATACCCAAAATAATACCTCAAAGTGCATTTCTGAGAGCCAGTGGAAGCAGCTCATCCAAGGCTACTTAAACCACCGATGAAAAGCGAAGATACAGAAGGTGGACACACTCAATAAAAAGACTGTCCTGTTAGCCTTTACATGGAAAGCATGGGCTACAAGGCTTGTAAATTCAGGGATGATGCACTCCACCTAATATCAGGAATGACAAGCACTCAGGCTATGTGTTTTGGACATATACACAATCCACAGGAGAAAGGCAGGTGCAGCAAATGCTAAGAATCTTCGTTTGAGACAGAAGCAATAGAATGAGGAGTAAATGCAATAGCATTAGGAAGAATGCAAGCAGCAGCAGCAGAAAGAAGAAAGGAGAGCTCTGTGAGCTCTCAGTACAAACAAAATCAGCAGGAGTCATCACCACAATACAAGGAAGTGCACCTTCTGCCAGCCTAAGCCCTAGGGAACACCAATACCTTGAAGTGCGTGGCAGCTGCAAATGAAGAATAGCCCCCAAAATGAAAACCAAGAGCAATTCCTGTCCAACAGCGGCCTCATTAAATTCCCTGCTTATCAAGTTGTCACTGGAGGCTTTGGACAAGGGAAATAAGGGCAAAGCATTTAACACATTAAAATAAAAAGCAAGCACAGTCACACAGAACAATCACTAGGAGTTACGCTAGATCAGTTCACTTTGGGACGCAGATTGGTTCTGCAGAACAAGCTGCATAGGAAGCTTCACAGTAAGATGAAAAAGATACCACAAGGCACAGTCATGAAAGTAAACATTGTCGTATCTAGCCTCAATTCCACCTAAATTACACACCACATAAAATATCAACTTCTTCCTTACTACTCAGGCCTAAGGTTCTGAAAGGTCAAGCAATCTCTTTTGTGTTTCTTGAGTGCTCTCAGCCTTTCAGGTCCACTGAAAGCGGCAGTGATCTTGTTGGAAGAGCAGATCATGTGTCAGAAAAATCACCAGAAACCACAAATTGGATTCTACTCTGCTTTAGCACCTGGTTTGAGAGGCTGGGCAACCGTGAACCGGGTTGCTGTGCTCAATATTTAGCCTCAGACCCCGCAGCAGACTGGCTTAGCCTCCGGCTGCAGCAGCAAGAGGACGGCAGCAGACTCTTCTAGCGCTCCTGTGCCCCCTGCCAGACCCCGCTGCAAAGCCGGTACCGAGTCTCCCCTCACAGCTCACCCCCCTTATCCCCAGGAGGGGTCTCCCATCACAGGTCCACCGGGAAGGTCCCCTCACACAGCTCTCCCGTACCCACGGGGAGGGGTCTCTCCTGACAGCTCCCTCGGGGATCTCCCCTCGCAGCTCCCCCCATTACCTAGAGGGAGGGGTCTCCCCTCACAGCTCCCCCCGTTACCCGCAGAAGAGGCCTCCCTTTCACAGCCCTGCTCCCGCTCACCCGACTCCTCGTCCTTCTTGTCGAACTTCTTCAGCATGGTGCTGCCGAGCGGCCCGCCGGTGAGGCCCCCCCGCCCCGTGGCAGTCCCGGTGCCGCCGCCNGAGATGCTGGTAGCCGGGGTCGCGCTGGTGGAGACTCAGCGTTGGAGGGGTGGGAAGAGGCACTGGGATCCCTGGGGGGTTACACTGGGACTGGGAGGGGGCACTGAGATCTCTGAGGGGTTACACTGGGACTGGGAGAGGGCACCGGGATCCCTGGGGTGACACTGGGAGGGGGCACTGGGATCCCTGCAGGGACACGCTGGGACTGGGAGGGGGCACTGGGATCCCTGGGTGGGACACTGGAGAACCTCCTTCTGGGTCGGGCAGCTGTCACCTGGACTGCCTGCCCTGGAGCGTCCCTGTCTCTGGCAGCTCCTCCTGTGCCCCTTGTCCCTGCTGCCACCGGCACCCCGCCTGTACCCCACACCCACAAACCCCTGGGCCCAGCCCTGCCGCTCCCACCCGCTGCAGTGGGGTCCAGCGCTGCCCGGGCATCGCCCAAGCCCTGGGGCAGGCGGGGAAGGCAAAGGACCTGTCTCCCACCCTGCCACGTCTCCCCAGCCCACCCATCTGCTGGCACATCCCGTCGCCAGCTACCAAAATACGTCCCTCCCCCAGGGCTCAGGATCACCCTCCTTGCTTCTGCCCCCTTCCCAAAGCCAGCACCTGCTCCAAGGTGAAGGGGCTGTGCTCACCCTGCAGCAGGTACTCCTCGAAGAGCATGGCCGTGTCCCCCACTAGCTCCAGCGGGTGTCCCCCTGGCCTCTGCCTCGCCTGTGCCGCTCTGTACTTTGCACGGCGCGGCCGCACTCTGCTCCGCACCACGCTTATCTCCCAGCCTCGCCAAAGACGGCGGCAGCGGCGGCACAATGCGATGCCCCAGTCAGCCCAGAGCTGCTGTGGGCACCTTGGGCCAGGGGGCTGTCCCTGCTGCCAGTGCAAGCGCTGAAACCCCTCGTTTAGGGTTTAACGAGCTCTGGTACCAGCCCTGGCCCAAGATGTGCCCTCACTGCAGCTCTGGGGGGAGGGAACACAAAATGGGAGTGTACAGGGGTGCAAGACTGGCACAAAGGACAAGTCGTGTTCAGTGCCACCTTTTATTGTGCACACTCACCAGCTCCGGCTTTGAGGCTCAGCTGAGCTTTGTGAAGGATTTTGTGTGCAGCAGCCACCCAGAGCGAGGTGGCACATGGGCAAACCTGCCTGGCTGGATGTGGCCCCTTTGGAGACATCCCAGCGGTGGGTGAGCGGGGAGTGAAGCAGGGCACAGCAATCCCCGTAGTGCCTGTGGCTGGGACCCGGCTGTGTTCTGGCACTGGCCCCAGCGAAGCCAAACCCAGTTGTATCTTCTCCAGTGGTGCTGAGATGATGGTTACTAAACCAAATCCTCCTGCAGCTGCCACTTGTGACATGGGCACTGCGATGACAAGGTTCTGTATCCACAGTCCCCACAGGCACATCAGTGCCAGCCCGTGCTGGCATCTGCTGCCCTCTCCAGCCATGGCCAAGAAGCCAGGTCCCAGCAAGGGAGGTTTATTTCCTGCGCCCAAGACGGGCCATCAGCTCGGCGTTGGCAGCTGCCTTGGCCTGTATCTCCTTCTCCCTGTCCAGGTCGAGCATGATTTTCAGTACCTGAACGGGGACATCAAGTGACAGGGACACCTTTCTTGCCTTTTTCCTGGGAGCAGGTCTCTTGGTGGCTGGGCTCATTGGCCAGGACAATGCTTTTCTTGCTGACCCATCTAGCAGCAGGGGGCTGGCTTTGTCCAGATGAGACCCTTCCCCAGAACTGTGGTCACCCCTTCTCATTTCAGGGAGACCTGGTGGCATCTCATTAGCGCCGGTGGTTTCCTGCCTTGTCAACTTGCCTCCATCCCCAGCTCGAGGGGGCAGTGAAAGCCTCTCGTGGCTTGGCCCCTTCCAGGCTCTCACAGGCACCCCAAGGACCACCAGGAAGGTGAGCAGCATCCTGCAGCACAGCACAGCCGGGAGCATCTGTGGGGAGCACACACTGAGCATCGCCCCTGTCACGCTGCCATGGTCTTGCAGCCCCCCAGGCACACACAGAGCCCCCACACTGCCCGGGCCAGCTGGCCATACCCAGTGGTGGGGGCTCATCTCCATTTTCGGGAGCCTTCAGTTTTCCACCCTGATTTTAAGCTTTTTGCATGGGGAGGAGTTTGGGGAAGGCTGAAGGGGACATGAGAAGCAAATCAGCTGGGTGTCCCCATCCTTTCCTACAGACCCTGGCCAGACACCAGCTGTCCTCTCCATTTCACACACTCCAGCCCTTTGCCACCCAGGGGAAGGGACATTCCCACCCGCACGGGTGGCTGCCTGGGGACTACGGCTGCTCCCTGGCCCAGACCTGCCCTTTGGCTGGAGAAGTCTGTGGGACTTTCCTCCTCCCACGCCTTCCCCAGCGGATGGTGTTCTCTGCAGGGCTGCTGGGCTCTCTGGGGCAAAAGCCATCCCGCCAACTGGGACATGAGCCACTTGGCCTAATATACACAGCAGGTCTGTGGTGGTGGGGTGAGAAGGGCTTGAGTCCAGCCATGTGCACTGAGTTGTGCCGAGCCTCAGCATCTTCCTCCACTCCGTCCCCCACCCTCGTCCCTGGGAGTGCCCCAGGGGATGCAGGGTGCTGTGCCACGGGGTGGGGGTCAGAGTGGGTGCAGGGACACTGCTGCCCAAATCCTGCTGTATGGCTGCCTCTCCCATGAATCAGTCACCCAGTGGGGTTTGCCCAGCTGGAAGAAGGACAGTGAAAGGCATCCAACCTCCTGCAACCCATCTCCGGGCTGAAACTCTTTGGAAAGTACCGGAGCAGGCAGCCGGAGGATGTTTAACTCACTGGGAAGCGGTTAATGAAAAGCATCCAACCCCCTGCAACCCATTTCCCAGCTGAAAGCCCCCAGGAAAGCATCACTAAAGGGTGCAGCCTCACCATTTCCAGCAAGTACCCACGATGTTCAGGCAACGCTCCTAGGGTGCAGGGACCACAGGCTGGGGGTTTGCCCTGCTTTTCACCAAGCCCTGGCTCTTATCCTGCCCCCAGCTCCACCTCCGACCCACTGAGTGGGTGACGGTGACATGCGTGGGGGGACAACACACACAATGTTATTAATACATTTTGCCTAATAGTAGATGAAATCATCCCGGGCCATGGCTGGGCATGTGCCCCCACACAGCAACGTCAGCAGCATTTAGAGGGGATTCCGGAAACCTAGGGCATCTCAGGCACAATTATTTCACATCTGACTCGTGAGATGTTTTTTCTCCATCTAATCGAGCCTTCCTGCTCCTGTCAGCCTTGGTTAATCCCTTGGTTAAGGGAGAAAATACACAAGCATACTGGTGCTGGTGTCCTTGGCACTGGCAGTGAGTGCCAGCTCCCCAGGCATTGTGCCACAGTGAGGTGTCTGGATGCCCCCCAGTGCCAGCTGGGCACTGCCATCCTGATGGACTCCCTGACCCTGGCCAGCTGGGGGACATATCTGGAGACACACCTTCTCCCTGCTATGCCAACCCCAGAGCACTCTTTGGGCCACTGGTTTGCAGCCAGTTACACCAGTTCAACCAGGACACTGCTGATTTGCAGCCCACCTTCACCCGGTCCAACTGGGATGCCACTTGGGCACAGCCCACCTGCACCAGTCCAGCCTGGCCCAGCCCCTCTGCTCACTGCCAGTGGTGAGTGGCAGACTGTAGGCATTGCTGAGGGGTGAGCCTAGCACAGAAAGGTTTTGCCCCAAAGTCCCCCCCTTAGCGGCTGTGGGAGCACCCAGGGACTCTCAGGACAGGCAGGCACCCGTGTGAGATGGGTTGGTGGGTACTCAGCCTGGAGAGCTGGCCAGGGCAAGGATCCGGGGCACCGGGGGCTGGGGCTCAGACTGCTGGGGGTCTTGCCCACCCCCGTGGCCACAGGGTGACCCAGCCCGTGCCAACCTCCTCTGCGGTGGTGGGGAGAGGAAATAATGTCAGCTCTGTTCCTCCTCCTGGGGACAGCCAGGACCTCAACCCCAGCAGCCAAAATTAGCCAGCGACACTGATTCACCCGGCACATCATGCAACACCGCAGCCCCTCGTGCGGACACGTCATAGCCCATCTGGGGGGTCATGGCCTGGCTTACGCCATCCAGGCACACGCTGGGCATGGGGATGGGACACTGGTGTCCCTGGGGGTGTGAGGACCCACATCCAATGCTGGGAAGGGCATCCCAGCTGGGGTGGGCAGGGGGCACACTTGGCTCAAGAGCTAGCCCCAAACCCGATAGACATCTCCAGTGGTGCACCAAGAAGCATGGCATCTCCCATGAGCACAGCTTTAATAACACAGCCCCCCCACCCCGCATTGGTACACATATACATTTGCTGTATACAGATATACACAGAGAGCAGCAGTACGTCTGGGTGCCACAAAGCCCACCCGGCAGCCCAGAGCCCGCCGAGCCCCAAGGCCATGAGAGGCACGTTCCCACTCAGCCCTGGGGCTGGGGAGAGACAGGAGCTGTGGAACCCCGGGAGCTGACATTGCTTTCATGAAGCCTTCGAGAGTGAGCGTAGGCAAGCAGGAACCTCCTCTAACATAGCACCATCCTCTGGGTTTCCCTGATGGGCCAGGGGGTGTAGGTGAGCCCCCCCAGCATTAAAGACAGTCGTGCAGCTGGCAGGCGTGCGAGCTGGAGGGTAGTGCATGGAGAAAGCCTCCAGCCTCCCCCCAGGTCTTTGCCAAACCATCACAGCCACAAAAGGGGAACCGGGCCCCACATGTGGTTAAGGTGAAATTTATTCAAATGGAGCTGGGTGCAGGGCAGGGGGTGAGGGATGTGGTGCAGGGAGGCACTGACTGCTCCAGGGATGTGGGCAGCCTCACCACAAAGAGCTAGGGGGTGTGTTTTGAGGGTCCATGGCAGAGCAGGGAAGGGGATGAGGGTGTTAGATGAGGGGAGGGCTGCCCAACCATGCCAAATCCCAACTGCGCTCCTGGGCTGCCAGAGAGGTGGCACAGGGTCAAACACCATCCCATCAGTAGTGAATAAGTTAAAAATCAAACTGGGAGCAGCCCAGGAAACCTCCAGATGGGAAAGGGAGTTAAGAGCCTTGGGGATGGGTGGTTTCCCAATTGATAAAAATTTCACCTTAACAGGCAACAAAACTGACATGAAAGGAAAAACCCACGAGCAGCAAAAAGACACGTTAGAAATAGCACCAGGTTCCTGCTGGGGGCTGGCGAGCACACGGCCCCCACCACTGCCCAGCCCGGGCCCCGACACCAGGCAGCCCTGCCTGCCAAGACACTGTCCGTGACTATGCCTTTGGCTGCTCTTCTGCCTCGCCACTGGCCACGCCACGGCCACCTGCAGAGAGAAGTGAGGAAATGTCAGAGCTGAGGTGGGGGACCAGCATTGTCCCCCAGTTCCACACTGGCCGAGCACACGCCAGAGGGTGGGAATGCCGGTGCCAGCGGCCATGCCGTGCCATGCCCACCTGCCCTGCAGTACAGCTCGCACTCCTCCTTGCTGGCGAAGCGGTTGAGGTTGCCCCGGCACCCACTGTAGACAAAGGGCCGGCACTCGGTGACTCTTTGGTTGTAGTACCACCGCAGCGTGTAGCGCTGGCAGTCCCCCTCGTCCAGCGGCAGGCTGCAGGGCTCAGCTGTCGGGGGCAAGCAGCGATGGTGAGGGCAGGCAGATCTGGAAGCACACCTTTGGGATCCCCTTCTAGTTCATGCCCGTGAGCGCAGGAAACCTGCCAGGGACAGCACTTCCCACCCGCCCAGCAAACCACTTGTCGCTGCTGGTGACAGCTTTGGTGAGGGGGACGGAACACAAGGTCTGCACAGCATGAGCAGCACAGTGCTGTGATGGGGAACACGCGTCTTGCCTGGGTGTCAGTGAGAGGACTGCAAATCCCAAATCCCCCCAGCCAGAGGGTAGGGGAACCTGCTACCAGGTGGGATATGAAGGCATCACCCCAGCAAAGCCTGGGCAGCCTGCTAGTCACCCCAGGTTGCTCCATCCTCGGTACCAGGTGGGCACAAGGAAGCTCACCACCCATCACAGGCTGCTCCGAGCTGTCCATCTCTGAGTCCTCATCGTAGTCCTCCTCATCCCCATACAGAACGTCATACTCAAGGTCATCAGTGTCAATCATGACCTTCCTGTCCTGCCCTGGGAGACAGTGCTGGGTGTGAGCAGTCCTCGCCTCCCACACTGTCCCCTCCATGCTCCTCCCTTCAGCCACGGCCTCTGCTCTGCACACACACAGCACATGCCTACAGACAGACACAGCCTCTGCTCTGCACACACACAGCACATGCCTACACACACACACACACACACGTGCATGCGCTGCTTGCTGCCCTCTCCTCTCCCAGCTCTTTAATCAAAGCCCCCCAGGACCGGCAGCATCCCTTAGTGTGGGCAAATGGAGGGCAGGAACATGACACACACAGAGCAGGGGAAAAGGGGGACGGGGACTAAAAACAGAGGGGTGACACTCACCTTCCTCTTCCTCAGCATGTGACAACTTGAGCACAGGGACTGTGCTGCCAGCAGGGAGTGGCTGGGTGGGGAAGAGCCCTGAGAGAGGGAAGGACACGGTGCAGGCATCAGGGAGGAGATGAGGCGGCCTGGGGCTTCTCCCCTGCCTCCCCGGGAGAAACCACCCTTTGGAGGTGTGGAGCAGCCCAGCCCTGCCCCGGCACTGCTGCAGCCTGCTGGGGTACATGGCCAGGGATGGGGGGCCTGCAGACACCCCCTCCTCTCTGCACTGCAGACCAGAGCTGCTGGGGATTCCCAGATGAGGGACAGGAGGAGCTGCTGCCCAGTGAGACAGGGCCCACTGGGAGCCCAGCAGGATGGGGGTGAGGATGGGGATGACCATGGGCACAAGGAGGTACACGTCTTGTAGGTCCTCCGGGCTCTCCATCACCTGTCTGGCCGTGCTCCCTCTCCTGGCGGACGATTCTTCCTCCTCCCTGGGCAGAGTGGAGGCTGCTCCTGGCCTGAGCCCCCCAGCCTCCTTGAAGAGAAAGCACCCACCTCATCCTAGCCCACCCCTTGCCCCCATTCCTCCATCCCACTTCTCCAGCACTCCTGGTCCTTGCAAGCCCACCTGCCACAGCTTTGGCATCCAAGAATGGATGGGGCGCAGCCCCCATGGTCCCTTCTCAATCGGGCAGACCCTGGCAGTGCCTGGACCCTGGGCGGTGACCAGACCCCACCCTGAGCCAACTGCCCCTGGGGATCCCTGCTGTGCTATCACTTTGTTACATGCCATGCCTCCTCCCTGTGCCCGGTCCCACACTGATGCCAGCCTTGACCAAGGAGTTCCTGGCAGGTCCCAAGCACATCCAGCCCCACCACAACCAGCGGCACACCTGGGTGCCAGGACCCCTTCGGTGCCACACACACAGGGCAGGGGGGGTAGGAAAGGAGAGCCGCAACCTGAGTGCTCACGTGAATCCAGGCGCCGTGGGAAATGGCCACCGCATGCTGTGGGAGAGATGGGATGAGGGACCTCAGGGATGGTCCTCTGACCCCCTGGCCCTGGGGCACTGGTGGGGGATGCTCACCACAATGCTGGCTCATCTCCTGCCTGACAAAGGCGCGGATCTCTTCCTCCTGTGAGGCACATGGAGGGGCGAAGGACCCGCACCGCAATGAGGGATGGTACAATTAGAGAGAAAGAAAAGCCCTTTCCCCAGGCCCATGTGTGCGAGCAGAGCCCGAGGGTGGGGAAACCACTCCATCAGCGGCAGTCAGGTGGATCCAGCACCCCATTGCACCCTGGTGACCCAAGCACAAGTCCATGCCAGCTCCCTCTTGGCTCCTTACCATCATGCCTGGCTCCCCCTTCTCCCCACGGAGCCCCTGGGTGCCAGGACTGCCCTAGGGACAAGCAGAGGGGAGGTGGGAGGCTGGTCCTAGCTGAAGCTCCCCCACCTAGGGCTGGGGACCTGCTCACCCACCTGCTCTCCTCTCTCGCCAGGGATGCCGGGCACACCACGGGCCCCTGGCACTGACTGTCCAGGGGGGCCTCTTTCCCCCTGCAAAGGACATATGCTCAGGATCTGGCTGGTGGTTCTGGAGCCTCTCTGCCCTTCTCAGCACCATGGATGTGCTGCTTTCCCCATCCCTGCACCCCACAGATGCCTGTGCAGGTGGAGATGGATCTCCAGCTCCCCAGACTACCATCCCTTGGGCAGGGGGACACAAGGGAGGACCCCAAAGCCAGTGAGCTGGCAGGGCAGAGACAGAGCTGGGACATGGCTCCTGATGCCACCAACCCCTCACCCACTCTGGGGACAGGGCCACCTGTGATGGGGACTCACCTTCTGGCCCTGTATGCCCTCAGGACCTCGGGGGCCAACGTTCCCTGGGGGCCCAGGGGGCCCAGGAGCACCATCACTGCCTCGGGGACCAGGGCCACCAATAATGCCCGGGGCACCCTGTGGGAGAGCAGAGGGTGAGGTCAGGGGTGTCAGAGCCCCCAGCCCTAGAGCAGGCACCATGGGCGTCCTCCAATCCCATAGCTGGACATCCCTGAAGCACCAGCACTGGTGCCTTCTTGTAAACAACGAGGATTTGTCGTCGCATAGTTTAGTGACACAGTTTAGAGCAACACCAGATGGCTCCTCTAGGAGCATGGGGCTCTGACATGCTTTGGGCCACGGCTGGATCCTGGTGAAAGCAACGTGGTGCGATGCAAACCATCTCTTTCCAGCCCACTCACCCGGTCTCCTTTCTCCCCCTGGTCTCCTTTGGCTCCCTGCTGACCATCGAATCCCCGGTCACCCTGCAAAGAGGAAGGGACAGGCAGCGGGGTGCCCGCAGCCGGGGGGCTGAAGCACCCGCACAGCTTTTTCCAGCGCTGCCCTGACCTACCTTGGGTCCCATGAGCCCCTCCTTCCCGGGGATGCCCGGTGGTCCCGACAGACCCAGCTCTCCCTGGGGGACAAACCAGATGTCCGTCAGCCACCAGCCACCCATCCTCATCCCTCCTGTGCCAGCACGGTCCTTACCGGCTCGCCTTTCCTCCCAGGTAGCCCCGAGCGCCCCGGGATCCCCGGCTCTCCCTACAGTGGGCAGGAGAGAAGCAGGGTTGTCAGTCCTGTGCCCTTCAGTGCTCAGGCCAGAGTCACAGGCAGAGGAGGGACCCCATGACCCTGCCGTGGGGCCGAGCTCCAGCCTCAGCCATGTCCCTGCTCCCGCGGGCTGGCAAGGAGGATCCAAATGCCACAGCCTCTGGGCAGCGTCTGGGCTCCTGCAACACCCTGTGGGCACCCACTCACCTTCTCACCCTTGTCCCCATCAAGGCCACAGGCGCCTTTCATGCCCCGGTCACCCTGTGAGGATGAGAAGGGAAGTCAGAGTCCTGCTAAGCCGTCACGGGCCCTGGTTGGGAGAGCACTAGCAGGCAGAGGGACCAACCTACCTTGGGGCCACGCATGCCCAGTGGTCCCATGTCCCCCTTCTCTCCCCGAGCTCCGGGGATCCCATCGCGGCCGGGCTGGCCCTGCAGGAGAGCACACAGTGTGATGGGAACCTGCTCCTGCCCCGTGGTGGGCTGGCAGCGGCACCGAGACGCAGCTCCTCACCGGCTCACCAGGCTCTCCTGACAGTCCGACCTCTCCCTGGAGAAGGCAAAGGTATCAGTCAGGGCAGGAGAGGGGGACAATACCCTCAGCACTTGCACAGCACCCTGCTAGCATCAAAGGGTGCCCAGCTCCTTACCTTCTGCCCACCAGGGCCACGTGCCCCAGGGAAGCCCATGGAGCCCTTCTCACCTTGCTCACCCCTCGCCCCCTGCAAGCAGAAACCCAGATCAACCCAGGAGGGAGAGCTCTGGCCACAGCATGGCCATGGTGGCCTTCAAGGCTGGCTCTGGCAGCTCACCTTGCCAGGGTGCCAAGCACCATGCCAGGGTGCCCACAAGCACCAGCACATGAGGTACAGGGATGCCATCATGCCCTGGCCATTCTGTTCATCACCCTGTTTGCAGCCCTCTGTGGTCCCCAACCCAGCACCCCCAGCTCTGCCCATGCCCCCCCAGCCCTGTACCTTCTCTCCAGGAATGCCTTGCTCCCCCTTGTCCCCTTTGTCCCCTTCCGTGCCCTTCAGGCCACGCTCTCCCTGCAAAGGGGGAAACACAGGAAGGGGTCAGGGAATGGGGAGAAGCTAAGACACATGTCAGAGTGGAGAGGACAGATCCCTGGGGTCTGTAGGATGGCTGAAGGGGACAACATGCTCTGCAAGGGAGGGTTCCTTGGCAGCAAGAAGCCTCTCCAGCTCTTCTGTCAGGCAGAGGTGTGGAGGGAGGCTGTCCTGTGCCACTGAGGAGAGGGGGTGCAGGAACAAGCCCATAGGGCTGGGAACTGTCCTGGGCCTTGGGGAAGGGGGTGCACAGGAGAGCCCCTGCCCATCAAGAGGGACAACACAGAGGGGGACAGGGAGGAGGGGGATATCTCTTACTGGCTCCCCCTTGCTGCCTCGTGCTCCAATGGGCCCCTCCAACACCACAGTATCGCCCTGCACACCAAAAAAGAGGGGTTGTTGGTGAGTGGTGAGGCCAACACTACTGCCCTCCCTCCCACTGCCCCCCACCTCTGGGACTCACCTTGTCTCCTTTGGGCCCTGGGGCCCCAACATCTCCCTGAGAGGAAGGGGAGATCGTGAGATGCTGCAAGGATGCATGGCAGGGAACGGACAGCACCTCCCTGGGGCTGCCAATCCCAATCCCTGGAGGTGCATCATCCACCCCCACCCCAACTCTCCAGCCCCAAGGGACCCTTACCTTGTCCCCACGCTCGCCCCGGTTCCCAGGCAAGCCCTGTGGGAGAGAGAAGAGGGGTGGTCAGGAAGGGGCCTGGCCAGGGGTGCAGATGGGAAGGGGGGTATTTACCGCCGGTCCACGATCGCCTTCTGGCCCTGGACGCCCGTCTTCACCCTGCGAGAAGGAAGGGATGTGAGAAGTGGGTCTGGGATGGGGGCACCCCCAGCGTCACCCCACCATGGGGACAGGTGCAGTGCTCCATGTCCCATCGGGGCTGGCATTGTGGGATTTCCCATCCCTAGTGCTGGGGGCATGGTGGGCTGCAGGGGGGCTGTGGTGGTACCTACCCGTGGCCCCGGGTCTCCGCGCTCACCTCTGGCTCCCGGCTGCCCAGCCCCTGGGGCACCCTACCAGGGGAAAGCAAGAGCTCACCCCTGTCCTTGCTGCTCACTGCTACTCCCAGCCATGCCATGTCCCCTACTATGGCAGAGGACACCTCACAGAGGTCCCATGTGCCACCACACCAAGTGGTTTAAGCATCACCCGGGGGAACAGTAGCAGGAACACCCCATGAGAGGGGTGGCCCCACATCCCTCATGCTATAGGGCTGCTCCCATCCTACCTTATCACCCTTCAGGCCAGAAGCCCCTTGTATTCCCTAAAAGAAAGGAGAAGGGTGAGTGAACCACGGGAGGAAGGCAGTGTCAGGTACCCCACAAACCATCCCTGTGGCTCCCATAGCAGCTCCTTCCCCATGCCAGAGCCCCCAGCAAGCCCCAGCCACAGATGCTGGGATTGGAAAGGTACGAGTGGGTCCCCATCACCCTGCCCGAGCTGGCAAGGGGGCCAGGGCAGAGCTGGCATCCCCCAAGGATGCTGCAGCACTGGAGCCTCGTACTCACCGCCGGCCCTGGGGGGCCCGCAGGTCCCGGTGGTCCCGAGGTGCCATCTCTCCCAGGAAAGCCGACCAAACCCTGGAGGGAAACATGGTGAGTGGGCAAGGGCCATGCCAGTGAGCTGGCAAGGCTTGCAGGGACCCCACTGGCACTGCCTGAGGGTCTGGGGTCACGAAGACCTGCAAGGCCAAGTGCTGGCCATAGCCTTTACCCTCTCTCCTGGAGGACCTGGCGGGCCAGGCTGCCCGTTGTCCCCTCTCAGGCCGGGCTGTCCTGGTGCCCCAGCGATGCCTGCTAAACCTGGAGGTCCTGGTGGTCCTGGCAAGCCAATGTCACCCTGCAGCAGGGAGGAAAAAGATGGGATCCAGGGAAACAGCCCCCAGGAGCCTGCTTTTCCTATGGCGGGCTGAGCCAGGGCAGCATCTGGGTTTCAGGGACATGGTGAGAACAGGGTGACAAGGGGGCAGGGGTTACCTTCAAGCCTTGAAGCCCGTCCTGTCCTGGAGGTCCCCGCACACCAACGCCTGGTGATCCCTGCATTGTGGCAGAGCACATGGTGTGTCCCCTGGCTGGTGGGCATGGGGGTGCCAGGGGCACTCTGCCACTCAGAGTGGCCCCATTGGGCTGGGAAGCATCCCTCTCTCCTGGGACCAGGGGACACTTACCTTCTCCCCTTTGGCTCCAGAGGACCCCTTGGCCCCCTATAAAGACATCAAGCCACCAGTAAGAGCTGGGCAGTGGGTGGTGGGGACACAAGTCTCACCTCGAACAGCATCCACTGCCCCCAGTACCCACCCTCCAGCCCCTCATGTGCCTCTTACTCACATCTTCCCCAGGATCCCCTGGCTCCCCAAATCTTCCTGGCTCCCCCTGGTAGAGGGAAACAAGCAAAAAACAGGATTGGGACACTATGTGCAGGGGGTGCAGCTGCAGTCGGACACCCACCCCCAACTATGGGCAGGCAGGTGAGGAGCCCAGGGCCCCCACGGCTCCCTGCCCACCAGCTTCCTCAGGGCTGGCTTACCTTCTCTCCCTTGGGGCCAGGCAATCCTCGGTCACCCTTGGAGCCCTGCCAGGGGCAAAGCAGCATTAGGGGAGGGAGAGGACCAGTCACAAAGCTGGCTCACGCCCCAGAAGTTGTGGGGTGGTGTTGGGGGGGGGGGCGGATGAGGTTAATGGAGGGGAGATGAGGTTAATGGAGGGGGGATGAGGTTAATGGAGGGCGGATGAGGTTAATGGGGTCAACTCACAGGTTGTCCCAGCAGCACACCGTCCAGCAGCGCTGGCTCGCCCTGCAGTGACACACAGGAGCTCAGGTGTGCCTACAGCAGGTGCCAGCACCCTGCGGACCCCTGCTCACTTTGGGGCAGCACCCAGGGGTGACGGTCCCCCCTCCCCATGCCCTGGCTCCTTACCTTCTCGCCTTTGGTGCCAGGGGGACCAGCAATGGCCTGGGGCACAGCAGAGAGAGGGGGCAGGTGAGCGAGGCTGCACAGGGATGCTCCCCCTCATCCCAGCCCTGGGGAGCTCCCAGCAGCTCTTCACTCACCTGCCCTGGGGCTCCAGCATCCCCTGGCTCTCCCTTGGGACCAGCAGGGCCTGAAGGTCCCGGCACACCCTGGCACAAACAGCACAGACCTCAGCCTCAGCAGCAGACACCCTGGGCTGAGCCCCATGGGGCTCCTGCTGGGATGGGATGAAATGGGATGGGGTGAGCAGCAACAAACCATCTTCCCAGGCATCCCAGCTTCACCGTCCTTCCCAGGCACACCGTCCCTGCCTGGCACGCCTGGCTTCCCGCTCTCCCCCTGTGGGCAATAAGAGCAGGGCTGGGTCACAGAGGTCCTGCAGCTCCCCGAGCAGCCCAGAGCACCCACACTGATGGCAGCTGGGCAGGGCAGGGGTGACACACTCACCACTTGTCCTGGCAGCCCAGGGACACCTGGTGGACCCTGCAAGGGAGACATGAGCAGAAATCGAGTGGCAGCCTGGGCACTAGGAGCAGCCAGAAAGCAGGTCGGGGGGGCTGCAGATACCTACCCCTGGGCCGGGGGGGCCGGGGGGACCGGGCAGCCCCACGCTGCCCTGGGGACCGGGCAAGCCCTGCAATGGAAACAGCCACATCAGGGAGGGGACACCACATGCTTTAGCACAGCCAGGACTTCCACTGCCCCCGCCAGAAGGTGTGTGGCAACAGGGCCAGCCGACTCTTGGGACCAGATGGTTTTGGGGGAACCAGGAGGGTGCTGGGGAATAGGCAGAGGTGCTCACCCGGATGCCAGAGCCAGGGTCCCCTGGATCACCCTGCAATGAGAGTGCCTGCATCAGTCCCACTACTCTGATCCACTGGCCACCATGGTCGTGGTAATGTCCCCGCACCCGCCATGGGGCTGCTCCTAAGGGTCAGCTGCATCCAAGAGGGGATCCAAACTGAAATTTCCCTCCCTTCATCCCAAAATTTCCCTACATATGGTTCTCCCACCAGCCTCCAGATTTGGCAAGGCACTGCTTTTCTCTGCCAGGCTGGACAAGACGATGCCTATGCAGATGCCAACACAGACACTGTACCTTGGTCCCAGCTGGGCCTGGGGTCCCTGGTGGGCCGGTACTGCCCTGTGGGGGACAAGGGGACATTATATCATGGCAGTACTTGCTGGTGGCACAGGTTCGGGAGGGGACAGCACAGTCTCAGCACTGCCACCCCTCTCCTGCTCCCTGGGGGACACCCAACCTTTGCATGACAGTCCCCTGCATGTGCTGCAGGGTGGCTCCTTACCGGAGGTCCTGGGGGTCCTGGGTCTCCCTGGCTGCCCTGAAGGGAGGAAGAGGTGGGGTGACCACAGGAGTGGGTTTTCCCCAGTGGGTGCATGGCATGTCTCCTAGGAGAAGGAGACTTACACAGTGCCAGCAGCTCTTGTAAGCACCCATGCCAAGGACAAGCCTGGCTGGCCCTGGCAAGACGGCTGGGGCCAAGCACCCACCCCACATGGTGGCCCCCCATGGCTTCACCTAGTGCATGTGGTCAGGAGCCTCTGGCTGTGCAGAGGCGGGGTGACACAGTGACATGGGGGGACAGATACCTACCGGGCGTCCCAGCACACCGGGGAAGCCTGGCAAACCCTGCAAAGAACCATGTCAGAGCCAGCAGACAAGCAGAAGCCTGCCACCCTTAAGCAGTCCTGCCTGCCCCCCAGGGATGCTCCTCATTCCCGGTGCACAGTACCCAGGCTGGGGTACTTATGAGAGGGGTGGGAGGCCCCCTAAAGCCCTGTGGACCCTGCACAGCAGGGAAGGAGGTCAACAAGATGTGAATGCTCCTGCTGGTGCTGGTGGTGGGACCACTGGACCTCCTCTATGTCCCAGCCCACATCCCCCCATCATGTCCCCACTCACCGGCTTCCCCTCGGGGCCGGCCAGCCCCCTCTCACCCGGGAGACCCTGGAGCAAGAGATGGGGATGGGGTCGGTGCCAGGCAGGGGATGGGGTCAATGCCAGGCAGGGGATCAGTGCCAGGTGGGGGCCAGCGTCATACTCACTGGTGCGCCGTCCCTGCCTTTCTCACCAGGCTCCCCTCGCTCGCCCCGTGGGCCACCCTCACCCTGCAGCAGGGACAGGCACAGGGTCATAGGACAGGAAGGGACCTGCAGGGAGCTGACACCCAAAGAGGGGTGTCCCTAGCAGTGCCCCTGCCCGGGGCTTTGCTCCATGGGGCTGCCCCATCGGCAGTAGGAGGCTTACGACCGCAGACCTTATCTCCTTTGGGTCCCCGCTCGCCCTCGGCTCCTGGCTCGCCCTGTGTTGGGGAGAAGAGAGATGCCATCTGCCCCTGCTGCCCTGCTGAGAACGCCTGCCCCGCCACTGTCCTCAGACCCAGCCCAGCTCATCATGTTGTCCCCAGTTTGGTTGCCTCAGCTGTCCCACTCCTTCCTGCCCAGCCACGCACCTTCACTCCCTTGGGTCCAACAGGGCCACGCTCGCCTGGCAAGCCCATCAGGCTGCCCTCCACCACGTCTGCCTGCAGTCAGGGCGCAGTCAGGGCCGGCACCCAGGGGACCCAGGAAGGTCCCCCCAGGGGCACAGCCCTACCCAAGCCCCTATGCTAGGGGGACTGGACATGGCCATCACCATCCATCTGGGGATGGAAGGTAAGCTATCACTTACCTTGGGCCCTGGGGGCCCTGGGGGGCCGGGCAAGCCATCCCTACCCTGGTGGGAGGAGAAAAATAGGTTAAGCATCAAAGGAACAGCAGGGCATGGGAAAGCATGGTCATCCTGGTGTGGCCACTTCTGGCTGCCATAGGGCATCCTCCAGTCCCCCAGAGAGCCCCTCATGCCCCCAAAAGCTGCACAGCACATAGGGGACAGAGGGGACCGTTGTCCCCATCCCAGCTCACCTGCTCACCCCGGTCACCCTTCTCGCCTCGGTCGCCCTGGAAAAACAACATGATCGTCATCATGGGGCTGTTCCCAAGCCCTTGGACCAGGTCCCCCAGCCCTTGCCCCAGGATGCCCACCATGTACTTACCTTCTCGCCGGGGCGCCCGGCCTCCCCCAGCTCCCCTGCCCGGCCCGGCAGCCCAGGGATGCCCGGCTTGCCAGGCTCCCCAGGCTGCCCGGGTGGCCCCTCAGGACCTCGCTCGCCCACGGCACGGCCCATAGGGCCCTGGGGGCCAGGGGCACCCACGTCGCCCTTGTCACCTTTGGGTCCTCGCTCACCAGGGAAGCCTAAGGAGCCCTGCAAAACACAACGCTGCGCTGCCAGAGCCACCCTTGTGCCAAGGGCTGCCAGCCCTCCCTGAGCACCCCAGGGCTGAGCCAGCTGCATGGCCCCCCCAGCCAGCCCAGGTAGGGGGTAGCAGGGCAGCATGTTTGGGCATGGCAATGAGCCCGGCACCACTCACCTCTCGGCCTGGAAGCCCCCTCTCTCCTGGCTCCCCCCGGCTGCCCTTCTGGCCTCGCAGCCGCTCGGACAGCGGCAGAAATGAGTCTGAGCTCCCATCATAGGCACCTGTGAGCTCCTTCAGGGATGAAATCTGGGAGGGAGAAAAGAGCCACACATGAGGCGGTCGTGCTCTCCAGCCATGGTGGCACCCCATGGCCCTGCTAACCCATCCTGGGTCACTCAGATCTCCCACCACTTTTGTCTGCCCTGCAACAGCCAGAGACTATGTACCTTGATGCCAAGCGCTTCCAGGCTACGTTCTATGTTCTGAAAAAAAACCACATTAAAAAAAAAGTGGATGCTGGCCTGGTCCCACCATAGGGGCCATGGAAGGTCCTCTGCTCCCTGGGGCTGACATTTCAGCCCAGCACGTACTCACCACAGCAGTCCCGGGGTCTCCACGTGCTCCAGGGTTGCCAGGTCGCCCCTAGGTTTGCAGAGAAAGAGGCAATGAAAAGATGTACAGGGGTGCAGTAGATGAGGTGAGCAGTGCTGATGCTGCCCTTAGTAGGTTTCAGAGCTAATGGTGCTGCTGCTGCCTGATCAGGGGCTGCAAGTTATCCACACCTTGGGGTGCTCGCAGCTTGTCAGACTTGGTACTGGGTACTCACCGGCTCTCCTTGCAGTCCAGGCTCCCCTGGATCACCCTGAAACACAGCAAAGGCATCGAGGGGGGCAGAGCCAGGTTGCCTGGCACCAACTCCAGTGCCAGGGTCCAGCTCTGCCAGACTAGTGGCAGGGAGTCGCACCAAGGACTCGTCCCCTCTGGCACAGGGTGCCTCAGACCTTTGCTTTTCAGGGTCAGGAGCACACCTACCTTCAATCCAGGCACACCACGGAGACCCGGCGAGCCCTGGAAGATGCAGTGGGGACACCATGGCACCCAGCACCCATAGACACAGGGCAGTGCCTTGAGGGAGCCATGGGCAGCCTGGACTCCAGGGCCTGGGGGGCTCAAGGACTACGCACCTGGCCTGGGGGCCCAACCTGCCCTGGGATGCCAGGAAGGCCAGGGGGGCCGAGGGGGCCTGGCATGCCTCTGTCCCCCTGCTCACCCTTGGGACCACTGCGGCCCTGCCGAGAGAGCAGTGTTACCCCCCAGCACCGAGGTCTGCCCCGGGGGGTGGTATGTACCCAAGCATGCCCAAGCACCACGCTCCCCTGTGGGGAAGTACTCACCTCTCTGCCGGGGGGTCCTGCATCACCTTTGTCTCCCTAACCAGAGGGGAAAGGAGTTAGAGGGATGCTGTCTCATGGGCAAGCCCCAAGATGATGCTCCTTGGATCCAGGCAGGCAGGAGCCGCTGGGAGTGCGGGGACCATGCTGGGACAATGCAGGGACTGCACCGGGATCACACAAGGACCCCTAGGACTCAGCTCCTTACCTTTCTCCCATCCTCTCCTGGTGTTCCATCTTCTCCCTGGGGACACAGGCTGGCAGTCAGGGCCCGACTGGACCATCCCAGCATGGGCATCACATGGGATGGGGACAGGCATGGGGGGCACAGCTCAGGGCACAAGGGCTCTTTGCCACATCCTCCCCTGGCCTTTATGTTGCACTGGGATCACCAGCCCTCAAGACCTCTGGGTGAGTCCCAAAGCCAAGCCCCACTCCCCCTACTCACACTCTTGCCGTTGAGGCCGGGTTTGCCGTCATCACCAGGTTTGCCCTGGGAGGAAGCAGAGGCAGTGAGAGACCCCCTCCCAGCAGCCACGGGTCCCCGGGTTGCGGGGAAGAGGGAGCTGGGCATGGGGCCAGCCCCAGCAGATGGACCGCTCTGGGACCGACTGCAGGGGGCATGAGGCAGGATATGTCCCCGGGGCACAAGGCAGCTGGTACTTACAGGGACACCGGGTGGTCCTAGAGGGCCCACAGGGCCAGGCGGTCCCTGCTCCCCACGCAGCCCAGGAAGCCCCTGTGGGGAAAGGAGATGGGGGGAGCACAGGGCGGCAGGGTACCCATCTCCTCCAGTCAGCTCTGAGAGGAGGGAGCGTGACTGGGATGGTGGCACCCTGCTGGGGACAGGGGATGGTGCCACTGCACTGACTAGAACCAAGGAGCAGGGCACAGGACATTGGTCCCTTGCAAGCACGATGTCCCCAGCAGGAGCACAACCCAAACCTTCCCTCTCCCAGGGATACTCACATCCCGGCCAGGGTCTCCCTGCTTCCCTGGGTCCCCCTGCAGACAAAGAGGAGGTGAGTGCAGGGACACCCCTGCCCTGCCACGGGCCCCTCACCAGCATCCCCAGCTGAGAGGGTGTCTTGGGGGTGGTTCCTCCTGCCCCATTGCTCTTCTGTCCTGCAGCCCCCACCCACAGTGTCTAGGAGTGTCTGTGCCCTCCACCCTGGACCACACTCACCCTCAGACCAGTGGGGCCCGGGGGCCCAGGTTTGCCTTCCAGCCCATTGCGGCCATCCAGCCCCGGTGGGCCACGGTCCCCCTATAAGAGAGCAGGGCTGCAAGTCTGGAGCCATGGGGCAAGATGTGGGTGCCACGGGGCAGCCCCCAACCCCCTCACCTTCTCTCCTGGCAAGCCTCGGTCCCCAGGGTCACCCTGCCGGGGTAAAAGAGAAGTAAGCATTGTCGCCCCTAAATGGGAGTCAAGCAGGGCATGGACCCCCTGCTCAGCCACCCGTGGGGAAGGGGGCACTCACCCGTGCACCAGGGGGGCCACGGGGACCCTCCACACCCTGCAAGAGAGTGATACATTCAGCAGTGGGGCATGGGGGGAAAGGAGGGGGTCCTGGGTGCTCGCCCACCACCCTCTGCACACCAGGATCCCTGGCTCTCCCCTAGAACATCGCCCATCTTACTGCCCCACCACCTCCCACACCAGAGACCCAGCACCTACCCTCTCTCCGGGCACACCAGGAGAGCCAGCATCGCCTCGAGCACCCTTCGCACCATCTTCGCCAGGGTCCCCAGGGTCCCCCTGCCAGGGAAGGGTACAATAGTTAGAGGCTACTGCCCTGCCGCTGCCATAAACGCTTGGCTGTCCTGAGCCTGTGCCAGAGCCCACGCTGAGCACCTCTGCCTATGCTGTGTGGTTTACGGGCAGGATAATAGCAAAGGTCTCAAAATACAGGCACAGGCTGAAAAAAAGATGTTGCTGGGCTCAAGGCAGCTCCCGGGTGGCCCAATAATGGTTGCAGAAGAAATGCAATGAGCAGCACTGCTGAGCCAGGAGCCAGCTGAGCCGTGGCTGGGGACCACGACGCCATCCAGCACAGAGCACAGCCAGCGGTCAAAACTGCCCTGAGCCTGAGCTGGCTCATAAAAGCACAACACCCAGAGCACGGGGTACGGCTGTGGGATCCCTGTGGAGCTGGGGAGCCATAAGCATGCTGGCTCCTTCGAGGACCTCAGTCCTGTAAGGACCTCCTGCCCTGGGACCCTCCTCCCAGCGCTGGGCAGTCACACCAGGCTATGTGCCCCTCCCATCCCACATAGCTCGCAGCTGTGGTGCACCTTGGCTTGACACGGAAGGG
Source organism: Eurystomus gularis (assembly GCA_013400335.1). Lineage (NCBI taxonomy): Eukaryota > Metazoa > Chordata > Aves > Coraciiformes > Coraciidae > Eurystomus > Eurystomus gularis. The sequence continues at coordinate 57,952 of VZZY01000445.1, forward strand.
GCTGTTTTGGGCAGGGAGGGTTTGGTGCACCAGGGTCCCACTGCCAGCACACAAAGGGACCCACGTGTTACCTTTTCACCCTTCTCCCCGGCTACTCCAAGCCCCACGTCAACCTGCGGGGTACAAAGAGTCTGTCAGAGCACACGGGGACAGACAGCAGCCTGCGGGCAGGGAGAGGGGTGGGGGCAGAGCTTACAGTTCTTCCTGGAGGTCCAGGAGGCCCCTGAAAGAAGGGTGAGGGAGGTGGGTTAAGGGGAGCTGGTACAGCCCCGGGAGGGCAGGGCTGGCTCCGGGGTAGGGGTCAGGCACATGGCCCCACGTCACTCACTGGCTCCCCACGGTCACCCTTGCTCCCTGCTGCTCCAGGGCTGCCCTGAAAGAGAGAGGAACAGGGTGAGGGTAGGAGGGGACAGGGGACCTGTGGGGTGGTGGAATGGAGGGTACCCCTGGGGTAAGGGTGGGCACAGGGCAATGGGGTACATGGGGTGGTGGGTGCCCACAGGGCAGTGGGCATGCAGGAGGTGGTACTCACGTTCCTGCCTTCAGGACCTGGGTCCCCTGGGTCGCCCTTTTCCCCGGGTGGGCCACGGTAGCCAGGGAGGCCCTGAGTGGTGGGCAGAGGATGGGTGTGCATTAGCAGGTGCCACTCTGAGGCCACCAGGCATCTCACTTTCCCCAGCATGCCCGCCAGCCCCACACTTACCCGGGGGCCTCTGTCTCCAGGTTTGCCCGGCAGACCCGCTTCGCCCTGTGGGGAGAGAGAGGGTGAGTGGGGGGCAGTGGGAGAGGGCCAGTAGTCCTTGGGTGTCCTCACTTACCGGGGTGCCTTCATCACCCTTCTCTCCACGCTCTCCCTGCGGCACAGGTCAGTGGGCATCATCCAGGGGGACAAAAGCACAAGTCACTAGTGTTCCCCTGCTCCTCACCAGCCCCCCACCTCCTTGGGGCCATGGTGTCCCATGGCCTCCAGTCCCGCTGCCTCCTTGCCCCACGCTACCTCCTTGCCACGCAGCCCGGTCTGCCCAGGGACGCCTGTTCGTCCTGGCTCGCCCTTCTCCCCGGGCTCCCCCGGGTCACCCTAGGCAGGGAAGGAAGGCGTAAGGGGTCAACATGGGGGGAGCGTGGGGGCTGCTGGGGGGAGAAGGGGCTTAGCATGGCAACCCTCTGCTCCCCAGAGTGGCCATGTGGCTTAGGACAGATGGATGGACTGAGGGAGGGAGGGAGGGGTGATACTTCAGTGACATTACCTTTGGGCCACTCCTGCCTGTGAGGCCAACGATACCCTGGTTATTGGAGAGGGAGGGTATGTGTCACTGGGAACAGGGGTGGCCCAGTACCAGGGAAGGACTGGGGCCATGAGCTGGTGCCCTGGGGCAGAGCCCACCAGCCCCGGCTCCTGGGGTGCACTCAGACTCACCCGATCGCCCTGCTCCCCTTTTGGGCCCGCTGGCCCTGGGATGCTCAGGCCAGGGGCACCCTAAACATGAAGGGATGCAGTTTGGAGCAATGGCATGTGCAACATGAGCCCATGGGGGCTATGCTGTGCCCCCTGTGCTCCCCATCCCTAGGCAGTACTCACACGGGCACCTTTATCTCCCATGTCACCCTTGGGGCCAGGAGGTCCTTCTGGTCCTGGGAAGCCTCTGTCACCCTGGAACAGACAAAATGGCACCATCAGCCCCCCCAAAACCACCCCCCTTCCCCTAGCTGCAACTGGGGATAGCTAGGCCTGGAGACCAGCACAGGCATGCCCTTGGGTCAATGCCCAGCTGTGCAACACCCTCCCCAGCCCATGGCTAAGCCCAGGGGTGCCAGCTCAGGGCTGGGGGGCACAGCTGGGGCAGGGTTACCTTCTCTCCTCCAACACCGGCCACACTGGGAGCCTGGGGGAGAAGAAGATGGGACCATGCTGGACACTGCCCACAGTTCCCTCTCCCAGGGCTGGGGCAGGCAGAGGTGGACCTGCTGGGCAGCATCACTTACCGGCTTGCCAGGTGGTCCTGGATCACCCTGCGGAGAGATGGGTATCATTGCCAGGCCCCTTTCCCAGCAGCCCCCTGCCACCCCACTGGGACCCCGCTTTGCCCTCACCTTCTCCCCACGGGGGCCAGCTGGTCCAGGAGCTCCCTGTGGCAGGAAAAAGGACCTCAAGGGGCTGGTGGTGCCTGGGGACATGCACCTGGAGCATGCCAGCTCCTCACTCCCAGGGTGCTGGGTCCACAGCACCATGGCCACTGCCCCAACTCACCTCTCTGCCCGAGGGCCCTGGGCGTCCTGGGGCTCCCACCTCACCCTGGAGGAGGGGAAGAAGAGGAAGGTGTCAGGAGCATCCTCCCACCCTGTGCCAGGGTGGCTGTCCTTGGGCAGGGTGGGCATCACCCCAGTGTGGCAGCAGCCACCCCAGCCCACCTACCTTTTCACCCTCAAGGCCTGGCACGCCACGGTCCCCCTGCAGAGCAAAGCAGAGGAGGGTTTCAGGGAGCCTTCCTCCCTCCACACCACACTGATCCCTTCTGCCCCAGATCCCATCTGAGATGGCTCTGACAGCAGCCCCGGCGCCCAGCCACAGCGGGGCTGCAGGGACACCAGGACCCACTGCCAAATGGCACAGTTCCACTCCAGTGCCACCTTACCTTCTCGCCCATCTCTCCCAGCTCGCCTGGTGCCCCGCGGTCTCCCTGGAATAGAAGGAAGATGGGGTCAGGGGCAGAAGGACCTACAAGAGTCCAGCACAGCACCCAGACCCCTTTTCTCCCTGCCAAAGGCAAGGCAAGAGTATCCACTTGGTCCTCACACCCCTCACCTTCCTGCCCTGCTCCCCTGGTGGTCCTCGAGGGCCCTGCAAAGGAGAATGGAGAAGATGTCACCTCCAGTATGGCAGGGCAAACACTCAGGAACAGGAGCCCTCCAGGGTGTCTGTGGGGTTCGGCTCACCAGTGAGGCTGGGTCCTGTCTGCCTTACCTTCTCTTGGGAAACTCACCCGGTCTCCTGGGTCCCCGGGGCGGCCAGGTGGCCCTGGGAAACCTTCTTTGCTATCACCCTGGGGATTAGGAGAGGTGACAGCCACGAGAGTGAGATGGGGATGCCCATGAGGAGATGGGGATGCCCATGAGATGATGGGCATTCCCTTTGGAGAGCAGTATGGGGTCCAGCCCCATCGTGGAGCATTCCCACTGCCCTCTTACCTTCTCTCCCTTCAGGCCGGGGGGCCCAGCAGGTCCCCGGGGCCCGGGGTCCCCAGGCAGACCCTGCAAGAGAGCACAGCTCAGCCCCAAGTACACATGGCCACCGCAGCCTTATTCCTCTTGGCCATCCCCACTGGCCCAGGGGCTGGACTCACCGGGGCGCCGGGCTCCCCTTGAGGTGCTATCCCATCTACAAGTCCAGGGGGGCCCTGCAGAGACAGGGGTCAGCTCCTGTGCAATGACCCTGGGGGGGCTCAGTCCTTCTCAGCACCCTGGGGGGGGGCTGCAGTGCCCTCAGGCACCCATGGAGCCTCTGTCCATGAGGGCAGAGGAGCCAGGGAAGTGGGGAGCCACTCACCCTTTCACCTCGGTCACCCTTTTCCCCCTGCAAGGGCAAAAAAAACCAAACAAGTAAGGGCAGGTGTAGGCTCTTCCTGTGCCTCCCATTACATGGAAGGGAAACATGCTGGAGAGAGCCCATCATCAGTGGTGTCAGGGTATGTACACGCCATGTGCCTCTCCCCACACTGCTGAGTGTCAGCAACAGCTGATGCACATGTATGTGTTCGTAGGCACAGCTGGTGGGGGGCACAGCCCATGAGCAGGACCCAGAGGAGTGCACAGTGGAGCAGCTTCAAGATGCTGGATGTCCCTCCATCCACATGTCCCCCCGCTGTGTCCGTGCAGCGCTGGTAGGGGTGTACCTTCACAGATTCTCCTGGAGGTCCCGGTGGCCCCACAGGTCCAAGTGGACCAGGGGGACCTGGATCACCAAATGGTCCCCGTGGGCCGGGGCTCCCGGTGGGGCCGGGGCTGCCCTGGAGGACAGAGATGCTCTATTAGCTGAGGCTGCGACACAGGCTGGGGGTGTTGCCAGAGACCTCTTGGCATCACCACTTCCGTACCTACCGGTGTGCCTGGTTCCCCTTTCCGGCCTGGCAGCCCTGGTCCTCCATCCACAATCATACTGGGCTCTCCCTGAACAAGGAGGGGAGGGAAAATCAGTGTCCCCACATGCCCTGTTCTGTCCCCAGAGCAGGATGGAAGCCACAGTGCCATGAGGCCAGGGGCCTGGCAGGGAGATGGGGAGACCTTGGGGTCACCCAGACACCAAGTACCAGGAGGTGCCAGGGGCTGAGATGTGCCCACCAGGGTCTCCCTGCTCCCCTGGGACCCCCCCCAGGGCAGCCCCATGCCCATCACCTACCGGCTCGCCCTTCTCCCCCTTCGGACCAGAAAGCCCCAGCGGCCCCCGTGGCCCCTGGGAAGGAAAGACAAGAGTGAGGTGGGGCACAAGGCAGGGAGCAGGACTGGAGAGGGATGGGGTTATACTCACAGGATCCCCTCGGGGGCCAGGGATGCCCTGGGTGCCCTGGAAAACAACAGCTCAGGAAGTGAACACGTGTCCCTGCCAGCCATAGCAGCAGGGATGGGATGGGATGGGATGGGATGGGATGGGATGGGATGGGATGGGATGGGAATGGGATGGGATGGGGTGGGATGGGGTGGGATGGGATGGGATGGGGTGGGATGGGGGCTCCAGCCAAGGCAGGGATAGACAGTCCCTGCACAGTACACTTGGTCTAGGACACGCACGCAGCAGACAGCAGTGACCCTGGCACCTACAGAGACCTCCCCGCACAGGAAAAGGGTAAGCAGAGGCTGGCTCAGGGAGCATGCAGGGCAGGCGAGGTAATGAGAGCCCACCACGCAGCAGCAAACCCAAGGGACAACCCCACTCACTGGTTGGCCAGGTGGTCCGGGGTTCCCGGGGCGGCCGGGGCTTCCTGGTGTCCCATCGGCTCCGGGGAATCCCTGTGGGAGAGAGGAGCACCATGGCAGCACCTGATGCACCCAGCACTGCCAGACCCGCCCTGGCAGTTCTGGTCCCGGCACTGGGAGCCCTGGAGAGCCCTGTGGCAGAGACGGGTCCTAGGATGCCTTTCACCCTGTGTGCTCAGCTGGGGTGTGTGGGAGCAGTGTGGGGCTGGAGAAGGGCTCTCTAAGAGGATCATGCCCCTAAGCCTGGGCGAGGAGGAGAAGGGAGGGATGAGGGACAGAAAGGGGCCAGGTCACTCTGCCCAGGGAGCCTGGGGCACCTGGGTGAGGGGGTTGGAGGTACTCACCCTGTCCCCCTTCTTGCCTGGCCGCTCAATGCTCTCTCCTGGCAGACCCTGTGCCCCTGGGGGTCCTGGAGGGCCAGGCAGCCCATGGCGGCCCTGGAGGGACACCAGAGAGAAAATCCTGGGTGGCGGGCGGTGGCCAAGGGATGTTCCCTGTCCACCCCTGCAGCAAAGCCTGGACAGGTCCCTGCCTCACACCCACCTGCCGGCGGGACAAGGGGACAAGGGCACCATGTTGCTGGCCCCTGCCAGGGGACTGCCCCCCATCTCCCCCCCCATCAGGATATTACCGGCTGGCCAGGAGGGCCCGGTGGCCCCACACGTCCTTGCGGTCCCTGTGGAGACAAAGCTGGTCATGAGCATCTCCTGCGGGCTGGCATCCACATGGTTTGGGGGACACAGCCCCTCCCAGAGCCACGAGGTGGCAGGGACATGCCAAAGCACTCACTGCCTCGCCACGATCTCCCTTCTCGCCCTGCAAGAGGACAGAGGGAAGGGGTTAGGGGCTGCACACCCATGCTCAGCTCCCCACTGCGCTGCTGCCGCTATCAGCCTGGAGGATCCCTGCTCCACACTGAGCCCCTGTGGCACAGCATGGCACAGCAGGGTGTGGGGATACTCACCCTGGGGCACTGCGTAGTGCAGGGCTTTGGCTTTGGCTCCGGCTGGCAAGAAAAGAGAAGCCTGTGTGAACCCTGGGGTAGGAGAAGCCCCTGGCCCCAAGGGGCTGCTTCCCTTCCGCACCCCCTGGGGCATCCTGGCCCCTTACCCTGGTGGAGATGATGGTGCAGAGGTCATCGGTGAGCTCTTCCTCCAGCTCTGTCAGGGTGCTGCCGCCATGGTAGATGTACCGTGGATCCTCGCCGGTGACCATGCGCCGGAGCTGTTCCCGCTCTGCCCCCTCCAAGCCCACCGCCAGCACCTGGACCCCTGAGCCAAAAGCACCCTCAGCACCCTGCAGAACTCCCTCCACCCCCTGAGGGGACCCCATCCATCCTCACCCCCAGCCTTCACATCCCTGGCTGCAGCAATGGCATCGTCCCCTGATGGGCCGTCGGCCAGGACCACCAGCACTGCTGGCACGCTGGGCCGACGCCCTGCACCAGGGCTCAGCAGGTAGGTCCTGGCGAAGGTGATGGCTGCCCCTGGGGAGGGAGAAGGAGGAGAGTGGTCAGTGGGGTCCCACCAGCCACTGCCCAGACTCCCGGTGCGGTCCTTACCGATGGCGTTGCCGCTGGGTTCCTCATAACGCATAGTGCGGATCTGCTCCAGCACGGCGGCCAGGTCACTGGAGCGGTTGAGGAGCAGCCAGGGCAGGCTGCGGTAGCTGTATGTGGCCAAAGCCACCTGTGAGGGTGCAGGGGATCAGTGGGCACCATTGCCCACCCTCACTCCCCAGACCCCTGCTGCCAGCAGTACCCTACCTGGGTGCCCTCGGGGCCTAGGCGCCCCAGAGCAGACACAGTGTTGGAGAGAAGGGTGCGGATGGCATCAGCGCTGGAGGAGCTGTCGCGTGTGCCGTGCACCAGGAAGACAATGTCACCGCGGGCATCCCTGCAGACTGAGGGCAGGGAAGGGGTGAAGTCTCCACCAGAGCAGAGACAAGCCCAGCTCATCCCTCCAGTGACCACACCATACCTGTGCGCTCACTGACCGAGGTCTCAGCACCGGGGACACTACCCAGGAGTGGGCGGAGGGTGAAAGTGTAGCGCTGGCCCAGGCGCAGCCCGGAGACTTGATGGGAGCTGGCAGTGCCGGGCAGTGCCTGCCTTGACTCTCCACCAGCTGTGCCCAGGGGACAGAGTCAAGGAGGCCAGTGAGCACCCACGGGGATGCTGTCCCCCGGCCCAGGGTCACCTGCCCATCTCACCTGTGGGGGGGCTCCAGGAGAGGACATAGCCAGAGGCGCCAGGGACGGGGGCCCAGGTAAGCGTCACTGACTCTCTCTGCACCTCTGTCACCCGCAGGGTGGTGACACGGCCTGGGGCAGCTGCTGAGGAGGAGGAGGAGGAGGAGGAAAAGGTGTTCTGGCCTCATGGGGCAGCCCCCACGCCACTCCTGGCCCCCCCACCCATCACCTTCCCCAGCCCAAGGCTGTGACAGCCCAGTCACCAGGCGCCACTCTCGGCTCAAGCCTTGTGCCGGAGGTTCAAAGCCCTCTTGGCCCCATGCAGTCCCTTACCGGTGACACCTGTGACAGTGGCCAGCTGGCTCTCCCGGCTGCCAGCCAGGCTAGCGATGCTGATGTGGTAGCGCCGGCCTGGCTCCAGCCCTCCCAGGTCATAGGAGCTGGCAGTGGCTGGGAGCTGCTGGCTGCCCTGGGGCCCCCCTGCAAGGCAGGAGAGAGGGATCAGGGGGTGGAGGGCAGGGGCTGGTGGGGATGGGGGTGCCAGGCAGCCACACTCACCCTCAGCCAGGCGCCAGACCAGGCGGTACCCGGTGCTGCCAGCCACTGGCACCCAGGCCAGGCGCAGGCGATGCTCCGAGGCCTCTGTCACCTGGAAGCTTCTGACGGGGGACACGGGGGCTGCCTCCGCTGTGGGACAGAGCGACAGGTGTTAGGGGTAGGGGTGCCCAGTGCCACCCTGGGGTGTTGCCCCCTGCTCCAGCACTCACGGGTGGTGACGATGATGGAGACGGGGTTTCCCTCCCGGTTGCCAATGAGCGCTGTCACCTTCACGGTGTAGGAGACGCCACCCTCCAGGTCAGGGATGTCGAAGGAACTGGTGTGGCCGGGAACCCTCCGGCTGCTCTCCGAGCCCCCTGCCGAGGACTGTGGTGTCAGGCCCTCACCCTGCCACCCTTGCCACCCATCCTTGTCCCCATTCCACAGTACCATCCCTGCGGCTCCACACCACACGGTAGGCGGTGGCTCCCGGCACGCCGACCCAGGTGACACGGGCGACATTGCTCCTGGACTCCTGCACCTCCAGCTGGGACACTGTCCCCACCTGCTCATGTGCTGTGACACCAAAGGACCACTGTCACCTGGGCTCGCAGCAAGCGGCACCAGCCAGCACTGATGGGCACGGGAACACCGCACCTATCTGTCCTGTGGCGGTGACGGGCCTGCCCTCGCGGCCATCCATGATAGCTGAGACACCGATGGTGTAGACGATGCCAGTGCGCAGCCCCTCAATGGTGAAGGCGGTGGGGTCAGCAGGGAGGAAGCGGGATTGCTCCAGACCTAGGAGAGACAGTTGGGCTGGGAAGGGTTCCAGCCCCACTGCTGCAGCACCCTGCAGTGCCCACACTCACCGTCGCTGCCTCGCCATGTCAGCCGGTAGCCCCCGGCACCTGGCAGCCCTCGCCAGGTGACCCGCAGCTGGCTGGGACCAGCCTCCATCACCTGCAGCTCTGAGATGCTGCCCACCGCCGGGTACTCTGCACAACCCCATGGCACCGTGGTGTCACCTCAGGGGGCTCGGAGGGGCCCTGTGGCCACCCCAGTGCCCCGAGAACTTGTCAGAGCATAAAGGACCAACACATGCCAGGGGGAGGAAAACACAGTGCCAAGACTCCTGGTGCCAAACCCTGACATGGACTTACTGAGGCGGATGGTGAGCATGGCAGCACTGCCCTCCCGGCTGCCTGCCAGTGCCGAGACACGCACCAGGTAGGTGATGCCTTCCCGGAGGTCACCAAGCTCCAGCCCTGTCTGGCTGCCTGGGATGCGCCTTGTCCTCTCTGTGCCATCTGCCGGGAGCAAAACAGTCATGGTCCCTCAGCGCCGGCCAGCTGGGGTCTTCCAGGCACCACCTACACCCCCACCTGCAGACTCACCCTGGTTGTTGCGTACCACCACTTTGTACTCGGTGGCACCGGGGACACTGGTCCAGCCCAGCCGCACCCGCCTGCCTGACTCCTCGATGAGCCGCAGGTTTGACACAGTGCCCACGGGCACCTCCACACCTGCGAGGGGACATGGTGAAGCAGCCAGAGCTGCACAGCCTGGACAGCACAGGCCCCATCCTCATCCTGAGTTGTGACCAGAGAGCTGCAGGTCTCATGACCAAGGGGTCCTGGGACATCCCTCTATCTCAACAGCTTGGGAGGATGGGGAACAACCCAGGGGACCCACAGCAGTCACTCACCTGTCTGGAAGGTGGTGACAGGGGTGGCCACCTCCCTGCCATCGTAGAGCGTGTAGAGGGTGATGCGGTACTCGGTGCCCGGCAGCAGCCCCGTCAGCTGGTAGGTGTTGGCACTGCTGGGGAGCGACACTGTCCTGGGAGGCTCTGGCCCTGTGAGGAGGAGAGGGTCACCACTAGCTACCAGTATAGGAGGTCTGTGGAGGGGACCAAGTGCCCCAAGCCCACCTGTAGCTCTCTTCCACTCCAGACGGTAGCCACGGGCATCACGGGCACCAGTCCAGAGCACCTGGATGGACGTGGGGCCCAGGATGTTGGTTTGCAGTGTCTGCTCCACAGCTGCCTCTGCAAGAGAGACCTTGTGAGCCAGGCTGCCCTGTACCACTCTGCCACCAGCCACCTCCCTCAGTTTGGCCCCGGTCCCCTGCACATGGCAGGATGGGAAGCATCACCATGGTGTGGTGTCGAGGGAGCTTGTCCCCACCCCGCAGCAATGGCATCAGGGGCAGAGCAAGGGGCCAGCTGTGGGCTGGCATCACCCGTGCTCATCACTTACCTGTCCTCTGCCGCACAGTGGCCATGGGCCCCTCCAGCTGCCCAAAGAGCGGGGCCACTGTCACCACATAGTCAGTGTTGGGCTGCAGCCCCACCAGTGCATGTGACGTCCGCCCGGCATCCAGGTCTACCCTGTGCCTGTCCTGCCCTGTGAGAGCCAGCACAGCGATCCTTCAGAGGGTCCAGGCAGCAGGTGCCACTGTGCCCCTCACGTCCCTTTTCCCTGGGGCCACTAGCAGAAGGAGAGCAAGCTCTGGATGGCCACCTACCTGTGAGGGTTGCCCAAGAGAGCCGGTAGCCGGTGACACCACTAACAGGCTGCCAGGCCAGCAGCATGCTCTGTGTTGAGACGTTGTGGACGGCCAAGTGCTGCGTACCTGTTGGGCGCCCTGCAGGTGAGAGGTTCCCTTTGCATCCCCCACCCCAGCAGGGCAGGGGGCAGTGGGAAGCACCTTCGCCTGCAAACCCGCCTGCTCTGGGTTGGGGAAAGCCCCCTCGCCCCTGCTCATGGACTCTGAGCCACACCGAGGTCACCAAGTGCAGCCTGCTCCCGGGCAGCTCCTTCAAAGCACCCCAGCTCCAGCAAACTGCAGCTCAAATGCCTTCCTCTTAATGCCTTAAATACTTTCTGAGGGTTAAGGCTGCCTGGGGCAGCTGAAGGAATCGGTGTGCCAAAATTTGAAGCTTGTAAAGTTGTTGCCCCAGGGCCTCACCCCCGCTCCTGCCTGGTGATGCTTTCCACCACCCTCATGGAAATAGCGCTTTCCTCTCAAAGAGCGCGGTGCTTGAATTTATTTAAAAAAAAACCTGCATTTTTTTGGTCGACATTTTTACGTCACGTGGGGAAAGCTCCAGCGGAAATGCTCCCATAAGGCTACAAAGGAGCTGGGAGAGCACACAGCGCTGCTTTCCTTCCGGGAGCACCTTTTGGGGCTCAGAGCATCACCTCATAGTCGTTCGCACATGCATCCCTATCCTGGCACCACCAGGCAGCACTGGGCCAGGCAGCCCTGTGCCCATGGGACTTGGTGACTGGAGGAGCATCCTTGTGCTGGGAATTCATCCCTGTCCCCAGCTGATCCCAGGGCTGAGTGTGGTGCTTACGTGTCCGGACAGTGAGGGTGGCAGGGACGGCGGGCTGCTGGGTGTAGCGGGGTCGGAGCATCACCACGTATTCGGTGTCAGGACGCAGGTTGCTCAGCGTGGCTGACTGTGCACTGGCCCCCAGGCTCTTCTCCTCCCCCTCGGCTGCCCCTGGGGTGGAGGCAGAGGGGTACGGGTGGGCACAGCACTCACTGGGTCTGGCAGGGAAGGGGTGTCGACAGGCCAGCACCCTGCCCTGGGGATGCCAGGCAGTGCCAGGGGTGGGGAGTGCTGGGAGAGGCTGGGACAGCAGCCAGGGCAGGGGCACCCATCAAACGCCCTGGGCGAGGGAGGGGTTTCCAGGTGCACTGCTCCAGCCCAGCACCACGCTGGGATGGGGGTCTGCCACCCAACCCCCATGAGCAGTGACTGCAGGGGCACACACATGCCTGTGCCCTCAGCCACGGGCAGGGGCATGCACGGGGCCCTGGCCATCACACACAGCCCCGTGTACCAGAGCCCCCGGGTGTAGGAACATACACACCCACCTCCCTCCACACCGCTGCACGTACACGTGTCCCACAGCCGGCGCACAAGTGCCAGCCACCACGGTGAAGGCAGGCGTGCACACACCCGCGGCACGCTCGGCATTCACCCCCTGCATGCACCCCCCATGCAGCCCCCTGCCACACCCTGCCCGATCCACGGGGCTTTGCAAAGCCATGCAGACAAGGCTTCCAGGCAGGACCCCTCATAAGGACCATTCCCTCACCTTGCACAGTGTAGCTAAGGCTGTAGCCCTGGGGGGGCTCTGAGCTGGGCTGCCAGGCCAGCCGCAGGAAGGTGGGTCCAGTCTCCACCACACGGAAATCCAGCACGGAGCCAGCACGGCTCTCTAAGGACACAGGGAGTCAGGGATGAGCCCCCAGCCCTGTGTGCCATGGGCATCCACTGCCTGACCCCCGTCCCCCGGGCATGGACACTCACGGGTGCGTGCTCGGCTGGACACCGACTCGCCGATGCTGTTGGCATACTGGGCAGTGATGGTGACCAAGTACTCTGTCCCCGCACGCAGACCCCGCAGCACAGTGCTTGTCTCCCGCGGCCCCAGGCTCACCTGGACAGGGACAGTGTCACCCCTTTGCCATCCCCAAGCCATGCGTTGGGCTGCCGGGGACCCTGGGGACTCCGGAGCAGGCAGGTTGGAACACTCACTTCCTGTCTCTCTGCCACAATTGGCTGCCCCAGCCCCGTCAGCGGCACATGCTGCACCCGGTAGCCGGTGACAGGGCCGCTGGCTGCTGTCCAGCGGATTTGCAGCTGGTCGAGGCCTCGCTCCAGGATCTCCAGGTTGGAGGGACCAGTGTGGCTTGGCCCATCTGTAAGGGAGCACAGAGGCCATCAGCTCCAGGGTGCATGGAGCAATAGAGAGGGCTTGCCAGGATAGCACAGCCATGTGCCCAGGGGTACACGATGGCCAGGAGAGCATTTTGAGAAGGATGGGTGTTAAATGTGAGCCCTAGGGTAAGAGTAACCCATCGCCCAGCACCACCAGCATGTGTACCCCACAGGAAAGAGGATGGGTGCCCATACCCAGGTGATGCAGGGTGCCCCCGACACTCATGCACACCCTGCGTGTCATCAGCGGCACCAGAGTCCCCAGCAGCTTGAAATCACCAACATAGAAGAAGAAGGCATCGGTGGGCGTTGACGCCACACGCATCAGCTCTTTGTGGTCAGCGTTCTTGACTCCTGGCAGGGATGGAGATGATGGGTGAGGGCAGGGACCCTGAACCCAGTGGGAGCCCCCCTCATCCAGCACTGGAGCCTCACTCACCCACAGCGAAGACCTTGATGCCTTGGCTCTTCAGCTTTGCTGCTGGCCCCTCGGCATCATCCTGAGACTTGCCATCTGTGATGAGGATGCAGATCTACAAGGCCAGGTGAGAGCTGTGAGATCCAGCCCAACACCCACAGACCCACCGCTTCCCCCCATGCTTGTTACCAGGGCCACGGCCCTGCACATACCTGGGGGACTCCGGGGCGGAGCTGTGTAGGGCCAAAGAAGTTGTCAGCGATGTAGCGGAAGCCAGCACCAGTCCGCGTGTTGCCGCCCTTGTAGCTCAGCTGCTGGATAGCCCTCCGGACGCTCATGCCATCGGTGTGCTGGGAGAAGGAGAACTCCACCCTGGGGGCCATGGAGGGGAAGCGTCACCATCTTGCCCTGCTGCCCTGCCACCCTGCCACCCGTGCCCAGGACTCACCGCGGCTCATCGCTGTACTGTGCCACGGCAAAGCGCACTGCCTTCTCGCCCACCACCTGCATGAAGGGCCCCACCAGCTCGTCCATGAAGGTGCGGACGGCACGGAAGTTGTTCCTGCCGATGCTGGATGAGCCGTCCACCAGGAAGGCAATGTCAGCCTCCAGCACGTCCTTGCACACAGCTGCGGGACAGTGACGGCACTCAGAGCATGGACTGGAACCATAGCATGGTGGTGCTGGGCCCCTCTCACTCCCCCACCACAGGCACCCAGCACCCAGCACCTACCTTGGCTCCTCTTCTGAGCCATAGCAGCCGGGGGGCCCAGGAGCATGGGGAGCATGGCAAGGAGCAGGAGCCGGCGACTCATCATGGGAGCCTGTGGGAGAGGACGCTGCCACCACTGCCCCACACCAGCCCCATGCCTCTGGGACAGCAGTAACGGAGCGGAAGGGTCCAGGATGTCCTAGCACCACGCCATGCCAAGATGCTTAGCAGCCTCAGGAGGGCATGGTGCCAGCATCGCCCTGGGGCATCACTGCTGGCACCCCACGGTACAGGGGAGAGCATCTGCTTTGGGCTTTGGGCTGTGCCCAACCATGTTACCGCACATACCCACGCCAGAGGAGCAGCTGGTGGCACCCACATGGCATGCCAGCTCTACCGAAAAGCGCCAGGTGGGCAGCGGCCGGCCCGTGTCTGACCAGGTGGGAGCGGTGCCGGTGCCCGCACTGTGGCACAGCACAGCCCCGCGGTGGTGCCGGACAGACGAGGGCACGGCCGCATGTGTGCCCCGCGCCTGGCCCCACTCCAGCCCTCCCCGTTCATCCTGGCCCACGGCCCCGCTCGACGCCCGGTGCCCGGGGCAGGTGTGCCCGGCCGGTGGG
>VZZY01000445.1:72531-137301 GCA_013400335.1 Eurystomus gularis
GCGGCCCCCGGCGCTCCCGCCCCTTTATGGAGGGCGGCCCGGAGCGCGGTTCCCGGGGCGGGGGAGAGGGGGGGGAATGGGAGCGCCGCGGCCCCCGCCCAGACCAGCCCGGCCCCCCAAAAAGGGCTTTTCCCTCCCGCTCCCCGGGGAGGGGACGAAAGCGGCTCTTCGGGCTGTTCCCCCGCAAAGTGCCGCCCCTGGCTCCCCGCTGCCGGCTGCAGCCCGGGCAGGGGCTGGAGGGCACCGGGATGGGGACGAAGCAGGAGTTGGACCCCCCCCGGAGGGGTTTCTGCTGGGCTTGCCTCGGAGACCTCCTGGGCTGAGCGGGCCCCGGTGAGGCTCAAGGCAGTTTTCTCTCCATCTCCCATCTCCCAGGAACACGGTGAGCAGCTCTGGGAGCCGGCCGCATGCCTCCATCCATCTCAGGGGAATGTGTCCCCACGGACCTCAGGGTGCTGCCTGGCCCTGGGCAGAACTGGCCAGAATTGCCACAGGCACCCGAACCCCGGGGCCTCTCCAAGTTAGAGCCTGGCTCTGAGCACCAGCCCTGGGACGGACGATGGTGGTGAAGGGCTGCTTCCCATACCAGCACAGCTCCCTCGTGGGAGATGCAGGGTGGCCAGGCCTCGGCCAGGAGCTTTCCTGCACCCACAGCTCATGGTACCTGTCACATGGGACCCCAGCGCCCATGACTCAAGTATGAGGACTGCCCTGGAGCCTGGTGCAGGGCATCCTCCCACCCTGCTCCAGACACCATCTCCCAGCAGCTGCCAGAGCAGACCAGTGGCTGATACTTAACGCAGAGCTGGAGAAACACACTGGAAAGCCAAGGGTGGTGGGACTGCAGTTGGTGAGAGGAGGCAAAAGGGAGAGGATGCCCAGCAAGGTGGGCAGGGACCCCATGCTGCCCTGGCTTCACTCTCTTCCCACCCACCGACTGGTGGGACTGCCCCCTGGAGCTCCTCCCCAGCCTAGGGTGCAACCCTGACCCTCAGGGTGCCCTGCACCCCCAGGACACCCCATGGGACCACACTGCTCCCCACCCATCCTCCCAGCTGGTGCCTGTACTCAGCTGTGGCTGACACTGGCTCATTGCCCCAGCATGTGCCCCATGCCACCTCCTCTCTATCCACTTAGTCACCCCACATACCCGAGTCCCAGCATCCCTCGTACCTGTGCTCTCCTGGCCACCAGCCTAGGGACTCCCCTCCTGTTCCTGGTGGGGCAGCGGGCAGGTCCAGGGGCATCTTCCTTCGAGCAGTGAGGCGAGCCACAGTGGGGGTCCTTGGGGCCCAGGGACACCTCACAGCTGGGCGCCCGGGGCAGGGCCACCTGCCACCGAGCAAAGATGCTCCAGGGCCGGCTGCAGGCAACTTTCCCAGGCACACACTGTTCCCAAGCAGGGGAGGAGCGGCGATGCCCCCGCTCTTCTTAAAGGCGCAGCAAGCAGCGCATCCCCTCCTCTTCGGTAGCCTTCCTCTCGTTAGACCCCAGTCCCGGCCCCCAAACCTGGCCGGCCGGCTCCAAAGTTCACCGTGCTCATGGGTTTCCCCCTGCCTGCCCCAGCTCTGCGAGTCCTGCCGTGGGTCCAGCATCCCCGGGTCAGGACCGTCCCCAAACCCTCCTCCCGTCAGAGCTCACTTAATGAAGGCAGGGCGGCCTGTCCCAATTAGACAAGGGGCTTCGTTAAACAGGGAGCGGAGGGGTCTGCCAAGGGCTCTGTGACTGGCCCCGGGCCCGGAGCTGGCGGAGCAGCCCCACGGTGCGGTGTCAGCAGCAGGGCACGGGCGGCCGGGGGTCACTCGGGCTAACGGGGGCAGCGCTGGGGCAAGCATCGCCCAGCGGGCACGGTGGCAGGGGCAGGGCAGCGGTGCTTTGCAGCCGTGCCAGAGGCTCTGCCTGCCACTTCGGGGATGTGACTGGCACTGCTGTGGGATGGTCCCCAAACCCCTCACCCACGGGCAGCCCGGAGCATCTTGATCATCTTGCCAGCAGCATCACCCTTGCATTGGCACTGGAGGGGGGCATGCAGGGGTGCTGGGTCCCCAAAACCAGACTGCTTCCCCATCTGTGTTGCTTCCCAGCTCCCCACACATACCAGGGCCAGGGAAGGAATCCGCGGCCTCGGGCGCAGGCCGGTGCTGCCTCATCGGGCGAGGGAGAGCACCAGGTGTGAGTGACTCACAGGCCGCCCTGCACCAACGCACACCAGTCCCTCCGGGAACATCCTGAAAAGCTGTTGGCCCTTTCCCAAGCCTGGCTGGCTGGCAGCCAGTCCACCAGTCCTTATTCCCACAGCCTAGGGCTTAGGGTCCCCATCTCTTGGCTGGTTTGGCCCCAAAGTACCTTGAATTCTCTCCACTGGCACTGATCAAAGCTTGCAGAGCTGACCCTAACCCTAGCTGCTTGCCCCTGCCTGCCCTGTACATGCCACCTCCATCCCCAAATGCCACTCACCAGCTGACCATGCAACCCATATAGCATGGCCACTGCTACCCCGTAAGTCTCAGACCACAAGAAGTCTCAAAACGTCTTCCCATGTCCCACCAGCCCCGGCCCCTGTAGGGCTGCAGGCATGGGGGAAGCACCAGCTCTGAGCCCCTCAGGGGGTCACAGCAACCCCAGGGTCAAGAGGCCCCTGCTCTGAGAGTGGGCACAGTCGGAAGCACCAGGACTGAGCCTCTCACTGCCCTGGGCTTGCCAGGCAGGCAGCCGCTCTGCTGCCTTAGTGGGAAGCAAGAGGAAAATCTGTTTTCTTCAGCCCCAGGTGAGGTTTCAGCAGCAGGAAAGATGAGTCACAGCACGGTGAGACGTGGCACGGTGAGACGCGTGCTGGGCTGCAGAGCCAGCTGTGGCTGCAGTGCTGTGGGTCCCGCACACTACCCTCTCTCCACCCTCTCCACATCCCACAGCCACTGCCTTTGGCACTGACCCGGCACAGACTAGGATTTGGTACAGCCCCTACAGGATTTGAGTTTCCTGGTCCCATGATGGTCCAGCAGCGCTCCCTACTCCAACACAGCATGGGCATCCCCAGCTGGCAGGGATGCACAGGGCTGCTGTGGGGCTGCTGGAAGGGAGCGGCCCTCTCTCCAGGCCCTCTTAAATTTGGGGGCTTTCAGACAGAGGGGAGCTGGTGCTGAGGCAGATGAAAGGAGGAGGAGCTGGCTAGAGAGAGAGGGGGAACCTCTCCTGCCACAGGGGCCAGCTGGGACATGCTCTAGGAATGTCTCCCAGCACCAGCCACCACCATCTCTCCACTGTAACACCCAGCCACCCGCCCCTGGCATCCCAGGAAAGGGGCCGGTGGACCCCCACTGCCATCACCAGCCAGCTCAAGGAGAGCACCAAAGGGGCCAGCACCATGCTCATGGTGCGGCCTTGGGGACCCCTGTGCCATGCCGCAGGGCTCCCCAGCAAGCCCAGGAGCCACTAAATGGGCCAGAGCAAGAGACTAGTCACTCCTTACCTCCTGCTGACCTGCTCTGAGAGGTTTGGGG
Source organism: Eurystomus gularis (assembly GCA_013400335.1). Taxonomy (NCBI): domain Eukaryota; kingdom Metazoa; phylum Chordata; class Aves; order Coraciiformes; family Coraciidae; genus Eurystomus; species Eurystomus gularis. Next base: position 76,032 of record VZZY01000445.1, read on the forward strand.
TGGCAGATGGCTGTGCCAGCCCTTGAGGCTGCGTTTCCCAAGGGGAACAGACAGTAGACACTTAGGTTCTCTGTGCTGGAGTGGACATCTTTCAGTACACGCTGTCCTGCTGCTGCCTAAAGCTACATGCCTGGGGGAAAAGAAAGCAAAACATCACATCGGGATGAAGCCATGACCGGAGACCTGCCCTCCCTGCCCAGCGGTTCTAGGGGTGCCCAGAGGCAGCAAGGGAGATGTGCCCAACTGTGGGAACTGCAGTGGATGCTGGGGGCTGCAGCTGGGAGGGTCTGGTGGGTGAAGGATGATGGAGGCAAATGGCCCCGCTGCAGCCAGGCTTTGGGTTGGGCTGAGCCCGCTGTGCCCCCTCAGCAGGGCTCTCTGTGGGGTGGGTGTGCGCCCCAGCTCCCCCAACAGCTGCGGCAGAGGAATAGGAAGTTTTTTCTACCCATAAACTGTTGTGTCTGGAGGCTGCTGCCAGAGTGGCCGCACACCAGCATCTCACGAAGCTGCGCTGGACTCTGGCCAGGCCCTGCTGTCCACACGGACAAGGCGCAGGGAGGGAACTGTGACATTGCAAGGATGTGACCCCCGCCTTGGCTGAATCAGGCAGGAGAAGGCAGCCCTGATCAGCCTGGCCATAGAGACCATGCTGGCTCTCAGGGACAGCGAGGAAGGGGACAGCCAGGAACCTCCAAGGCTCTGCCGAGGGACAACGGTGCTTTGCCATGGCACTGGGCCAGTGTGCCAGAATGAGAGAATAGCAGTGAGGACAATGGCAGTGGGATGAGGAGCCAGCAGCACTGCATGGGGCTTGAGAGTCCCTCATTAGCAAGCTACCTTCATCAGCTGCATCCTGTGGCTGGGCTTAGGGTGATGCTGGCGATGCCCAGAGAAGCTGCACAGTGGCTGGGGCTGGGTTTTGGGGTCCTGGGGGAGACAGGGTGCAGGCTGAGATGCGGGCGGTGGTCTCTGGGAGGAAGGTCGTGGGTCTTCCTCGTAATGTATTTTTCACCTCTTGCCTGGAATGTGGTGATTTGGCAAGTTTTGCAGAATTGAGCCAGTTCTGGTCAGCTCTTGTCCTTGGTAAACGTCTGTTCTTCCTTACCGGTCATTCTTCTATTGATAAGTTTGTGATATAGGTTACTTTGTATCCATCAGTTCTGTTCTTTATGACTGGGAATGTCTCTGCATATGTTAGTCTTTCTTACCTGTTTTAGCCTCCTTGGTTAGTAAATCCATAGTCCCTTTGTTAGAGTGTCAAGGCTCATCCTGTTAGCTATTTCCTGTTAGCAATTTAGCCTGTTTTCCTTCAAGTGCTTCATATTGGTTAGTGTGATGATTACTTCTATTCTACTTCTCATGTTAATATCCTAATTCTATTCCTTATATCAATAATTATTTCTATTACTTATATCACAGGAACTCATCGCCGTGCGAAAGCTCGGGCTGGCAGAGCACAGGGAGCAGTTTTCCCTCCGGTGCCTGCAGGAAGGAGAAGATGAAGGGAAGCCGAGGGAGAGCCACCGGCCCACAGCGCGTGTGCCAAGGGCATGTGCAGGCTGGGCCCGTGGCGCGCAGAGCGTGACTGGACACGCGGGGTGACGGAGCCAGCCCGTGCCCGCCTGCACCGGGCGCCTGCTCCCNCAGCCGCGGGGCTCCCCGGGGACCAGCGTCGTGGGCAGCACAGCGCCCTGGGCCAGGCGGCAGGATGCAGAGGTGAAAGGTGGCATTCCTGGGGCAGCCCCCTGGGAGAGAGGTTCAGGGCAAGGCCAGGTCACTGGGGAGATTGTCTTACCTGCGAACACCAAGGTGCCAGGTCTCTGACCGCCTCCAGCACTCACCAGCATCCCTCCGGGAAGGTGTGCAGGCAGATGGGGCAGCTCAGCCCGCGCTGGGTGTTGGCAAGGCCGTCACTGGGGCAGGGGTTGCTCCTGGCCTCTCAGGGTGCCTGCCACTCTGCACCAAGCCCAGCTCCCAGGGACAGGGCAGGAGGGACACCATGGCTTCTGGGGACTGGAAGAGCACGCAGGAGCCCAGCACTGCTCTCAGGGATTTCACAGAAATACTCACCGCTGCTCTCTGCTTCAGATCAGACTGACTCCAGGAGCAGCTGAGCAGGGGAGTCTGTAGGAGGCACAGAGCCCAGCCAAGCAGAGCTGGGGCACTTGCCGGCAGCACAGCAGCCCTACCCACCAGCTCCCAAACCCCGCAGCACCTCTACACCCCATCAGAGGAGTACAAGCCCCCCAAAGCCATGGCTGCCCCATCCCTCCTCCCCCAGCCCCAGAGCTGGGAGCAGCTGGTGCAGGGGGAGATGGGCAAGGCACCACCACTTTCCCAGTGCACAAGAGCCACTCTGCTACCCAGCACTGAGCTTTTCCCCCTCCCAGGGATGGAAAGCAGCAGCTTTCCATCTCCCAGCATGGCACCCAGGGTCAAGAAGCCAGCTGTGGGCTAGCCTGGCCATGGGAGTCCCCATGGACCCAGGAGACCCTGCAGAAGCAGGCAGCAGCATGGCAGGGGGTGTTGAGGGGAGTAGGACAGCGGCAGGGGCACACAGCAACTGCTCGCCAGGCAGGGAGGAGGAATGGCTGGCACACAACACATGGGCCTGGGAAGCTGCAGTCTTTCCTGGGATGCTGCCAGCTCTGCTGCAAGAAGCTGCTCCTCGCAGGGGGTTCACACAGCTTGATGAGGCCAGAAGTATTTGTTCCTCCCTCCAACGGCAAGAGCAGATGCCTCCCTGGCTGTAGCGGCTCAGGGCAGATGTATTCCCAGGGAGGAGTGTTGCCAAGAGGAACAGGGCGGTAGTTTGCCCACCTCAGCTCTCCCACATTCCCTGTGCCAGGGAAAGGCTGCCCCTTGCTCACTCCCCTTCCAGCCGATTGTGCTCTCACTTCCCCGCTTCTGCATCTGGGATGCAGCTCCAGTGGTTGGGAGGATGGGGTGGTTGCTCAATGCTTCCTCTCTGCCTCTGCTCAAGTGTTTCACAATCTGCACCAACACCCCCTAAAACCTACCTGCAGCTCCATTTAAATTTCTGGCAGGGCTCATGAAAGAGCCCCTGTCCCGCTTGTCACTGGGCTTGGCTGCTCCTTGCGCAAGAGGCGCCCGGCGGAGCATCGCCCGCACCAGAGGACTGGCAGGAGACGTGCGGGGCGGCACCACAGCCCGGCAGGCACCCGTCGGCATGTGCTCTGCCGGGGACTGCACAGCATGCACCGAGGCGTGGCTGGGGCCCTGCCCGGGACAGGCAGGGGCACGGAGTGGGCTACATACCGCTGGAGAGCCGGGGCCATGCTGCAGCATCCAGGGAAGGGACTTTTTTGAGTCTTGGGTGCTGGTAAAGGCACGTGGACATCACAAGCTCCTCTACCAGCAGGATGCCATCATGTCTTCCTCTGCCAGGGGTATGCCAGCCGACAGTGCTGGAGCCCCAGCAGCTGCAGGATGCTGCTCTGAATCTTTTACGCAGCAGCCGTGGTTCGCACAAAGGATGATAGAGGTTTGGTCATCAGTCTGCTGGAGAGGGAAGCAGAGGGGGGCCCAGAACCCAGGGGACTAAGGCTGCAGGAGGGGCTAGGAGCACCCCTACGTGTGAGGTGGCAGCCATGGTGCAAGGGGAACCGTGTTCCAGAGGGATTTGTGCAGTTCACGAGACCAGACTTGTCCTCACAGCTCTCCCCTGTGAGGCTGTGCCATTGCTCCTTCAGTTCTTTGGCTGGGTGCCCAGCTCCAGAAGAAAAGAATTAAAAGGACGAAGCACCCGCCCTGCCCCGTCGGGTGAATCGATGTCTGTCACCATGGGAACTCCTCCCTCCCCAGACCCCCCCCCCAGGATGACTTCATATCTCCATTGAGCAGGAGGGCTGCGTCACCAGGCTGGCACGGGGCAGATGGACACGTACATGTCATGCAAGGACCTCTGCAGATGTGGCAGTGGACACGGAGCGGGATGCTGCAGAGTTTGCAGGGGAACCTGAGCAGCCCAGGTGAGGGTCCCACAGAGGATGGGGGGTACAGTCTGCACCTACGCAGCGCATCCCCAGAGGAACAATGACTGTGGGCTCTCAGAGCTCCAGCTCCTTGCAGGAAACAGGTCTCCAGCACCTCTGCACCCCTCCTTGTTGCCATCAAGGAGGGAGGAGCACAGCATCCCAACTCTGGCTCCCCGCTGCCTTCTGGAGTCACCAGCTTGGGACATGAGGACCTCATCCCTCTCCATCCTCCTCAGCAAAGCTGGGGCAAGGTCACCTGTGAGTCACTGCTGCGCGTGCAAGGCACAAACGGGAGATATTTGTGTTCCCATGTCATAGGGGCTCCTGCCAAGTGCTGCACATCTGGAACAGCTGTAAACAAAGCCGGGAAAGCCAGAGCCACAACAGAGAGCAGCCAGGGGCAGCAAGGACCTCCAGCTTTGCAGCAGGCGGTTGGGCAGGGGGAAGGCGTGGAAATCCAGAACGGCCACGTGGAGCCCGGCTGGCCGGGGCTCAAGCACACTCACCCACCGCCTCTCCCTGAAAGCCCCTCAGTGTGCCAGGGCATCCTCAAGTCAAGTGAGCCGAGGCAGGAACTTGCCATGGACCCGCTGCCTGCTGCTCTACTCCCTAGAGCCACTGCCCACCGAGCCTCCTGCAAGAGGAGGACACCATCCAAGTTTCAGCAGCAGCACCAAGTCTGTTTCTCGATTGCTAGGAGCACTGCCCAAGAGTGCTGTGGTCTGAATGGAGAGGGCAGGGTTTTGGTATATACATGTACATAAACTATACCCAGAGAAGCTCAGAATACAGTTTTCTGAAGCTGAATATACACCAAATCCTAAATCTCAAAGCAACACAACTTCTAACTCCCTAGGTTAAAGATTCAAATAAGGAAGAAAAAAAATCCCCCACGGAAGAATCAGCTCACTCTTCCCTAAATATAACAAAGAAAAGATAAGCAGCACATTCGCTTTATAGCAGCATCCAAGTTCCCTCTCTGAACAGAAGTTACACGCCAAGTAGAAAACAGCACGCAGTTCCAGGGCTGCCTTACAAAACACTTTGTGCATCCCAGTTGCCATGTGCTGAGGGCAGCGCACGCCGAGCGGCTTTACTCCTTACTCTCAACATTGACCGAGTGTCAGTGCCCACGTCCAGGGCAGGGAAACGCAGTGCCCAGAAAAGCGAAACACTCAGTGTCACACTGCAGGCTCTTGGCAAAAGTAGGAAGAGCACTTGGATAGTCAGGCTCCTGTTTCAATTATGTAATTAGCCTCCCTCAAATCAGGCCATGTGGCATTCAATCCAGCTTCCTCCGCTGTCCTCGTGCTGTCTGTGCTATGCAGTTCTCACACCAAGCAGCGTACAGAGCCTTAAACAATCCCAGAGTGCGGCAGAGGCTTGGCGATAGGTGGTGGGACATGGAGCAGGAACAGCATCTCCAGAGCGCCTGGTGGGTGATCCAGCACAGGCACTACTCCCATCAACACCTTTTTGTACAAAAAAAATCCCTCCTGCTCCCATCAGAGCAGGGCTGGGATCTCCCCAGGCTACCACCTCTAGCAGCCTAGTGCTAAGCCAGCAGCTCCATTTTACCATTCCTGGGCAGGTGAGGAACCTGGGCAGATCGTCCTCCAGGCGCCATGCTTTTTAGTAGCTTTTCTGAGCATCCCCAGCAACAGGCAACAAGGCCGAACCTCAGCCTGGCAGCCCCACTAAAATCCTCAGAGCGCTGAGGAAGGAAAATGTGTAATGGGAAAGAGCTGGAGAGAGACTTGCATGGAAAAGTGAGAACCGCTGATCCTCTTTGGATGGCATGTGGAGTAAAGCAGCTTTTAATGAGGGTGTTCAGGGCTCAGACTCGCTCCCTTCCAGACACGCCACTGAAGAAAGAGCTGAGACAAAGGCAAGCCCTGCTGCTGTGCCCCGCTCAGCCTCGTGCCTCTCGGCAGCCCAGGATGGCTGTAGCTGGTGGTCAGGCCTGGATGGGCCCTTTGTCCTTTGCTTTTCCATGCATACACTACAGCTTTACATGAGCCTTTTCCAAATAGGAAATGGGATTTCCGGAAATGTGTCCAGATACTGTTGCTCACCGTTCCTCTCTTCCGCTGTACCAAGTCCTGGCGGTGCACAGAGGGCACGGGGAAGTGCAGGAGGCCTGGGAAGGGCAAGTCTGTGATGCCAAGCACCAAGTACCACCCTCACCCTAGCAATCTTACAACCCTGCTGGGTGACACTTCATCACAGGGAGAACTCAGTCCTCCTCGGAGCAAACCACACTATATAGGGGCTGGCTGGGGGAAAAAAATTCGTGGTCATGGCTATGTTGATGCCTTGGTCAGTCCACGTGCCAGGTCCAAGCAGCACAAGGCTCCAGCAACACAAGACACCAGCAGAGCTGCACTTCTGCCCTGTCTTCTAAACCCCACTCACCTATTGCTCCCACCACCACTTTTCACCAGCCTCAGCAGGAGAGCAGGTAGAGAAGCAGGCCCGGAGGGCTGCAGGCTCTCCTCCTAAAAGCTCTCTGGCACCGAAGGGCAGCACAGCTCCACGCCTCTCATTTCTGTGAAAGCCTCTCTGCAGCTCCCTGCTTCCCTGAGGACAGGCTTGGCTCAACACCTACGATTAGTATCAACTGTACTTTCCAGGGTGGGTAATTAGTTCAGGTGAGGCAACCACTGACAATTGGCTGCTGTGGCTCCTCTCTTGGCAAGCGCCCGGATCGCAAACAAGCGGCTCACATATCAAAGGGGCTGCCTGCTCCACACGCAGATCCACCCTGCACATCTGCCCCGGCCCGCAGCCCCATGCTGTGGGTACAGACAGCTTTTCCTGCTGGAGACCAGGGAAACATGGAGCGCTCAGCACAGGTGGGTCTCTAGCAAATGCTCCCCGTTTTCACTGTTAGATTTTATGTACCTGGCACAGGTCTGTACTGTAGAAAAAAGCCACTGAAGCATTGGGCAGGTGGCGTTGAGGAGCCTTGCATAGGGAGCACGTAACAATGCACAGTATCCTTTCCAAATCCTCCTCTCCTGCAGTCAAGAGAAAAGAGTGCAGAGCTGGCGGGAAGGGAAAGCAATTGCCTAGAGGTAGGTGGAGGGCGTGAGCTTCAAAGAGGAAACTTCACTGGGCAAGGGTAAGACAGCACCGTGCAGAAGGGGAGGGAGCAAAGGCAAATTCATACACCAGGCTGAGTTTATCTGCACAGTCTAATGGGATCCCAAGTAACCTTCCAAGTGGAGTAGCAAAATAAAACACTTAAGCCATTGAAAACTAGACTGGTCAAAGAGCCCTGCTGAACAATCCTGCATTGTCCAGGGAGCCAGGAAACAGATTTATTAGGTCACCCAGGCCATCTCCAGTTTCAGTGAAATCGCCCTGTTCCAGGGACGGTTCCAACTCCCTCCTCTGGCACTGCCACTGTCCTTCACCGGGCAGTGGAAAACCGCAGGAAGGGGAGGGGACAGGTCCAGCAAAAGTTCTCAATTTTTCAAGGTTTAGGAAAAGCACTGAGGTGTGAGGACTGAGCACACTTCCATTCTGACAGACATTTCATTTCCCAGCTTGGATTCCCTTGGACTAAGGCTGCTCCAGTAGAGGAACAGAAACATACTCCTACAGCTACAGCAGCGAGTGACTTGCCAACAAGATCAAACCTTCAGTTCCTCCAGCAGCAAGGGATTCGGCTGCCAAATGCTCGATGACTCTGTACCAATTCCAGGTTACACTTCCCAAGCCCCTCACGAAGGCTCCCAGTATGGGAGTCTTTGCCAAGAAATAACACTCTCAACTCCTGAATGGGTTTCTCCTCCCCACCTTTTAGATCCCCAGCCTGGTTGCTTGTTGTTACCAAGGAAAAAGAAAAAAAGCTCTCAATCCTCAGAGCTGGTGAGATGCCCGTGTTTCTGGAAGCACGGACTGCCACGGCACCCAAACACGACAGGCATGACAAGGTGGAGTGCCATCAGAACTGCAGCCAGGAGATGCCAACACCTTGGGGTACGGCTCAGCCTCAACTCCTTGCTGCTAACAGGCACCCAACAGCACTCTGCATCCAATGCCACTCACCAGGGCATGGCACCTAGTCTAGATCAGCCCAGGTCTCAGAGTTCTCCATGGATAAAGGCATCTACAAAACACCTTCTAACACTGTGTAAGCTGCCCACCCTTGAAGAGCTGCAGTCTCTTGGTCGGAGGAGGAGCGAGCACTGGTCCTCACTGAAGTGCTGGGAGCACGCTGCTCAGTACAGGTAGCCTGCTGCTTTTGCAGAGAAACAAAGCAACTTTGAAAGCAGCAGTTGCAGAGGGTTTTTAATCTGTTCCTAGTATATGAGGGTCTGTGGAATTACTCAAGGAAAACAACCATTCCCAAGCAGATACCTCCAGAGAAAAAAGCTTGTAGGAAACGCCAAAGCAAGGATGTATTTCTTGTATTTCTCACCAACTGCAAAACACCCTGGAAGTTCACCTGGGGGGAGGAATATCTAGCAAGGGAAGACAAAAGAGGATTATAGTCTGACTGCAGCCACAAAACCAAGACAGAATCATTTGCTTGTTCTGCAAGGCTTGAGGCGTAAGTGAGCTTGTGTAGTTTTTCAGCCCTCGGTGCACTTGTAACGAGCCAGAGCTTGCGACGATAGTTAAACCCAAATTGCATCAAGAACATTTAACAGTTTCAAACTTGCCTGGTGTATGCAGTGAGTTCAGACACACTGACTCTCTCATCAAGAATCCAGATTCAGCACAAATGATTTGGTACACTGGATTAGTCTCAAGTGTAATGACTAACTCCTAGAAACTTACATTATTTTTAAATCCCACTTGTTAGGGCAGCACCTGGAAATTAAACGAGAATCCCAGGCAGATCTATCCCAAAGACAAAAACGAAACAGGAGTGGGTCGCAGCTTCCAAGGGCAGCTGTGACAGGCTAGTGCCACCTGGTGGGAAGCTTTTATCCACCCCTTCTGCTCAGTTTCATCCTTCCTGTCCCATGTTTCAGCTTCTCGAAGGCAAGATAAGGGAGCAACAACCAGATTAACACCAGAAAAAGCAGAAAGGGCTGGGGAGCTCTTTCAACTGTTCAGACCTAGAGATTGTCTTACAGGCCAGTTCACCCTGTACTTCAGTCAGCAGCTTCTCAGCTCTTCCATAGCTGAGACTGGCTGGGTAGATGGTTCCTCGTCTGCAAGAGGAACATATAGACCAACAACACCAACATACGCCACAGCAACTTCTGCTCATTATTGACCTGGTTTACAGATAACTGCGAAGCTTAAGATGAGAGGTAACATATCCCCACACAGGCTCTGGAAAGATGTTTGGCTAGCAACAGCTCCAGCTTCTCACACCATCCCATCTCTGCTAGACACAACCACCTCAATCACACTCAGGCAAGGCCAGGCTGACCACCTTCACCAGCTTCGCTAGGTGGTGGAAACTCAGCCGACCAGTTTTGTCTGTAACTGGTTAGGAAGACAGGGGTTGCACAAACCGCCCCTACCACAAAGGTGGCCACTCCAACAAGAGGGTCACAAACAGCCAGGCCAGAAACACTAACACCATGCCCCAGGGACGGGAAGAGGATCAACTCTCCATTCTGATCTCCTTGACAAGCAGGAGAGCACAGAGGTCCCCTCGGATAAGGGCTCTGTTTTAAGCTCTGCGCAAACAGCACTTCTCCAACCTGAGCTTGACCCTGCTGCTGTCTGTACAGAAGGGCACAGCAGAAATAGCCAGAGTCACCCTGGCAGCCTTGTACCAGTGGAAAGGCTTCCTTCAACCAGCCTGACAACAAGGCCTCTGAACCAGGACACTGCCAGCTCAGGACAGAGGAGGCAGGACTGCAGACAGACACACGGACAAGATTCTAGCACGAGTCCTGACAAATCAAGAGTGATTGGTCTAGTAACTCACCAATTTGGCAAGATTAACAATGTCTACACGCACAACCCAGGAAGACAGGGTCGACTCCCAGCAGAACCAACTCCATACAGGATATATTTATTTTTATACATTTAACACCGAGAAGACAGTCGTTTTGATGGGACTCATCTCGCCCTTGGTGCACAAGACATTCAGAGCCACAGGCAACTTGTCACAGTCCACAGCTTTGCTATTTCCAACTTGCAGGGACACATCCTAGAAACGGATCCAGTACATGGCACTGCGAATACGGTTGTAATCCAAGAGCTGTTCAATGGGACCTGAGTGAACAGAACAAGAGTCAGTCACTGCATATGTACTTAAAATCCCCATGCGGTTTCCCATGGTCTTAAGGCAGATGGTGGCAGAGCAGGCTGTGCTCACAATCCAGGCAACTACGACTCAAAGCTACCTCAGGAAAACCAGCATATACTATCTCCTGACAGAGAAAACCGTTACTTGTTTCCTCAGAATAAGTTGCTTTCTCACACTGCTCCACAATGCTCAGTACAGCTCCACATACAGGTATGAAATACAGGGAGCCACCAAGTCACAGAGATTTTAGCTAGTTCATTCCACTTCCTGTTCAAAAAAACATCTTCCTTTTCCAAGCTGCTGCACTTTGAAGGCCAGAGGAAACAGCTGCACGGAGGAGGAGACTCCACAACACACAGGAAGGACACAGCAGAGCAGAGCTGAGCTGCTCAGGCAGGTTTTCCAAGTGGAATTTGTCCTTGGCCAGACAGACATGCCAGAGCAGCATAAGAGAATCAGGTCCCTTCACTTCCTTTACATAAACCACCATGACCCCAGGGTAAGGACACCTGGCAGACACCACTGGGCCCGCGCCCAGCTATGGGACTCCCAGTCTTAGTCACAGCTCCACAGCAAGTACAAAGGTGGGAGGACAGCCAGGAGCTTGCTGCCACTGTCTCCAACACCTGCAGGTTTGATCTCCTGGCAAACGTGCCTTGGCACATCTCATGTGTAGAGGTAGGAGGATACCAGCAAGGAACCAGAGCTGTTAGGAGGCCAGAACAGACACATGCAAACTGCCTGCAGCTCACTTCCACTCAGCTCTTGACCCCTTCCTGGTTTTGGAGGTACCTTGTACTAACTGCCACATACTACTTACCAACTGCTGCAACTGCCGGGCATTTGTCATAAATGTATTTACTGCAGACCTCTCTCACCATTCTTGCATCAACAGCCTAATAAATATCAAACAAGCAGTTAATGAACCTTCTAGCAGACCTGCATTTCTCAAAGTTAGAAGCTACTGTTGTCATTACACACCAAGACCATTAAAAAGACACTGTTGGACCCTTCCTTGGGGGCCAACTGCACCAACTGCCCAGCTCTTGTCTGTGAGGATGGCTCATGTTCTAAGCAGCACATTCTTCTGAGGGTACAGAAGACATGACAGTCCAAAATCTGAAGCCTTCCAAGGGATACAGTGGCTGCAGAATTACACAGACTAGATGCTGGCAACCTCTAGGGAAACTGTTAAAGGAATTTCAAGTTGTGCTGCTCCACACAGGCACATGCCCCTTTTTTGGGATGGACTGAATCCAGCCACAGGGATACAGGATACACTGAGTCTATGCCAGAGATTCTGATATATTTGTATCAGCATCAGTGAGCCGACTGCTTGGACCCCAGGCAGCTTGGCTGAGAGGTAAGGAAGGCTCACATTACTGCAGCAGACTAAGGCCAGAAAACGCTGACACCAACCGTGCTCAGATATCCCAACCAAAACAAATGGATACCTACAGAAATCCTGGCATCCCACTCCTCCAGAGGGATACGGCGTCCGTAGTTTAAGAGATGGGTTCCAATATTCTCACACACTGGTGTAGTACCTAGATGTTGAAGATACCACATGGTCAGCGTAGCAGAAAGCCTTCCAGAATTGCACAGCAGATAGAAGAAACTCTCGTGGTTAAACTGGCTTCTCACGAAGTACCAGTCATAGTTACCACTCTAAGGAGCTCTGGCAAGTGTTAAGCAATACAAAGATTGCTTCACCAGCCTCCACAGTGTTACTGCCAAGACAAACCAGTTTGAGGAGCTCGATTCTAACTTTGCCAGGCAGCAGGTTATTCACTCTCAGCAACAGAACGACTAGAAGCTTACAGCGTCAGAGTCAACCTGGGGCATGGCAGGCTGAGGTCAGCTGCTCTGACAACATGGCAGAAGGAACACAGAGCTGCGGAAAGGAAGTGCTGCCCAGTGCCTGCCAGCAGCACTGCAATGTCCAACAGCACTGCAATGTCCAGCAGAGCTCCTCATCCCCAGGAGAGACACAAGCGGTAACCCTCTGAAAGCTGCACAGTGGTCAATCCAGAAACCAGGACATACCATCCAGTTGAGCTACCATGGCATTTCGGAGATAGTTCTTGGCTCTCTTCACCTCTGACTCTGTGGTACTAGTGCACAGACGCATCCTGGAGAGAAGACAGAAAGACCTGTAAAGCTCCTAGAGATGTTTGTCTGCTCAGACAGAAAGTGAATTCCTCCCTTTCCCAAGCCCCTGCAGATTATCAATATCACTTGTCTTGCAGGCTTGAGATTCATTCTGATCACCACAGAGTGGCTAAGAACTTGGGAGCACCGAACAGCAGGAGGCAAGAGCTCAAGTTAGAGGCAGGGGATATCAGCCAGCAGGTTACATGCTGAGTTATGCTCACAAAGGTCTAGCAGCCCTGGTGCTGGCTCTAGCCTGTCCATCAGGCTCAGCAGCAAGCGGTCTACAGCATGCCTATCACAGGAGAAGGAAGGCGTGTCAGCAGTTCCCACGCATGGCAAGCTGCTATGGAAACTGATGCTGAAAGAACAAGACAGTTCCATAGAGCCTGTTTGGACTCCAGCTGCTAAATCCCTTCCTCCCCTGCCAACTGCAACATCTCTGGGGCAAAGGCTAACTCCCATCCGCTCCAGCACAGCTTGGCTCTGAATCTCAGATGTAGCCTTGAACCATCACTGCGATGTACATGTATACATTGAGATGGACGGACAGAAGGGCCCCAAATGCTAGCATGACTCCAGCTGCAGGGTGTTTATCAGCCACAACATAAGCGTGTGAAAGGCAGGAACTCTACCTGCTTTGCTTAAGCTTAACAGGACAATGAAGACACGTCTCTTGGGCACCTGGGAAACGCTTGTCTCTAAGGAACAATCTCACTTGTATGTAAAAAACCCCCAGAGCCTCAGTGCCAATACTTGGAAGCATGAACGAAAGACTTGAAGAGCCCTAAGGGATTAAAGCAGCTCCTCAAAAACCACATCCTAAAGACACTTAGAGAAACAGCTCAGAGGATCACTTAACCAGAATACGAGTTACCAAGAAGTTCACAGGGACATAGCTCTCTGAAGATCTAATATGCTCCCCTCACCATCTCAGTCTCCCACAAGAGGGTCAGATCTTAAACATGAACTTCTGCCAAAGCTGTACTTACCACTCCCCCTGAGCACAATACAGCATATCATCTATGGACAGAGGATCAGAAACAAAATGGAAACCAAAGAGGCCGGTATCAGAGTAAGAGGTGTTGAACGTCTGGAAACTGTGGCAGAGATCATGCTGCACAGCAAGCGTAGCCAGCCTGCTGGACTGATTCTGTAAGTAAGGAGATACCATCAGCCATTGCAGTCTTAGAGCTTCTCCACAGCTCAAATTCTTTCCAACTGAGCTATTTTCACAAAAACCACAGACAAGACAAAGCGGAACAATTTGCTGAAGAAAAGCTTAATTTAGACCCTTCATGTGGTCAACAGATGACATTCACTGGTGGAAGAGCCACAGACAATGGCATAAGAGTCCATCCAGCAAAACCAAAACCATTTCCTTTCCCAGACACAGATGGGGAGCTGGTGTGCATACCACCATAGGGGTGGGAGAACATGGAAAGTGCAAGGTCTCCCAGAATCAGGGGTTAGCACAGTTATGCAGGCCAGACAGGTTTCAGATGAGAGTGGATGCAGTACTGGGGTTTTAAAGGTTCCACTTGCTTTACAGTTGTAAGGCAAGCTTGCATCGTGACACTATAGATTGCTCTATCCTGCTTCCATTGCTACCCCCACTGAGCAGTTAGTTTGTGAGGGGAGGAATAAGCTACTGAGAATTCAACAGCTAAACCTCTTCCAGACTTAGCAAAGAAGTTCAACTCCCAGCATCACCTCTCAGAAACTGTCCTGGATTATCCCTGATTACCTTCTATCCTACTTTCCACCCTCCTAACCATTTCACAGTTGGAAGCACAACAGCCTCTCACAAAGCACATTCACCCGTGGTCTCCATAATACTTCACATTAAAAGGCCCCAGGCTCTCCCTACCACACTCACAAGCCTCTTACCTTACCACCTCCAAAAGTCCGGTCGTAGCGTCCCATGATAGCATTAGCCACGTTGAGGACAACGTTGTCTGGATCAGCCCATCCTGGCCCCTCCACAGCAAGTGCAATATGGGCAACAGGCAAAGCATCATCTCTGGCACGGATCTAGAAAATCACCAAGGAGCTGGGGAGAACTGCACGGGCACGGTGGCTCTGCCTGCAGCCTGCTGCAATGCCAGGCTGACCAACTGCGGGACTTGATCTTATCCAAGTGAAATTAAATGTCTCAGGCACTACTGAGCACAAATCAGCTGCTCCTAAATGAGTTTTCCAGCAGATGACATGAGCAACAGCCTCACATTCCTAAGGGACTTTGGTGCTATATAAACCCCAACATGCTGTGGCAATACGCTCCAAGAATAGAACACGGGGGCACTACTAAGATGCTGCATCATCATCAGCTTCTCTGAGATAAACAGATTTTTCCTCTCAGAAGCAGCTGTAACTGGTTTCATATTCATTCAACAGCTTGGCAACAGCTGCTTGTTTTGTTCAGGACCAAAACAACTTTACCTCACTCCCTGTGAAGCGACAGTGCGGGAGGACAGGTGCAGTATCCTCTTTGTATGTGAAAGGCACTCCACTGAAGTGTTGCTTAGCTACATCTACCAGCTCTTTGTGGGAAATACCTGCCAACAGGAAAGAGATTGAGGTCTTAAACACCTTAATTTAACCAAGTAATCTGATTTTACATGACAGATGTGATAGAGGTTTGATCATCAGCTTGAGAATACTCAGGCCCCCTAGAATCACAAGGATCTAGAACTTACCTCCAGCAGCTGCCAGGACCATACGAGGTGCCTTGAAGTGACTATCAACATATGAAGCTAGATCTGCTCGAGTCAGATGCCTAGGAAGAACACAGAGACCCAGTATATTAGCATCTCCAAGTTGGAGGGATGAGAGACTTAGGAGAAGCAAGTTCACAGTTCAGAGACAGCAGTGATATTGTTGACTCTCTTAGCTGTGGGGTAATAATACTTTTAGAAGGAAGACTGCACTGTCTGTTTTCCCTGTGCTCTAATTCTGGAACATACAGAACCAGTGGCCAGGATGGAGTTAAGGACAGACTTCCACACAGACCAGAGTACTGACTCTGGTCACTGAGCTACCAGTACCCTAGCTGGTATATGTGCTCAAGGCCACTGCTTTCATAAGCACCCTCAGCTCTTAATTTCTCTAACAGTGCCAAACTGACAAGCATGGGAGAAGGTTCAACCTGGCCCTACCAACCTCGCATCTCGTGTGATGGGATTCTAAAGAACGCATGCAGCGTCCCACTTTCACCAGCACCAATGAGGAAAACATAGTGAAGACACAACAAGAAGCCCACGGGCACTGACCACTTCTGTGTACCAACTGGTTTTCTCGTGCAACCCCTGAGAAGCAGCAGTCATGAACCCCAAGGACTGAACCCATGGGCCGTGTACTGCATCCAGTCTGTTACTCACTTGATGTTCTCCGTGCTCCCCTCGACAGTGCGGGCCAGTGCTGTCCCCTGGAAAGCAGTGGCATGAAGGTAATCAAAGGTAACCTCCGTCAAGTTGCTGTCATTTTCTTTCAACTCCTGGAGGATGACGCCACGTTCCTTCTCGATCTGAGACTCCTCCAGTGCACAGTTCTGCACAATGTCAGCCAGAAGCTCTACAACTGCAACACATTTCCTGAGTTAGAAATCCTGCTGCCTGACTGCTACCCAGTGCTGCTGACAGGAGGAAAGAGACACACGCAGCTGGGGCATTACAAGAGGAGCGAGCAACAAACCCCACTGGCGAGGGGATGCAACACAGTAGAGACGAGCATTATCCATCTCCACAGCACCAGGGAAGGACAAACAACGCTGTTTAGCATGAAGTCTCCAAGTCAGCTTGCCAAGCATCACTGCCAGTGTGCTTTCCACACAGTTACCATTGTTACTGCAGAAGGTGAAGCACGTCAGAAGCAGGGTACTGCTGCAGAAGCACGCTGAATCCTGACAGAGAGCTTGTGACATCTGCAGAGTAGCCCACATCTACAGTAGGGCCCATATTTCTGACTCAAATCACTGCCTCTGGACAAAACCGACGCAAAGAGTAGTCTGTACATGGTAGTACAGAGCACAAGCAACACCCGCAAGAGCAGCACTGAGGACTCCTGACACAGTAGCTGTCACTGACCTTAGTTTCTCAGCTCCATAAAACAACCACAGACTACCAAACCTGCCTTCTTCCTCCTGGCAATATAGTGCAGCCTGATGCGACAACTGGGTTTAGGAACACATGAACTTGCTCCATCCAACTACCAACTAGAATCCCCAATTTACTGCCCAGCTACAAGTTCGATCCCTGGTCTGTTGTTCGAAAAGATGTTACTGGGAGAGAAATAAAGGAGCAGCTCTTGCTTAATTTCCAAATCAGACTTTGCCCACTGGCCAGCCTACCTTTGGGCATGTCCTTGGACAAGGCTTTTATGTAATAGGCAGTCTGCTCACGCGAGGTGTACCCGTTCAGGTGAGCACCCATGCTCTCCACCTCCTTCTCAAAGGCAGCGCAAGGACGCTTCTTTGTGCCCTACGATAAAACAGATAAACACAATTATGAAATGAACAGATTTCCCTCTCAGGCAGAACCAAAGCAAGGAAAAGAACAATAAAGACCTAAAACAATAAAACCCATCACATGATTCATAAAAGCCAAGAGCAAGTGCAGGAAGCAAGAGATTGAAAACTTGGCTTATTTACCATGGTTGAGGTATATTTTGAAAGACCAACAGAAACCCAGCAGGGAAGGAGGAGGACTACACCAAAGGACAACAATGGCTGAAGATCACATTCATGGAAACAAACCAAGAATGAGCCTAAACCAAAAATAAGCGGGTTTCTATCTATCCAAGCAGTAATATTAAGAAACCAGAACAGGAGGAGAAAACTACTTCTAATAAAGAGCTCATCTCTTAGGGAACAAGCCACACACTGCACCTGCCCAAGATGGCACACGCTGGACTCGAGTCAGCAAGTCCCAGGCTTACATGCCTTCTGCCCTAGGCCTGCTCAGCAACCACATCATTAGAAAAGAGCTGTATGCTCTAAACTTTGCTGGTCCACTAAGAAAACCAAAGAAAAATAAATGGCTACAGGAAACGTTGCTTTGAGCTTTACCTGCTAACCTAAAGAAACACACTTCATAACAAAGTCCTATACACATGCTACACAGTGGCTGAGATAGTCAGGGACTGGAACCACATCGTCAGAGACTCCATCTCACTTGTTACTTAGAGCTCTTTCTCCTTTAAAAGGGGAAATACCAATCAGTAAATAAGAGTTGCCTTAATTCACACATGTTTGCAAGTTAGTGCATATTTAAATAAAGAGCATCATACACGCTAGGTACCTTCTGAAGCTTATTTTTATGTTATGTACAAAATCTCTGAGACTCAGATGACCTGACTCTCTTTTAACAGCTACAGCCTCTGAAGTGAGAGCACAATATAAAAGTGAATATTTAGAACAGGTCTCCACACAGTCCTGTACCTGGCCTAGCAGACTTCCTTACCTTAAAGGCCAGATGTTCCAGAAAGTAACCAGCCCCGTTGTTCATCTCATTTTCATAGCGGCTCCCCACACCAATCCACACACCCACCTAAGGGCAAAAGCATCAATTACACGTATTAGAAAAGGAAACAAACAGTCTGCTTAAGCCTCCTGCCACCAATGTAACAGCAGGGACAAGAAGTCTGCTTCAAAATAAGTAGAATAAGAACAAGCACCAGCAACCGTTCTCCATACACATTTTGACTTTTTATCTAGCAGCTTTGCAAAAGCCTTTGCTAGTTTTGGCAGAGATATAACTACTACTGGCCACTTCCTACTTACATAAAAACCGTAAGGCTGAGAAAACTCGCAGAGCACAAAACCTTGACTACAGACTTATACAAAGCCAGGCTCAGCCTTCTACTGCTGCATTAATCCCATCAGTTAATAAAAAGAAGTGGTAGGGTCTCTGTCAAAAGCTTTGGTTCAAGCAGGGGTTTGTCACTTTTGGAAGACCAGCTACAGACTAAGCAAGACTGACTGTTTCAAGTAAGCCCTTAACTTATTTTAAACATACCGTACATGTCGGCTGATTAGACTCCTCTGAAGCTACACGAAGACCGTTGTCCAGAGTGGTGACTTGGGTCTCAGGGATATTCTGGAGTGTCTGGGCGTAGGTGGCAGCACCTCGATTCCTTGTCAAAGTCAATAAAGCTGCCTAAAAAAATAAAGGCAACTTCACCACTAACCAGCAACTCCTCCCTGTGGGGCAGGCCTTCAGAACGCAGACCACCGCACACACAGCTGACCAAAGCTAGGCCAGACAAGCTCTTTCAGGTTTAGACTGGGGAGATCCTACTGCACACCATTCGCTAACCAGACAGCTGAAACCCCTCTGCAGTGCCAGAGGCTTTGAGCGGGCCGAAAACCGCAGGGAAGAGTCCCACGAACCGGTCAAAGCCCAGCACCGGAGGGGAGCCGACAGCAGGCCCCCGGCCAGCCCAGCAATGGGTGAAAGCCACCGCTGCCCTCCACCCAGCCTGGCCCGGTCCCGTCCCGCCCTGCTCCCGAGGCAGGGGGTTTCCTTGGCGACCGCCGCGTCCCCGTGACCTTCCCGGCCTGCCGGCAGACCAGACCAGGCCAGGCCAGGCCTGGCCCGGCCCGGCCCGGCCCAGCAACCCCACTGCACCGCGGAGCCTCCCCCTCTCCCTTGCCAGCCTCCCCCCAGCCCACTTCACCGCCGCCCGCAGTGACTCACGGAGGGGCGAGGGCCCCGCAGCAAGGCCCGGCCGGCCGCGCACCCCNTGCGCAGTCCGGCGCGGGCGTGCGACGGCGCCCCCTGGCGGCGGGAGGGCGCGGCAGGGCTCCCTGGGGTGAGGGTCCCGGGGTGGGGGTCCCGGGGTGTCCGTGCTCGTACCGCTCTCTCCGCCGCACCCCGACGAGTCCGGAGCCGGTCGGGGGGAAAAGTGGCAGAGAAGGGTCAGAGGGAGAGGGGTGTCGGGCCAGCCTGCCTGCAGGGAGGCCCAGGCCTCTGCCTGGGCTGTGCCCAGCAGTGCCAGAGTGCAGCCAGGCTCCGGCCTGAGCTCACCGCTATTGAGGGCAGTGCCTTAAAACGAAGCCTGAGAAACGCAACACAGTTTAATCCACGATACCAAGCTGCTGCTGGGAGTGGGACCCCCACGGCCAGGTCCTGGAGGCCCTCCACTGCCCCCCAGACCCAGGGCCTGGCCAGTGGGACAGGCCCACGACTGCTCACGGCCAGGGCCCGGCTCTCAGAGTCCAGAGGGGCTGTGGGCTTACAAGGCCTTAGGGCTCTGGGGTGGCTGAGCTGGTGCCACCAGGGTGGCAAAGCCGTCCTTGCCCATTTGGCTCCTCAGGGAGACGTCTTCCTCTTGCAGGGCTACATTCTGGTGCTGAGGTCCACCTAAGGGGGACAGACCGGGAGAGGTTGGCCTGGCTGCATTCCCTCTGGCACAAGTGATGGGGACAGCAAGGCTGGGTGCTTACTGAGGCCAGGCGTCGCTCCTCGCTGATGTGGACCACAGCATCGTGTACCGAGGGGAAGAAGCAGTGCTTGGTGATGGTCGGGCTGAAGAAGTTGCCCCGCTCCAGCTGGGCGAGGACTGTCACTGTGTGGAGCAAGAAACAGCTCAAGCTATGGTGCCTGACTGAGCCCAACACTCCTAACCCAGAGCAGCCTCCCTCCCACTGCACTGCGGAGGACACCAGAGCCATCACCAGGGATTCAGCTGCTTCGCTGGGGGCTGCGGGGCTCAGGCTGGGTCCATGGGACAACCTCCAGCACCTGTGCCCTGGGGAGACCCTGGGGATGGGGATGCCATGAAGGGAGACCCAGGCCAGCAGCTGTGTCCCGAAGGGGTGGATGTGCCTGGAAGGGGCTGATGGCTCTGCAGAGCCTCCTCACCTGGGCAGCCAGCAATGAAGACATCCACTTCTATGTCATGGAAATCCCTGAAGATCTGAAAAACAGCAGAAAACATTTTCCTGGGAAGAGGGATGGGCAGCAGCCATTGGGCCACCCCGCTGGGCCCTGGGCACATCCTTGGCGAGGCTGGTGGCCTGCCTGCTCACCCAGCTCCTTACATTCTTGATGATCTTGATGGAGACGGTGTCCACGAAGCTGATGGGGCTGAAGTCCAAGATGACAGAGTGGAAGCCAGGCTGGGGCAGCCCCAGGGAGCGCAGGGTGGGCTTAGGGATTGCGCTGCCCTCCGCTCCGCTCAGCTCGATCACTGCCACACTAGGACCATTGTGCCCATCCTGCATGTCCTAGGGGAGGGAGGGAGACCCGGCCTCACTGCACAGGGGCTGGTGGCATCCCTGGATGGGCAATGTACTCCCCCACTCCGGGATTGCCCTGACCTATTTGGCTCCATCGGGGCACGGCAATGGGTGACTCCAGCAGTAGGTGCGCCACTTGCACCTACACCCAGTCTTGTCTCTTCCCAGATGAGCCAGGACACACCCCTCTCCCCAGTGACCTTCTCCAGAGGCAGGCTCATTAGCTGGCGCCAGGTCAGCCTTTGCTCTCACTCTTAATTCTGATTAACTCAACAAATGGCTTCACCACCTAATCATTAACGGCCTGGCTTTCCCTGCCAACCTTGGGTGTGACACTGTGGCCCGGCTCTGCCTCAGTGCCTCTTCTCACCCAGATTGAACTGGGAGCCCCATGGGCCACCGAGCCTGGCAAATACACAGGCAGGAGGGCCAGGACTGGGCAGGGTGGTACCAGAAGGGTGCCCTGCAGCAGGGAAGCACCTTTTTCCGCTTTGCCTTCTCCTTCTCCACTTTCTTCTGCTGTTTCTTCAGCTTCTTGAGGGCCTTCTTCTTCTTCTCGATCAGGCGGTCCACGTTGACGCCGCTCTGCAAATCAACACGGCTGTGTTTTCCCGGGCACCCCATCGCCAGCCTGGTGCTGGCAGGCAGGGGTCACGAGGGGCTGGTGGCTTGCCCCACCTACCTTCTTCTTCAGGGCCTCAGCATACAACTCCACATTAGCAAAATAAAGGGTGGAGGAGGAGCGGAAGATCTTCACACCAGGGACCTCGTGTGCCTGGGGGCAGATGGGAAGGGTGCTACCCCAGGGATGGACCCCCCAGCTCCCCTTCCTTCCCTCCTCCAAAATGCCCTCCACTTCTTTCCCCAGTGAACTGTCTCCTGATTGCAGGCGGCTCTTCTCCCACCCCCTGGTGCTGTTACCATCTGATATTCAGCCACGTCCCTGTAGACATCAGTATTGGAGATGCGTCCCAGGATGGAGTAGTGGGGACTGTGGGGAGCAGAGCAAGGGGCTGAGGTTATCATGGGCTTTCCCTGCCCTTGGGACGTGTCACCAGCACCAGCCCAATAATACTCACAGCTGGGTGCGGAAGATGACAGTGAGCAGCCCAAAGGCCACTGAGGCCGCCAGGCCTATGTCCAAGTTCAGCAGGAGGGTGGCTATGAATGTCACAATCCAGACCATCTGGAGGGGGGACACAGTCAGCTGCATCCCGGCCTCCCTGCCAGCACCTGCAAGCCTGAGGGAGGGTGGAGAAACCCTCTCCAGGGACAAGAACAAAGCCCTGGGGCCAGATAGCGCCCTACCAGGTCCACCCGGTTGGACTTCCAGAGCATGCGGAGGTCGTCAAACTGCTTGAACATGCCCTTGAGGTTAACAATGATGATAGCAGCCAAGATGGCCTAGAAGAGAAGTTCCTGCAGCTGTCATGAGGAACATGACACCTTGCCATGGGATGGGCACAGGGGTGGGAAATGGCATGGAAACTGTGGGACCAGATGTACCTTGGGCAGGTCCCGGAAGAGCTCTCCGATCTTCAGGATGGTCACCAGGATGACCAGGGATGAGATGACACCAGCAACCTAAGGTGAAGAAGAGTGGGAGGTGAGAGGTGGGCCCCACACTGTTTTCTGTGCTCCTTGCCCCTGGTCCAGCCCCGTGGAGGGAGGCAGCACTGCCCAGACCCACCTGGCTGTTGCCCCCTGTGCTCTCCTGCACCAGGCTCCGTGACATGGAGCAACTGATGGCGAAACACTGGAAGAACCCCCCCAGGAAGTTGCAGAGGCCCAGCGCGATCAGCTCCTGCAGGGACAGAGCAGCAGTGGGGGAGCACTGTACCTTCACTGGCTGCAAGAAGTACAAGTTCAGTTTTCACCCAGGGAAGGGGCCCTGCGCGTTGGAGCATCACCTGGTTGCTGTCCACTTTGTAGCCGTGCTTCAGGGCAAAGATCTTGCCCAGGGAGATGCAGATGGCGTAGCCCACCACAGCAATGGCAAAGGCATTGCCCGCCACCAGCCCAAAGTAGCTGACATTAGGGGCCACAGGCGCCTTCAACCTACAGCCAGGACAGGGAGATGGGGCTCAAAAGGGGGGGTCCTGTGGGCGGCGTGGTGCTGTGGTGCAGCCACCCTCACCGTCCAGCCCTGCTTACCCACTAGGGATGTTGCCCACCACAGAGATGCCAAACTTGGCATTCAGGTTGACACCGTAGGAGATTCCAGTGGAGATGATGATCTGGGGGAGAAAGGCTGCAGTGAGGCAGGGCCTTCCTGCTCAGGAACCATGGTGGAGGAGGAGGAGGGGACGCATGCCCTGGAGCTGCACTCAACAAGGAACCCCATCCCACCCCTCCCCACCCTGGAGGGGCCACCCATGGCTGTGTCTCCACAGGGAGCTGGGGCAGCTCTGGATACCGTGATAAGCTCGATGGGGATGGGCATGGGCAGCTTGGAGGCAAACTTGTGGTTGAGCTCTTTCACGATGAAGATGGCCACCATAGCAATGATGGCTGTCACCAGGGTGCCCACATTGGTCTCTGGCAGCTTCTTGCAGATCTCGATGAAGGACTAGAGGACACAGGAGAAGGTAACAGGCTCAGGAAAGCAAATGCCTCCCTGGCAGATTTTTGGGGGCCTCTGTATGCCCCACAGGTGAGCGGCTGGTGGGTCCTGGGTAGCAGCAAGCCCCGAGCCCCCACTCACCAGGAACATTGAGAGCGGCCCTGAGTACTCGCCCACAGAGACCCCAAAGACATTCTTCAGCTGAGAAACAAGGACGTGCACGGAGGCAGCAGTGGTGTAGCCGCGCACCAGTGGGTCCGAGAGGTAGGTCACCACAAAACCAAACTGTAGGAGGCCCAAAGCCACCTGGGAGGAGAAATGGTAGAAGTAACCCATGGCTTGCAGCCCTGTGACACCACAGCTTCCCATTCCCTGCCAGGCTAGGCGGGAGCCCCCTTACCTGGAAGATGCCTGTCAGGACAGTGATGGTAGCCACCAGCTCCACCCTGGCAGCATCCCTCCGTTCCTCATTGACTGTCATGTTGCTCCCATTGACAGATTCCAGGAAGTTCTCGCTGGGCAGCAGGGATTCTGTCAAGCTCCCGATCATGACAGAGATGACAGCAAAGGGGCCTGGGAATAGGCAGCGTGTGGGCAGGGAGCCCAAGGTCAGTACCAGGATCTCTCTGAAGTCCACAAGCACCTGTCCCCTTGGGCTGGGCTCAAAGCACACCTACTGTGTTTTGGCTCTAGTTTGGTCAATAAACTTCTTGGTAGGGCAAAGTAAAGACAAGAAAGGTCCCACCCAACCATTGATGTGGCAATGCTGTGCTGTGGATGAAGGCTCACCCCTCTGACCCTCACTCCCTCCCCTCCATCCCCATGGGAGCCTCCTTGCCCAATGCATTGGAGCATATGGTTGCTCAGCTCACCCACGGAGTTATGCCTTGATGTTCCAAAGAAGAAGTAGAGGAAGACGGGGTAAAAGGAGGAATAGAGACCGGTGACGGGCGGCAGCCCAGCCAGCAGCGCGTAGGCAAGCCCTGGACACGGTGGAGCAGTGAGACATGTCACAGATGGCTGAGCCATGACCCCCCACCTGTGGGGAGCCCCTGGCAGCCTGGGCATGGTACCACTCACCCTGGGGCAGGTGCATGATGCCCACGCTGAAGCCCGAGGTGATGTCCCCCAGGAGCCAGTCCTTGACTGGGTAGCGGGGCAGCCAGCGGAGGAAGGGCAGGAACTGGTAGAGAAAGGACTTGGCGGTGGAGGCCGAGCATCTAGTGAGGAAGGAGCCACAGATGGGGCAAGTGCAGGGGCTTGGGGACATCCATGGGGGTGGACAGGGCCCCACAGGAAGCAATGGGTCCCATGGGACCCCCAGCTCCATCTACTGGAACAGAGTGTCCCTCCAGGCAAGAAGACAGTGGGGACATGGGTTTTTACGCTTGGGGGAACCAACCCCTGGCTCTGCACCATGTCTACTGCAGGGACTGGGACAGCCAGATCCAAGCTTCCTGTGGCAGTAGGTCTGGAGCACATGGTGCCTGGCAGGGTCCAGGTGCATCCTCCTGGCTGGCATAGTCCTACCTGGTCTTGCGGAGATAGCCACGCAGCGAGGGCTCGGTGGGAGGTTTCCGCTGTGCCACCTCCTCCAGGTCAGCCTCACTCAGCACCTCTCGGGGTGCCCGGTGGCTCAGCACCATCTCTGCTGCCATGGCCACCTGGCCCTCCCACGTGCCAGCCCACTGTGGGGAGATGAGGGCCAGCTCAGCCACATTCCCGTGGCCAGGGGCACCCAGCACCCTACCAACCCCACAGCCCCTCCTGCAGCCCCGCTCGCCCCTCGGAGCCATCTCATCCTGGCCAGGCATGCTGGATCAGCCCAAGGCCAGGGGTGAGACAAGTTTGGGGACTCCTGAAGCAGTGGCGGCAGCTCGTGACGGAGAGCGGTGGGCAGCCGGCTGTGGGCAGGGAAAGAGCTGCCCACTCTCGATCAGCTCTGCCTGCTCCTGCCCCGCGCCTGCCCCATCCGCCCTGTCAGGGGGCACAGGTGGGGGCTGCCAGCAGGGCTGCCCCGGGGGGCTCCCGCTCTGCCTGCCCACACGGGACCCACCTCGGTGCCTGCCAACCACCCTTCTCCTCCACCTACCGCAGCGCAGCCAGGGCAGCGGGCCAGCACAGCTGCCGAGCAAAGCCTCGGCCACCCTACAAGCCCGTCTGCAGACTTTGTCCCTTTACACATGAGGGGAGCAGGAATGTCAACCCCCGGCGCACGTCCTGGGCTCGCCAGCTCCCTGCCGGCACCCGCCCCTGCGCTGCAAAGTGGGGCTGAGCCGTGGGCACAGAGGAGCAGGGCTGGGCTAGGGTCTCTCCCCTTGTAGGGCAAGGGTGGTGGGACCGAGGTGTCCTCTATGGGTCCTCAGTCTGGCCTTGCTTGGGGCTTGAGCTGAGGGCTGCCTCCATCCTGCTGGGCTTACATGGCTGGTGGCCCTGACCAGTCCCAAGATGATCACCGGACCCATGAGCCACTCACGGGGTGCCCAGGGCTGTACCAGCCGAGTCCCCACATTGCCCCCAGCTCTCCTACCTGCTGTGCCCAAGTTGGTCAGGTGTGGCCAGCCAGATGCACGCTCTGCTCCCTCCTATTCATTAATACCAGCCCGTGATCTTTGAGACACCGCTCCCTGACTCCTGCTCTGCTGAGGAGCTGCTTGCTTCCCAGCCCCACTGCTGCGCGGCACCCACCCAGCTCCCCCGGTGCCCTGTTGCACTGGGCTCCCCAGGTCTGGCAGCCCAGGGCTGTCACCACCATCCCCAGGGCCAGCCAGTCCTGAGGACTATCCTGGCCAGTCTCAGCTCCTGGCCTGCAGCCACGTCCAGGGTGCTGCTGTGCCTCAGCACACCTCCCAAGTGCAGGGCAGGGTCTTGTTGCCACTGGGCACATCCTGATGCCAACCCCCTACCAAGAGCTGGCTTGCACTTGCCTCCCCAGGGCACTGCTCAGGGTCCTGCCATCACCCTTCTGTGTCCCCAGGGCTCCCATGGGTGTACCCTCCCCACCCCATGTCCTGGAGCAGAATCTCTGCCTGGGGCACGGAGGGCTACCCGCAGCCTTGGGCCATGGCATCCGGGGTATTTTCCACAGGCTCCAGCCCCTGCTTACCTGCTGGAATCGGGTGTGCTGTGCTCTGTGGACTGCCCCGATCTCCCACAGCACGCGCAAACCCAGCTGTTATCTTGTTCCAAAGGTCCCCAGCGGGCACCAGAGTTCTGCAGAACCCATCACATCTTCCTGGGTTTCACCATGACCTGGTTAACTACCATGGGATTTGGAGCATTTCTGAGTCACACTTGGCCCAGGCCCATGGGATGGTAGCAGAAATCCAGGAACCCATGGGATGGGCTGACTGGTGCTGGGGTGCGGGGTGATGCTAGTGGGCAGGGCAGGGCAAGGCAGGGCACCTGAGTGCCCTGGGTGGTGGGATGGAGCTGGTGAGCAGCATGTGGGAACCACGCTCTCCAGGGTTGCAGTGACTCGTTCCCATCCCTGCTGGCTGGGTTGGGGGCAACCTGTGGCCACCCTGGATCTCCTCACGGTCAGCATGACCCAGGTCCCACAGCAGACTCTTTGGCTGCCTCTCAGCAGGGGGGCTGAGCCTGCTCCCCTCAGCATCTCCCCTGGCCCCTCTCTGTCCCACCCTCATGCCCACCAGCCCCACCATGGCCACGTAGTGGCACACCGATGCCGACAGAGATGTCACATGTGGCTGCTGCCTCCCCATCGTTTATCTTCTCACCTGGCACAGAAGCGGAGGCCATCACAGGGCTCCTGTGCAGTAGCAACTGATAGCACTGCATGCCATTTACTGCCTCCTTATCACTGCTGCCTGTCCCTATCCTGTGCTGCTGCTTCCTGAGCCCCAGCTTCCAGCCCACCTGCACCCCGGGCTGGCTGCTCTGCCTGTGGCTCCCCCCTCTCTCCCCAGCCCCACACCAGCTCCTCCTGACCCCTCATGCCCAGGCCAGCTTCAGGAAGGGCTGTGGGACAGGACTGCAGCTCCCGGCACCACCAGCGCCACTCCCTGGAGCCGCCATGAGCCTGGGCCCTCATGCTCAGGGGCTGACCTGGGCTGAGTCAGTCTCAAACCAGCGCTAAGGCTCCGGCCTGTGAGGGACGACGATTGATGGTGACCCTTGCTCGGGGTGCTGTGGATCAATACTGCCCTTTGCTCACCTGCTCTTTTCTCCCCAAAGCAAGAAAGGGAAGGACAAAGGGCACCAAGATCATGCTCAGCCTCTCCTCCTCACGCTTCTGTTTCCTTGCCTGGAACCCAGATTGGTCCCACCAAGGTCACGCCGTCTCTGGACAGTGGATTTTCTCCCCTTGGCCTCGCCCAGGCTGCTGTCCAGGTGTGCTGGCTGCTAGCCGGCAGCGAGCCCAATGGCCCCATGGCTAACCACACCAACTGCAGAACCAGACCTGCCAGGCAGGGCAGGGGGTCACCTAGCACCACCCCAGCCGGCTCCTGCTCTGGGTGAGCCTGCCTGGACACAGCCAAGTTCAAGCACCTGGCAGCACCTGAAATCCCTGTCACCTTGTCACCTCACCCCAGGCCACGGCAACTCCCCTTCAGCCCAGGAGCTGGCTGGGAGCTCCAGCCCAACATCACCTCGAGCCCCTCGAGCTGCATCCTCAGCCCCCACCAGCGATCCTGAGCACTGGGAGAGATGGCAGAGAGCCAGCACCGATTTACAGACTTTTATTTCCAAATCTGGCGCTTCCATGGTACACTTTTACACAGCTGGAGGGGGTGGGGTGCAGGCATCTCCCTGCTCCCTGCCCACAGAATCAGGAGATGGAGAAAGGAATAAAAAAAACCAAAACAAAACAACCAAACCCCCCAAAGAAACAAATCCAAACCTAAACCCAAGGAGGATGCTCCCCAGAGCCCAGGCCACAGCACTACAATCAGGGACCAAGCCACTCCTGCTTCTTGACTGGCCCAGCTCTGTGGGATCAGCCACCGACTTTCCTGCTCTCTTCTTTTTGGCACTTGTCACTCACTCTCCATTTAGCACCAGCACAAAGAGACCCCGTGCCCGACACAGACCCTACAGCACGGCAGGTGGCTGGCAGGACTCTGGTGCTGCACAGCCGGAGAGAAACATGGAAACGAGCTTGTTCCCAAAGGCGAAGACAGGCAGCACAGAGGGGCCTGGCTGTCCCCAGCATGTGGGGCCGGCAGGCTTTCCCTCTGCGTGCCGGTCCCATGTAAACATGTCAGCAGGCCCTTCCCTCCCCACCCCTGGGAGAAGGGTGGCAGTGAGCCCACCTTGTCATGGCTGTGCCCATGGCAACCCAGCCCTTCTGTTCCCCGCTGACTCGGGGACATAGCCGAGAGGCCCTGGCCTCCCTGGGGGACACTGGCACAAGTCCCCTCCTGTAAACGCGTCAGGCTGGGCTGCAGCAAGATGCTACGGCAGTGTGGTAGTAAGGCAGTAAGGAGCGTGCTGGCACACGGCTCCAAGAGCACCGCGCTCGGCAGGTAAAAGGGAGCATGCTGGCCCCCGAGCTGAACGCCCCTAGCCCAGGGCTGGGGTAGGCACAGTGTCACCTCATGGCAGGGCTGGTGGGAGCCTGGGACCAGGTCCCTGGTTGAGCAGAGGAACCATCAGGGCAGTTGGAATTTCCAGAGAGGAAAAAGTGCTGTTTATCTCTGTCTCCCAAAATCCAGGCTGCTCTGAGCTGGAGTTCTCTGCTAGTCAGAGAGCACAGGGATGTGTATGTACATACATAGAGCCAGCAGGGAACGAGCTAGATAGAACTTTTGTGGGCAACGCTGGACCCTGAGACTGGAGCCACACCATGCTCCTGCAGATGCTAATCCTGCACAGTGCAAGCACTGGCTCTGGGCACAGCCAGGCCTGCTGCTGAGCAGGGCTAGGGCCAGCCAGCTCCTTGCCCAGACCCGCAAACCAACAGATGCTTGCTCTACAACACACGTGTAGCGAGAGCAAAATTAATCACAAAAGTCCAAGTCACATACACCATGTAGCTACATGCCTGGAAGCATGAAATTCAGCACTGGGTGAGGTGGCAGCCATCACTAGATCGATATCTGGTGTTATCTGGATGCCTGGAGGAGTGTGAGACGAGGTGGAGGCCCCGTGGTCCCAGTCCCCCATTTTTCCACCCTAAAACAAAGGAGCCATTACCTTACACATGCAGGTGTGAATTAACGGACTTTGTGACATTAACATAAGCGATAAGATTGTCTATAGTCATTCCCACCCGCACGTATACCCTTTGAGTATAAATATCACCCCAATTACGGCCCAAAAATCGGGACAGGACTCAGAACCATACAGGCGACTGGATGAATTGACGAATTTGCCCTCTCCATCCCCCTAACTTGGGACACCTGGTGTGTAAGATTATTTACCTCAGCTCACGTTGAGCAATACACTTTTCCTCCCCGGGTGTATTTCACATTTCTCCTCAGGTGCATTTCTGTGTTTCTCTGAGTGTATTCTTGTTTTGTTTTCCCTTTTCTTTTCGTCGCAACGGTACTGTCTTTTGCTCCACTGTACTTCTGTTCAACAGGCTTGTCTATCAGCCGGGCGGCCGGGCTTACAGCAGGCAAGTTGTTGTTATTAGTGTGTGTGCGCACATCAGTTTTAGTGTGTTACCGTTCTAATATTAGTTAACTGTAGTGTACCTGTAGCTCTTAATTTATCACCAGCAATCCAAAAGAACCTGCAAATATTGCTGTAAATAAACGGTTATTATTTGTTCCCCGATTTGCGTCTGTCGCATATTCGGTGCCGGCCTCACAAGACCGGATTTATTCCCCCATTTTCGCAACATGTTAAAGAGCACAACATACAGTGGGTAAAATAATAGTGTTCCTCTGCTCAGTGGAGGAAACCAGCCCTTATAGGTGTAGGACCATCCTGGTAGAGGAGGGGATGGAACAGCAAAGCTTGTTTCCTTCCCTGGTGGGTCCCTGGTGCTGAATTTGCTGCCCTACTCGCACGCAGCCCCAGCTCACAGATGGAGGGCAGAGGGGGACCTGGCTAGGGGGCCAGCATGGCTGCAGGGGGCTGAGGGACACCAGGCAGGAGGATGGCACTGAGACATGTGGAGCTGGACTGTGGGAGGGCGAGGGGCAGTGGAGCCAGCTGTCCCGCAATGGGAATGGGACGTTGCAGTGCTGGCAAAGGC
The DNA here is from genome assembly GCA_013400335.1 of Eurystomus gularis. Taxonomy (NCBI): domain Eukaryota; kingdom Metazoa; phylum Chordata; class Aves; order Coraciiformes; family Coraciidae; genus Eurystomus; species Eurystomus gularis. The sequence goes on from VZZY01000445.1 coordinate 106,377, forward strand.
CGTAAGGGCTGCCTGGCACTGTCTCTCCAGTCCACCGGGATCACGGTCCCTGGTATCCCCAGGGAAGGTGGCAAAGGACTGTTGGTGAAAAAAAACGCTCCAGGTCCTGGGAACAGACCATCCATAAAAATAACCATAGAAATTTCTCTTCTCTCTGATTACAAAGATACAAAAAGGTAGAAAACCCTCCCCCACCCCCAGGTCCTGGGCTCCACTGCCATCCCCCTGCCCCTGCCCACCCTCCACACACACCCACCCTCACACACCTTGCATACAAACAGCTCGCAGAGGAAGAGCTTGGCGATGACAGCTCGCAGAGGAAGAGCTCGGCGATGACACCCTCGCCCGAGCAGGCTCCCGTCGTACCTGTCTCACTGGGCAGGTGACAGGAAGCATGACAGCAGCCGAGGGCCCCGATGCTCCTGGCAGCGGGTGGCGGGGGCTGCTGGCCCCTCAGCCCGGAGGGCAGGGGAAGGCAGGGACGGTTTTGGGCCTCTGACCACCATCAGTTCTGGCCCCTGCCCCCTGGGGACACCAAACCTCAGCTGGCAGCGCCTGGCTAGGCGAAGGGCCCTGCTTCTTCTTGTCTCTCTCGTGGACAGCTTCCGCCCCTCAGGAATGGCCCTCGTTTCTCATTATTCTTTTCAGAGGAAAGAAAACCAGTGTTAAGCCACGGCATCTCCCCTGGGCTCCAGCTGCTTCCCTCCGCTATGCCAGATGGGGACAGGGCAGAAACCCACGCCTAAGTCAGGAGAGGAACAACTGTCCCATTCCCTGAACTGAGAGTCTTGGAGAAAGGAGGGGTGGGATGGGAGCAGTACTAGCATGGAGCAGAGCTAGAGGAGAAGAAATGATGGACAGGGACAGATTGCCTGGGGAGACTGGGGTAGGCAAGGCTCATGTAGAACTTGGGTCCCCTTCTCCTCTCCAGCCAGCCTGGCTCTCACCCACATCCGCTCACTGGCATTTACAGTGGGCACTGAGCAAGGGGACCAGCCATGAGGTCAGCCTGGCTGCACAGACCATCTTCCCTGAGCTCCCACAGACTACAAGTGAGGCCATCACTTCTGGCAGAGCAGACAGGCTCAGGCACACTGATCTTTCTGCTCGTGCTGCACTGCAAGCCCCTGGAGCTGTTGCACCCAAGGGTTCTCACTGCCTGGCCACTATTCAGGACCAGGAGACACCTGCCACTCACCCCAGGGGCTCAACCCTTACACAGCCCTCTCCCCCCAAACCAAACCCCCTTGGGGAAGAAGCCAGGCAGGCAGACAATACACAGGACCAGCTGAACAAGGCCTGGCCAAGGAAGGGACACACTTACTCTGAGTCTGGCGACAGCTCCGAAATGCTGTGAGAGGTGGTGGAGCGAGGCGTTGAGGGGCACATTGCAGAGGGTGTCGAGGTCTGCATGGCAGAGGGGGTGGCAGTGGTCTGGGGGCCTGAAGGCGTGCTGGAAGATTGCACCGAGGACAGGACAGAGGAGTTAAAAGATGCAAGGATGGAAGAAAGGATATCTAACTGTTCAGTGGAAGGATGTCGGCTTGGAACAGCCTCCAGGTTCTCTCTGGAAGGCTGTCTCCTCGACAGTGGCTCTAGGCTCTCCCCAGACAGCTGCCTCCGAGAGAGGCTCCCCAGGTTGTCCTGTGAGGGATGCCTGCTAGGCACTGTGTCCAGAGGCTCTCTGGAATTAGATCTTCTGGACAGAAAGTCCAGCTGCTCCCTTGAAGTTTGTCTAGCTGATGCTAGCTGGTCCCTTGAAGGCTGTCTTCTAGAAAGCAAATCCAATTGTTCTCGAGAAGTATCTCGACTTGGTAACATGTCTATTCGGTCTCTGGACACTTGCCTAATTGGCAATGTGTTTAGCCACTCTCTAGAGACCTCTCTTACTGGCCCACAGTCTAGCTGTTCTCTTGACCCAAATCTGCAGGGTAAAGTGTCAAGGTGGTCTCTGGAGCCCTGCCTCCGGGGCAGCGTGTTCCCATGATCTCTCTGACTGGGCCTAGCAGCGAGTAGATCCAAGTTTTCCCTAGACCCGTGTCTGCTTGGGATACTTTCCAGGTGTTCAGTAGACCCATGCCTGCTGGGGATAGTGTCCAGCTCCTCCCTGGATCCATGCCGGCTGGGCACAGCTTCCAAGCACTCTCCTGAGTTGTGTCTGCTCAGATGCTCCCGGGACATCTGTCTCCTCATCAGCATGTCAAGCTGCTCCCGCGACGAGTACCGGCTGGCTGGCTGTGACAGACTGCCTGCCCCAGAGTAGATCCTGCCGTAGGAGGCAGCGGGGACAGCCCGGTGACCCAGCGTGGAGGTCTTGTACCATGTCAGCTCATTGGTCATCCTGCCAACAGATGGCAGGCCTTGGAGAGTCGGGGGGTACTGGAGGCGGTTCTTCAAAATCCCTGCACCGGACAGAAAGAAAAGTTAAATCTTTGCATAACAGTGAAAAAAGCACAAAAGCCAGGGGAGATAAGCCATACCTCCCCAAGGATGTGGCAAGATGGATCTGATGTTGAGCCTTCAGGGCCACATCAACCTGAGACAGGCAAGGCCACCCTTGCCCACTTGTTCCAGGCCATTACCTTTTCTTTGCCGTTGTGTCTGCGTGAGGGAGTTCTCATCCCCACTGGTCAAGGCCAAGTCTGGCTGATTATTGTTGGCTGCATCCTTGTTGATGTCAAATCCCAGCTTCCGCTCGGAGCCCCACTTCTGCAGGGAGCAGGGGTGAACCTCGCACTCACCCAGAGCCGGCCAGTATGACATGAGGTCATTGCCATCCACGTCTGGTGAAGGACGCAGCAAAAGAGGCCCCAGGGAAAAACAGAAGAATACTTCTGTGAGCAGCAATCAAAGCCATCACAAGACACGGCCTGGCCCCCAGGGACCTGAGCTCACCCTTCTCCTGCCAGAGTCCCCAGGACTTGCCTTTGGGTGTGGTGTTGGCAGGGTTGGTGAGGAGGCGTTCGCTGTGTGCCGCCCGCTTGAACTGGTGCTGGAAGCGGCCCCGCAGGCGTACGTTCTCCTCACTCTCCGAGGATGGGATGGAGAGGCTGCGCTCTTCATCCAGAGACAGGTCACTGTCTGAGTCTGAGTCCTGGTCTGCAGGGACACAGTGTGTGTTGAAGAGACGTTTGGAATGGAGGTGGGAGAGGCTCTTGATGGTAGGGGCAGGAAGGCAGAGCCACCCCAGGGCTGACCACCCTCGTGAGGACTACAGCTTGTCCTACCCCTCACTGCCTTTCCCTCAGCAGCAGCCTGTGCCTGCTCCTTTGGCTCCATCACCAGGTGCCTGTGAGAGAAGCCTGGCCCTGTCTTGCCACACCTCTCCACAAGGCAGTTGCAAATAGCCCTAAGATCCCCTATGCCTCCTCTTCCTCCAGGCTGAGCAAACCCACCTCCCTCAGCCTCTGCTCGCCTGTCCTACGCCCCAGCCCCAGCTGTGAGGATGGCCCCTTCCAAGTCACTCCCGGGAGTTAAATGTCTGTGCTGAACCTTACCTCCCCCAGCATCACGGTGGAACATGGCCACATCAATGTCCGTGGGACCGGCGTGTGCCAGCAGGCTGTGATCCAGGGCTGAGCCCTGACGTGCTGCCACATTGTCTCTGAAAGACAGGAGGTCCAAACGGTCACTGAGGCAGGAGCCCCCGGCTCTGCCCAGGCACCCCAGGCACCCTGCACTGCTGCCTACCTGAGGTAAGCCCGCTGGCTGGAGTGGGTGCGGGCAGAGCGCACACTGCTCACCGACGAGATGGTGGAGGCCCCCAGGGTGATGCGGATGAGCCCGCTCTCCTCAAACAGTGCGGTGTTGTTGTAGGCATTGGGGCCCTGGTGAGGTGGGAAGACACGTGCCCTGTTCAGGAGGTGCCCGCTCCCACCCACACCCTACCATCCCCCAGGGAAGCAGGTTGTCCCCCGCAGCTCCTGTCCCAGGCAGGCACTCCCTGGGCTGCTCCTGCTCTCACCCACCTGCGTGCTCCTTGTGGCCTCCTCACTCTGCCCCTTCTTGCCACGGCAGGCCAGCTTCCAGGCCTCCCACACCTCCTCGTTCAGCACGCAGAACAGGACCAGCACAGCCAGGCCCTGCAGGGAGAGATGCCATGAGAGACAGCTCCTGACTGCTGCTGACCTGCTCGCCCACAGCGCCAGCACTGGGACAATCCCTGGCTCCCCCAGAGCCCAGCGTGTCAGCCCTGGTGGCCACCAGGGCTGGGATGCACCAAAAAGCCCCCCAGTGCCAATTAGTGCTAAACCACCATGGTGGTCACGGGTGAAGAAGGAAAGGGTGGGGTGTCCTCCTGGCTGGCAGAGGCCAAGGAGTGGCTGGCAGGGTCCCCTGCAGCAACACAAGCCACGGTACTGGCAGGAGGTCTGTGGAGTCCTTTCTTGTGTCATATTTGGGGTGTCCAACACCTCCTTTGCAGTCCACTCTCTTGTGCTTTTCAAGAGCATGGAGGGCCCTTCCCTCTAAAGATGGTCCTTGCTGCCCCCCTTGGATGTCATGTCAAAACAAAGCCGCTTGCAGCCACCTCCTGCACCGCACCACTGCTCACCACAGGCACAGCAGCGAGGGCTGGCAGTAGTCATCTGCTGCCACAGCAGTGACAGCAGAAGGGACAAGGAGCCCAGCAGGATGCTGGGGGCTCAGCACAGGGCACCTGCTCTCCACAGATGGCCAAGGGGACCACAGGGATGCTCTCCTGGGCTGACCCGTGCCCTCCCCTGGCAGAGGCCGGGCAGTTACCTGGAGGCTGCAGAGGACAGTGTAGAGGTAGTGGAAAGCCAGGACACTGTTGTTGACAGCCAAGAGGCCAAAAAGCCAGGTAGTGCTAATAACTAGAAGCAGAACAAAGGAGCTCCGTAACGTCATGCTGGAGAGAGAGAGACAGACAGACAGGCACAGAGACACACGCCCAGAGGTTAGTGCGTATTGTTAATCTACAGTCTAGTGCTCACAGAGATCCAGAGGGGAAAGCGCGCTCCTGCGCAGCCCTCCCTGCTGCGCCCAGTGCTGCTGGCACATCCCTGCACAGCGGGTCAGCCGCCCCAACCCCCAGGCCTTCCCTTCTGGATCACACTTGGCAAACACGGGGCCCAAATGACACAGGTCATTTGGAGGCGCAAAGCTGAGCCAAGCTGCAGGGCTGGCCCAGGAGGGAGCAGGGAAAGGTCTCAGAAGGAGCATGTAGGAGAAGAAGCAGCAAGCGCTGAGAGTTGACATGGGCAGAGTGTTGAATCCAAGCAGACACAAGGGGTGGCTGTGAGGGAAGGAAGTGAAGGGAGACAGGCTGGCGGGACAGTGTTGGAGATGGGGAGGTAGAAAAAAGAACAAAGGACAAAGTTTAGGAAGTATTAATGTGGCTGGCAGGTGTGGGAGAGGAGAGTGGCTGCAAGGCCGATGCACAGAGGGGCACTCTGCGATGGTGGAAGAGAGAGGATGGTCACTGAAAATGCTAAAAAACCATGAGCCACAGGAGCTCTGCTGGGAGTTTGGCCACTAATACTCACAGAACCGATTTCTTCTTGGTCTCCTTTTGGCCTGGGGAACAGGACATCTTGGCCACAAGCAGGAACATGACCCCATTCATCTGAAAGCGTTGGCACTGATTAGAACTTGTGCCAAGGGCTGGCTATGAACTGACATCCCCAGCGCAGAGCATGGGCAGACTCCAGGTCTGCCAGGCCCATGTGAATGTCCCCTCCTTTCCCCTTCATGCCCAAGCCATGGCCTCCCCCAGGTTTGGCTGGAGCGAGGAGGGACAGAGAGTGGGCCTCTAACTGACGAAGGAGAGTACAAAGAACGGGGCAGGCAGTGGGCAGCCAAGGAAGGGGCAAGTGCCCGTGGTGTGAAGAAGGGAGGCAGGATAGGGCTGGGGGTGAAACAGGACAGGGTTTTACCACAATGACGACAGTAATGGGGCCTGCAAAGCTCCAGACCAGCTTATCATGAATGGAAATCCAGCAGAAGTCAGGGTTCCCATAGCCCTCAGGATCCAGGCCAACAGCCAGCCCTGCAGGAAGAAGGGAAAAGTCAGGCCCAGACCTAGCAGCCTTGGACTTGCCCAAGTCATGTTGATCCCATCCCAGCACTGAAGGCTGTGAAGTGGCTCTCTCCCTGCTCCTTGCCCTGTGCACAGGATTCCCTGACACAGAGGAGAGAGCCAGGACTGCATCCCCAGTATCAGCACCTTGATTTCCTTTTTTTCTGTGCATCCCTGACACAGCCCACCCCAGCAGGCATTCACTGCCAGCAACATGTCACCCAAGCACGCAGGCTTGGGAAACAAGGAGATCTTAACCACAAGCCCTGGGACAGCAGGAGCCCTGTGCCCCTCAAACAAGCCACAGGGAGATGCACCGAGGAATTACTTCTCCCCAAGAGGCAAGATGACAACCCTTGATATGTAGTCCCCAGCTGACCACCACAGAACTGATCGCTTCCAGCACTGCTGGCCTTGGTAAGCCCACTCTCAGCTCTCCCCACTGGGTAAGTGAGCTGGGCAACACCAGGGGATCAGGAGACTGCTGAGAACCGGAGCTTTTGGCATGGCTGCAGGATGAGCAGCTCTTACCGGTGATGATGGCAGGCACTCCCCAGCCGATGGCATAGTAGAAACGCATGGCCCCAAAGTTGACATTGCGGGCTTCGGTCTGCATGCGGTAGATGTGTAGGCCCTGGACAAAAAGCCAGGCGAAGGTGGAGAGGAAGAAGCAGTGGAGGAGGATGGCAATCACAGTGCAAAGAAACTGGGGAGACAAAAGCCACTCAGAGATGATCCTACTGTGCCAATGCTAACTGCATCATCCATGTCTTGCCCCCACTCCCGTGGCACGCTTGTTCAAGCCCACAGACCTGGTTCTCAGTGCGGTTGATGCCCAAGAGAAAGAGCAGTTCAGAGAAGAAGAGGGTGACAGAGATGTTGGAGTGGATGCTACGTGTGTTGGACTTCAGCCCTTTGAGGCAGGTCAGGAAGGAGAAGGTCAACAGCAGAGCCACCAAGGAGAGAGACACCAAGGAATAGGTGACAATTGCCAGTGTCTCCAGGTCACCTTCCAGTTGCTGCAGCAGCAGAGAACCAAAGGCAAATAGCAGTGTTAGGGAGAGATGCAGGAAGCCTGCCAAGCCCCCGAACTTGTGTCCCACAGGGAATTTTCTGCCTGTGCCTGCTTATTCTGGGACCCCAAGGCTAACAGCCCCCACCACTGCCCATAGCCCTGCAGGCCAAGGTTACCTCTCGGTGCGAGCTGTCCATTAGAACCCCAAAGGTGCCAAACTGGGAGCACTGGCAGTGGACGTGTGTGGTGTTTCGGTACACAAGCTCGCAGTCCCTGGCTGTCCAGAAGCCGGAGGGGTTGGTCCTGCAGCCACCAAAAAGCAGAGCACACTTAGGAGAGAAGACAGATAACTGTGGTGTATGGGGAAGGAATTGCAGAAGAGGGGTGGTTTGCAAGGCTTTTCTACCAGGACATACAACTGCACTCTTACAGCTGAAGTACTGGGGCCAGAGGCCTGCAGGGACCCTGCTGTGCCCTCCCAGCAGGAACGAACTCCCTGGGAGAGGACGGAAACCCTCACATCCCACTGCTGCCCCACACAGCCTGTCATGGCCAGGGGGACTTGAGGAGCGAGAAGGTGCCTGGGGAAAACAGCTCTAAGAGAATGGCCCAGCTGTGCTTGACTCACGGGTTGGAGTGGTTCCACTGGACACAGAGAGGCTTGCTCCTGTTGGCAGTCTCCAGCAGGTGAAATTCCAGCACGAGAGGGGTGTCCAGGGGCCCTTGCAGGAAGGTGTGATTGCTGAACACAGACACGCTCACAATGGGGGAGTTCATCACAGGATTCTTGGGAAGCCTGCAAGAAGTGATGGAGCTCTACCATCACTATGCCTGGCAGCTGCAGCTCTCCAGGGTGTTCCTGGACATCCTGCACTGACGTCTCAGAAAGGAACAGCTCTGCCCAGCCAACACCAAGGTGACGGGAAACACGGGGCAGAGCAATGCCAAGGTGGGGAACAGACAGAGCACCACAGGACCATCTGGCTGGGAACCAAGCCCAAGCCATTGCAGACAGACTCAGCAACTGCCAGAGGGAGCAGAGCAGAGTCCAGCCAGCCTCTCTCCACTCATATCTGGGGAGGGCAAAGGGGAGGAGGACATACCTGACACTGCGGCGATCCACCTGGTAGCGGGCAGGCAGCAACCCCCCCAGAGTGCGGTACATGATGAGGATGATGACAGTGAGAGCAGGCTCGGGCTCTGGCAGCGCCTGGCGCGGGGAGGAGTTCTCCACTGTGTAGTTCCCTTCGCCCCCAGCCAGTGTGGGCATCAGTGTGGGGGTAGCTGAGGCACAGAATGGGATGGTGAGAACAGACACACACACACGCTGCTCTGAAGGCAGCTTGTGAGGACATCAGGAGCCTTTGAGGTGTGGCAAAGTCTGAAGCTCTGAGCTCTTAGGGGTGACTTGTGGACCTCTGACAGAGCCAGGTCTCAGCAGGGGTACATGCAGACCAGATGACCTTTAAAGGTCCCTTCCAACCCAAACCATTCTATGATTCTACATCTTCTCTGCCAGCCACGCCCACCCATGCTGTTCCATGTGCAAGGCTCACATGCTCACCTTCGGTTTTTGGGGGGCTCAGCACTGACAGTGGCAGCACAACGTGGGTATGGGGGTCCCAGGCAGGCTGGCCCCGGAAGAGGCTGCTATGGTAGCGAGGGTAGCGCCGGCGGATATGGGAGTGGTTCTCCATGCGATCGATGCTCAGCACTGCAGAGGAGCAAGGGAGTAAAAACCAGCTCTAGAACAGCCACCTGGAGAACAACCATGCTCCAGGGCACCCCAGATTTGAAGTCACCAGCAAAGGGACTATATGAGCCACAGGCTTGGGTTGCAGATACATCCTGTGGCTGGGCATGATTGTGAGATCCCAGCATCTACAGTGCTCCTTCCCAGCACAGATCCTTGTTCTGCCACAGGGCAGACTACTTCTACCACTGAGGCCAGCAGCTTTTTCTCTAGAGACTGGGAGGTAACTGGGAGCAGGCAGCGCAGCCCTGGCTCTGCTGGCTCTTGATAGTGTGTCTCCAGGCAGGGATGGGACCAGGATGTCTCTCACAAACACCTCCCCATGTTTGAGATAGCCACCAAGGATGTTATTTGCACCCTTGCTGTGATGCACTGAGATGAGGACAAGGGTACAGGGTGTGACAGAGGAGTGGCTCTGCACCACCACAACCAGGCCCCACCACATACGGATCCTACTTACTGATATTGGGGGTGATGACACCAACAGGGTTGAGGTAGGTGAGTTTCATGTTGCTGGCCAGCGTGCCTGAGTAGTCCCGCAGCTGCTCCATGAGGCTGGCGCTGCCGTGCTCGCTGTGCGGCAGCATGGCCCAGTGCTCCCGGTTCTCGGGCGCCAGCACAGAGCTGCCTGCGCGCAGCAGGTTCTGCATGGGAGAGACATGTGGGCAGCAGGTGAGGGAAGCAGAGCCTTTGGGCCCTGTCCTGGCCACCCCCAGGCTGCAGCACTGCGCTCTGCCCAGCTTGCTGCACAAGAGCTCAGGGAAGAGGGGCACTTTCTCCTATGATGTGTCCCCGCCCACAGTGCTCATCAGCCAGTGTCTTACAGAGGCATTTTCCCTGCACCCCTGCCTTAAGGACTTGCAGATGGCAATAAGACCTCTCTTTGCCTTTCCAGGCTGAGAAAACACAGCTCTCTGCCCCTCCTCATCCACTCTGTCCTCCAGCCCTGACCACCCAGGTGACCTCCACAGGTCTTGCTCCTGTGGGCCAATGTCTGTGTGGCACTGGGGGGTCCAGTGCCCCTAACATGGTCTCACAACATTCCTGATCCCAACAGAGACCCAGGCTCAGGGTGGCTGATAAAGAGAAGCAGCATCAGAAGCTGCCCTGATCTGGTGAAGGACTCACCTCATTGAAGTGAGCGTCCTGTGTGGCTGTCAGGCCAAAGCCATGCTGCCGGCTCTCGAAGGCCATGAGGCGGGACAGCAGGCGGAAAGTGATGTGCACATCATTGCCAAAGTAGTGGTCCATGTGGTCTGTCACAGCCCGGAGCCGGTGGGCCAGCTTCTTGGCTTCAATTGTGTTGAGCTCAGTCTCATTCCTCTCCAAGCCCTCCAGCTGCCAGCAGGGAGAAAGGAAGGAATTAAACAATTAAGCAAGTTCCTTACTGGGAAACTCCAGGCCCCACTGGACCTAGAGGTTATTACTGAAACCATGGCATAAGCCGGGGACACTCACAGTGGTGGTCACCACAACAGGGAGCATTTCTGGCAGACAGCCTCCAGCAATGTACCAGGGGTTGCACTGGCCCAGCTAACCCAGTGCTGTATATGGCAGACGCCAAGGAGATGAAAGGACAGGTCAAGCATCTAGCAATATTGCCTTGGAAACTCTCCTGGCTTCAGATACAGTTCAGCTTTGGTGGGATGCAAGCGTTCAATGCATTTGCTGGATACTTCAAAGGGTTTTGTCACTGAAGGGTCTGGGGGCTACAGGTGCCCCATGGGGCAGACATCCCACCAGCTTCAAAGAGTTCAACCCTGCTCAGGTTATTTGTTTGCCTCTTAAATACTGGAGCAGGACACAGGTCATTTCTGATGGGGACACCCAAAAGATTAGACTAAGCCAAAGTGAACTTCAGCTCAGATCAGTGCTCCCACAGGATGGGTTTGGGAGCAGGAGACGTGAAAAGAAACATGCTGAGCACTGCAGAAAGGCTCTCTCCTACTTTAGGTGCCCATAGAGAGTTCGGCTCTTTGAAATTTGACTGTGAGCCCTTGTTTGTACAGCTCCTGCTCTGTCAGGGCTGCAGAGCTGAAAGCGGATTACCAGCACAGAGAGCTCCTTGAAGGCAGGTGAAGTGCAGTTGAAGAGATCTGGCTCCAGCCAGCCCTTCTCCTCATCACAGTGTCTGACGGCTGCACCTAAAACCGGGAGGAAGGGTATGTCTGAAATTCAGGACAGGATACATGGCTCCCCAGCTGCATCCCTCAGGAGGGACCCTCTGTACCAGCTAATCCCAAAAAGCAGCACCAGCAAGTGATGGGGAGGGCCTGTAACACCCCAGGGCTGTCCTGCTTCGCACCAGTGCAACCCATTCCACCCTTAGCCTGCACCACCTCGGCAAGCTGCTGCCACCCCCTCCCTCTAGGAGCTGGGTTCCTATGCATGCTTCTGGGCTGCATCACACCAGGTGCCATCACACAGAACTGCAAAGAGGAGTAAGTGACTTGACAGAGCTCAGGCTGGAGAGGCCCCTGGTGGCAACACGTCTGTGTCTTCAGGGCACATCTGACCCCCGACTACTGAAGTCCACGCAGCTCTAGGCATCCCCCAGCTGACAGCCTGCAAGCCAGCTGAAGTCCTGCCTCTCTCTACAGGACAAAGTCACACCAGGAGGACAACACTCCTGCTGTGGGGCTGGCAAACCCGTCCCAGAGAGAAGTCCCTGCGCCCAAGTAGGATGGAGGATCCCTCATCCAGCAGCGTGGGTCCAGTACCCAGCACAAGACCCCAGTCCCTGGCTGGGCCCCAAGCACTACTGCACAGCAATGGAGATTCCAGCAGTGAATGGTATCCGCTCTGAACCACCCACCAAAAGAGCTGCCAAAGCCAACACAGAGAGCAGTGTCCTGGGCCGGGAGCGTCACTACATGCACTTTGAGCAAGAGGAACCCAGGCAACTGCAGTGTACCTAACAGGACAGTGGCACCTTTCTGCCAGCTGCAGAAGCACAGGGACCAGTGCCATTGCAGCTGGGAGCAGGGAGAACAAAGGAACCTCCGCACTGCTGGCCTTCCCCTGACAGAGAAAGAAGTGGGCTCAGCTGCAGATCTGGGCAGGATCCGGCCCCCAGGTCACTCTGCCTCCCCCTGCCAGCTGGGCAGAGGGGACAGAACCTTGTGCTGTACATGCCTATCAGTTCCTGCCCCCGTCTGTGGCCATTCCTCCGTGGCCTTCCTGGCCTCACTACACACTGCTCATTGCCAGCTCCTTCCCCTCCCAGCTAAAGCAAGCAGGTACCAGCCTGGGAGACCCTACAGCCATCCCAACCAGGGAGCAGAGCACGGACCTGCCCAGAGACAAACTGCAGGCTCAGGACAGTGGGTGGCAGGGGCTGCATGCGGCTGCAGCCGGGTATGTGCTGGTTAATGTGCTGGGCGCAGGGAAGAGCATGTAGGAGCGGCGAGGCCAGGCAAAGCATTGGGAAGACACTCAGCAGCTCCAGAAGCGGTGGGGAAAGCGCAGGTGTGTGCAGGGTGCCAGGCAGGGAGCAGGGAGGGAAAGCCACGTGCCACAGCCCTTACAGCGCAGGGGGAAGAAGATGGTAACAACCTTACCTGCACCCCTCAAGCCTGAGCACGGAGGGCGAGAGAACCGGGGAGAGAAGCGACAACAGTTAGGAGCCAAACCTGCCTCCTCCTGGGGCGAACGGCTGGAGAAGGACAGGGTTTGGATCGTCCCCTGGGGCTTGCGGAGCCCTACAGTCCCAGACACCCTGCTCGCGCCTGCACCATCACTGAGGACAGCCTCCTCCGTCTCGGGACATTGACTCCTACCCAGGACACTCACCCAATGGCACACTGTGCCCTGGTCCCCTAACATCACACACTGAGGATGGGGCAGGCAGAGCTGCAGCAAGGTGGTGTAAGCACCGAGCTGCTGTGCCAGGCCTGACCCTAGCCTTAAACCTGCTGAAATCAAAAAGCAGCAAGGAGTAGGTGGGGACCACAGCCAAGGAACAGCACAGCCCTGGGGCTGGATGATGGGCCTAGACCCCACAGCCTGTTCCCAGCCCCAGCCCTGTGGCTGACCCCCTCTGCTCTCCCCCAGGCTGTGGCATTTTCTCCTCTGACTTCTTCTCCCGGCCCTCAGGTCCAGCTAAATGGGACTCAGACAGCACGAGAACAGAGTGATATTGCTGGGCTTCTGTGAGCCCCCAGCTGGAGAGCCAGGTTGCCCTCTCCCCTCCCCATCGCATCCCCCACTCACCCAAGGAGCCTTTAGGACACAGCACCGCAGCCGAGAAGCCAAACTTGGTCTGGGGCCACCACACACCCGCCTTCAGGCTTTTGGGGCAGCCGTCATAGAGCACTGTGGAGACATGCCCCAAGGGGCCGGTCACAGGGGGAGGCCGCTGGCACCGAGCCCCACAGCACCAGCTCCCCGCCGTGCCCACACTCACCCTCGCAGCCGCTGGGCGTCACCTCAGCGAAGGGGCTGTCGCAGCTATTGCACTGGCGCCCGATGACCCCGGGCCGGCAGTGGCACTGGCCACTCTCCCTGTCACAGGAGCGTGAGGTGGAGCCCACGGGGTAGCAGTCGCAAGGCAGGCAGGTGTCACTGCCTTTGGGGTGGTAGTGGAAGTCCTGGGGGAAATGGGTACAGCCATCAGACAGCCCATGGGGACAGCAGCTGAGGCCGGCACCTGGGGAACCACAGGAGCCAGAGCAGAGAAGGGCCAGGCTCTCCTGATTTGCAAAGCACCTCCACTGCCCCCCTTCATCACTGTGCTGAGATAGAAGGGCCACACTGAAGAGCCAAGCAGGGATCCAGCCCAGAAGCAGGCACACAAAGCAGGGCCTGGGCAGCTGCCAGGCCTTCGGAGGGGACAAGGAACAGCATCAAGGACAAGCAGGGCTCCAGGCAAGACATGGGCTACATCCCCATGGGCACAGCTGCCCCTTACCTTGCAGTGGCACTGCCCGTTGGTTTTATCGCAGTCGGGGTCAAAGCCCTTGTTCACATCACAGTTACAGGGCCCGCAGGTGGGGCTCCCCCACCAGCCCTTTGGACACTGCTGGTCCATCCTAGGGAGAGAAATTCTTCTGCTGTTACAACAGCCAAATCCCTCAGGCTTTCTCCTCCCACCAGCCCAGCTACTCAGCAGCTCCAAGGAGCTGGGTGGCACGGAGAGGTCCTGGTCATGTAGCTGGGATAAGAAGGCAGGATGGAGCCAGGCACGGAGGCCATGGCGCTGCCCTGTGCCTACATCTCACCTGTGCTCACAGTACTGCCCAAAAAAGTTCCCTCCACACTCGCACACATAGCCCAGGGGTGAGCTTGGCTTGCGGCGACACACCGACTTGTTCTTGCATGGGTTGAGGTGACACACATCCACACAGTCCACTCCATAGTACCCTGAGGTGTGGAGAGAGAGCACCATGTAAAGCAAGCACCTTCCCCCTGAGAGTTGCTAGAGCACCAAGGAGTGGATTCAGGGGCCTCAGGAGGGATTCTGCCCTCCAGAAAAATTGTCTGACAGGGATGCAACTTTCCCAGGGAAAGGACAGGAAGTAGCCAGAGAGGAGAGAAGATGACAGACAGGTGTGGAGAGCAAAGGGGCAGCAGGGTGCTGCAGGTCCTACCTGGCTGGCAGACGCAGGAGTAGCTCTGCCACTCATCCTTGCAGATGCTGTTGGCCGGGCAGGGGCTGGAGTCGCAGGGGCTCGGCACACTGCAGCCAGCCTCCACCCGCAGGGCATGGCTGGGCTTGGGCAGCACAGTCCCTGTGATGCTGTCACCCAGTCGCACACCCTGCAATGCAGGTGACAAATTGACAGTGAAGCTAGGACAGACACGCAAGGCTACAGTCTTCCTGACCTCGACAAACCCCCGGGGGCAGCCACCCCCATCACCCTGCTGTGTTGATTTATGGCTGCCCCACGGCACTTTAGAGCCTTGAATGCTCAGAGGGAAAGTGTCACCAGCAGGATGGACATTGGCAACAGCTGCCAGGCCTGTTCTTCCACCCTTCTATGTAACCGACCCACTGGAAAGGGAAGGCTCAAAGAAATGGACTCACCTGTATGCAGCCCCTCAGCCCGTTCTGCACCTCGCCAGAGCCCAGGACTCCCCCCACGTGCAGGTGCTTCACCTTCAAGCCATGCAGTTCATTTCCAACAACCACCGTATCCTGCAAAAGGAAAGGGACTAATGTGGAGCAACTGGCATCAGCCTTGCCCCAGCCCTCTCTGAGAGTGCTGAGGCCCAGCCCAGCCTGTGTATGCCAAGCATCCCTCACAGTTCCTGTCCTGCTGCTGGGGTCTCAAACAGCACCTACCTGGTAGAGCCCGAAGTCCAGGGTGAGGGTTATGACATAGCGGGACTCTCGCCCGCTGCGGACGTCCCGCAGCTCCAGCTGGAGGTCATGCCATCTCCCATCGCTGAGCTGCAGCTGGTCCAGGAGGAGGCTGGTGCTGCGCCCGGACCCCCTGCTCACCATGAAGGAGAGCAGGCCCCCAGCCAGCTGCAAAGAGAGAACAAGCAACAGCAGTGGTCAGCAAAGATCTTGCCAACTCTGGTGGCCTCCAGCCCATGTTCCCTCAGAACATGGGGAGGGAAACCCAGCCTAGCACCTAAACTCTCCCCGCAACCACCCTCTGCTTGGGCTGGAGTCAACACAGAGGGCAGGGTCCTCCTGCTCTCTCGGGGCAGACAGCAGTAGAGGCTGGGGCATGGTGCTGCAGCTGAGGTAGTGGCCCTACCTGGCAAAGCAGGGTAGTGTACTGGCCGGCATGGGCCTGCAGAAGCACCCCGTCTGGCTGGCGTGTCCGAAACGCCAGCCCCAGGTACCATGGCACGGAGATCTTCACATCTGCCTTGAAGTCCCAGGTCAGGACACTGTTGCCCTGGAAATAGTGGGCATGGTGCATGGCTGGAAAGGAAAGTGGAGGTGAGGAGAAAGGATGGGCACTACACAGGGAGCACTAGATGCAGGGACAGCAGAGACTGTTCATCTCACACGGATCCCTCACTCTCTCTGCTCGCACAGCAACCCCAGCAATCTTGCATGTACCCACCCCTCCTGTGCCCAGCAGCACCCGCTCACTCACGGTGACGGCAGTCTTTGCCCCCAAAGCCAACAGGACAGAGGCAGGAGTACGTCCCCCAGTTGACAGAGCAGGTGCCACCATTCTTGCAGGGGCTGGAGTCGCAGAACGTGTGCTTGGCATGGCAGCCTGGAGGTATTAAAGTCACCCACATCAGCCTCGACCTGCTCAGCACCTCCCCCCAGCCCACATGGAGAGGCACCCCTGCCAAACCCTTCCCAGGGCTGCCAGAGGGACAAGCCCAGCTGCTCAGTCTCTCCAAACAGCCCCTGCCTGCTCAGGGATAAGGGTCAAGGCTGTCGCTGCTCCTTATGCCAGAAGAAAGACACTGTGGAGCTGGACTGGCTACCTGGCATCTCCTCGCCAGACCAGCTCTGCAGGCTCTGCACTTGGGATCAGGGGACATTCCCAGAACATTAGCTGGGGTGGGGACTGGCTCTTTTAGGGGGATCTGGAGGCCTCAGTCTCCTACGGGAAGCTGCTCAGCTCCAGCTGTGCTGCCGTGACACAGCCCGGCGCTACCACTGTGTGTGCAGGAGAGACAGTTCCTGGGGCAGGGGCTGGCAGGAGCAGAGGTGCTGGTACCTGCAGCAGTTCCATTGTTGGCAATATAGGAGGCCAGGTCGATGCGTTTGCTGTCGATGTATAGATCTCTCATGCACCCCACAAAGTCCCGGTGAGTGACGGGGAAGTTTTCCGGCAGGTTGGGGACCCCTCCAAGGAGCAAGGGACCTGTGAGGTCCAGGGACCTACAAGAAGAGAAGCCCAGGGCTTTAAGAGCCACAGCAACCTCAGGTTGGCCAGCTGGCTGCTCAGTGCCAAGGGGCTGGGAAGCAGGCATCCTTGGGGACAGGCACACATAGCCAAGGTCCCAGACATGAAGGCCTGACTCTGCAGGGTATCCAAGTGCCCTGCTCCTCTCCCCACCGCAGCAGTGCCCAGCAGTCCCTAAGGAACTCACTTCTTTGAGCTGGTCTGCACACCCTCTGCAGCACAGGAGTAGTTCCCAATCTCACTTCCGAACTGCAGGGCCACTGAGGCGTCACATTCGTCCACTGTCAAGATGGCCACCTTGTCCTTGGAGGGGCCCTGCACCACCCCCAGGGCGCTGACCTTGGGCTGAAATCAAATGCAGGGCATTAGCAGCACACATGCCCCCAGACCCGGGTGCCCAAGGGCTTGCACAACAGCAAAGAAAGGGCTTGAGCATGGCCCAGGCACCGCTGCACCACTGGAGGTGTGAGTGAAGCAGGAGGGACATCTCCAGCCAAGTCCAGCAAGCAGTGCCAGAGATAGACACGGGCATGGAGCACATTCCTGCAGCCTCCAAGCATGGTCCTGAGGGTCAATCTTCCCCTGTACCCAGCTGCCTGCTCCACTGCACCCATCCCTAAGGGCTGAAAACCACCTCTACCTTCTCTCCACAGCCTCCCCCATGGGGCAGAGCCAGAGAACAGGAGAGTCAGAGCTGCTCGCACCTGCCTGATGGGGAGAGACCCTCACGCGCAGGGTGACAGCTGGGGCACATGTACCTTGTTGTAGTAGTGGAGCTGCAGCGTGTGCCACTGCCCATCACTCACACCCCCCGGCAAGTAAGGGCTCACCACCGTGCTGGACTCTCCTGTGGAGACAGGGATGATGGCATGCTGAGGGAAGCTGGTCGGCCCTTGGATGTGCCTGCCATGCTGCCAACAGCCTCACACAGGGACGGAGAGGGCTTCAGGGAGATGAGTTCAGCATGCTGGCCTCTGCCTGCTGCAGCCTGGCAGCTGGAGTGGCACAGGGGGAGTCACAGCCAGACTGGCAGCCAACACCCTGCGATAGCTCCTCTGTCCAGGATTGCCCTGGGTGCCCTGGCATCATGCACCCTTGCCTTGTCCCGGGGAGACTAGTGCAACCAGAGCAGTAGCAGGATGGCCACCACGCGCTGCGGGCAGGGGAGAGGGAAGGAATACTGGAGCCAGGGCAGGAGGGAAGCCCCAGCTGTTAACACGAGGGTCCAATGCTCATGGCAGCTGATCCTGACATTCCCTGCGGCAGGCAGGATGGGTGCAGGATGGGCACGTCAACAGCACAAGGCAGCAGGGATGAGACAAACAGGACAGCAAATACTCTCCCAGGTGGGTCCTCCTCTCCAGACCAGCACATGGCAAGGCAGGAGTTGAAGCTCACAGCAACATAACAGGGCAGAATGGCAAGGGAGACCCCAGAAGGGTTTGTCCTGGTTTGCGCACTACTCCCCTGCTGCACTTGCACTCCTAAGCCTCGGGATGCTCCCAAGACACACGCTTGTCCCCTGCGCCAGGGCAGCCCCCCGCTCAGTGCAGGCCTTCTTCACAGCTCCCACAGCACAAATGCTGCAGCCAGCAGGGCCAAGCCTACCTGTGGAGTATTTCAGCTGGACCTGCCCCTGGACGATCTCCACTGCCAGGAAGTCATGCCTCTCGTTCAGGCGCCCGTTGTAGAGCAGGAGGCCGCTGGGCTCCATGGTGCTGAACCTGGGACAAGGGAGGAAGGAGGAGGGTGTGCGCAAGCAGCACGCGGAGATCACTGCTCCCCATGCCAGTGTCCCAGCACAGGGACAGGGTGAGACCCAGGCCTGGCCCTGGGCACAAGCCCAGCTGGGAAGGGGATGGGAGCTTGATTCAGTGGATGCTTTGGGAGCATGGGGGCTTGGCACAGAGGCAGAGAGCTAGCAGCAGGGAAGGGCAGAGGCACTGAAGGAAGGGATGAGCTGATGCCAGGGCAGATGTGCCAGTGCAGATTCAGAGCCCTCTGGCTAAAGGTGCCAGTGCAGCTCCATGGCAAGACAAAGCTGGTAACGCAGGGGTCTGGAGAGCATCAGCAACTCCCTGGACAGGCCCAAGGTGCACAGGACACACCAGAGCAGGGCCAGGTGAACCAGTGAGTGCTCAAGTCCAGTGGAGGAAAGAGAGGACTCACGAGAGGGCGAGGGTGAGGTGGAAGCGCTGACGCAGACCCCGGAACATGATGAAGGATCGTGGTGGGAAGGAGCGTGTGGACACCTCGCAGAAGGGCGTCTCGAAGCCGCCTGCTGGGCACTGGCAGTGGAAGCCCCCATCAGCGCTGTTGGTGCAGGTGCCACCATTGTGGCACACGCCAGGCATGCAGCGGCCTGAGCGGCTGTCCACTTCACAGTTCTCACCTTGGGGGGGCAAGATGAGAGGCTTGGGACATGTCCTGGCTGGGGAGCATGCACGCAGAAGCCACCCACCCACTCCTTGCCCTGGGAATGCAGAGCTCAGCCCAGGCTTGCGGTAGAACAACCAAGGGACAGGAGTTTGTGAGACGGCTGTGGGCAGGCAAAGGCTGTGACAACCCAGGTGTCACCCAGGTGTTCCCCACAGCAGCCAGGATGGCATCCTGGACTCAGAATGGCATGGGAATGGGCCAGGACGGGACTGGGCCAAAGCCAGGCCACCCAGTCCTAAGGATGGAGAAGTAAGGGCAAGCCAGGGAAGTCCTGGAGATGATGAGAGTGCCTCCTTGGGCGCTGCCACCATACAGGCCTGGGACAGGCATCACAGTCTGGGCTCCGGGGTGTGGGGTCAGCCCAGCACCACCGAGATCCCTTCCCAATAGCTACAAAAGTCTCACCCACAGCACCAGGAGCCTCCTAATCCTTTGTGCAGGTTCTGTCTGATGTAGGAGCAAAAGCCAAGTGGAAACCAACCCACACAGCCTGGCACCTTGCTGGCATTGGTAATGGGGACACCGCAAGCCAGCTCAGCAGTGGGGGGCAGGGGGTCTGGCCAGTCCCTTTTCCCATGCACACAAGGAACTGCTCAGCTGCAGTCCTACACCCCGGACCCTACTCCCGTTACTTGCTCTGTGGCATGCAAGGAGGATGAGGAGACAGCATGAAGTGACAGGGAAATGAGCTCATTAACCCTTCTGCTAATGGCTGTTCACGCTTCAAATGCTGGGGGTTAATTACTCTGCTTATCTCACCAGGAGCCACCGACAGGAGAGCTTCACGGCAGCCATCTGCTGCCATGCTCCCTCCCAGCAAGGATGGCGAGGCAGGAACTCTCCCTGGTAGCCAGAGGCCACCTTCCCTCACCCCCAGGCTGCCAGTGGCCAGGTATGGGTGTCCACAGCCTGCTGAGGACTTGCGGCAACAAGATGCTGTCTGGCCCAGGAATTTGGCCCATAGCTAGGACCAGATCTGCCCGGATCGGATCCTGCCAGGTGGGGCAGCTAGGCCCAGCCTCCCCTTCTGTTCTGGGTGGGCAGCAGCTCACCCACTGTATGTGGAGCCAGTGGGTGGGCTCCATGCCTCTGCCAGACCAGATGAAGACTGGCACAGACTGAAAACAGCACCTCTGATGGTCCCAGAGCCCATCACCCTACTGGCATGGGGCAGGGCTGAGGAGCCTGGCCATAGGCTGGCACAGTCCAGTTCAGTGGTCCTGCTCTGTGAAAAAGGCTGGGAGGTGGTGGCCAGGGTCCTCAAGAGCCCTCCATGCCACCTCCATACAAGACAGATTTCTATGGCAACCTCAGCCCTGCACATCCAGTGCCATGGAAACACAGAATCGGGAGCAGAGCTGGACCTTTGCGGGTAAAGATGGGCTCCAACACTCACTGCTCTGCTGGGAAGAGGACCCTGCCATGGTGGCAGCAACATCAAGGGACCTGCTCACCCTTCCCCTCGCGGGCCCCAGCCGCAGGCACTCACCGCTGAAGTGTTGGCGGCAAATACACGTGTATCCCCCCTCCTTGCGGGTGCAGATCCCGCCATTCAGGCAGGGGTTGGAGTAGCAGAGGTTGATCTCGGTTTCACAGTAGTCCCCGGTGAAGCCCTGTGGGCAGCGGCACCGCAGGCCGGTGATGGGGTGAATGGGCCGAAAGAGGGTGGAGGGGGAGGCAATGAAGGGGGCTGAGCTATCGAACTTGAGGACAGAGATGCATTTCATGTAGTTCTGGCAGGGCTCCCGCAGGCAGACGTTGTCATCAAAGGGCAGCACCTCCAGCATGGAGGCCCCCGTCAGTGCCATGCGCTTCATGTACAGCTGCTCCTGCAGTTCCTCCGAGCTGAAGTAGCGCCCGCCCCGTGGCGCCAGGGCCGAGAAGCTGACGTTGAGCACCGTGCCACCGACATCCGTGTCATTCTGGATGTTGAAGATGAAGATGTCCTCCTTGGGCGTCGCAAGCACAGTGGCCACCCCTTCCAGGAAGGCGGACAGCAGTGGGGAGAGGAAGCGCTCCTGCCACATGTTCTCCAGCCGCACTGTGATACTGTTGGCCAACATGTCCTCTGTGATGATGATCACCCGCAGGACACATTGGGCTGTCACGCTGTGGATGCCATCTGTGGGAGGGAAAAGGGACTTGCTGCAGGTCTTTGCCTGCCGCTTGCAGGATCTCCTCCCTCCCACCCTGGGGCAGAGCCCTGCACCCCAGTGTGGCCCCCAAAAAGACCGAGTCCTTGGCTAAGGAATCTTGAAGCCACAGTCTCAGGGTGCTACCTGGGCTGGAGGGGGAGTGGTTGGTGTGGTTGCACCCTGTCCCTCCCCTCAGGCTCTGCACTAACTCTTGGGTTTCCTCCCTGTCCTGGATCTCGGCAGCCAACTGAGCCTCTCAGGAACAAAAATGCTTGTGAGAATTGTGCAGAAGGAAGTCCCAGCGGGAGGCTGGGCAAACACAGGAGCCGATGCCAGGGCCCGGGGTGTTTGCTTCCCCGCTGCGCCCTGTCTGCCTCTCCCACACTGCCTTTCCCTGCGCTCTCCTCCTGCTATTCCCTTCCTCTCTCCTCCAGGGTCTCTCCAGCTTTTGTGCTGGTCTCTCAGCTTTCCCCTTTCTCACCATCTGCTCTGCACATTTCCTCCCTTGGCCCATCTCCGGTTTGTTTAATTCTCTTTAATCTTTATTTTCTTTGGAAACAAACTCCCTCCTCTTGGGACCCCACATCACGCAAGACATCTCCCAGGCGTGAAGGCAGGATCGTGTCCGCACACTCAGAGCATGCCTGCCTGCTCTCTCCCAGGACCTTGGCTGTCAGCAGCATCTCACCCTACACTCAGCACATTCAGGTACCAGCAGCTCAGGGTGCAGGCAGCACGGCACCAGCCCAGACAGGCAACAGCACAGCTCCCTCCACAGCACCCACCCCAGCAGCCATGCGACTTGGGGCCCCTGCCTCATCCCACCTACCCATCTCCCAGAAACCCAAAAGATCCCACCACCTTGGAGGGTCACACCCTGCTGCAAATAAGGAAACACTGGTCAAAATGGGAGCTAGACAGACAAACAAGCAGCAAGCCCCAAACCTTGCTCAGATACAACTCTCACCAGTCCCTTTCAGAGCACAACTATTCCAGCCCATTCCCCAGCCTTGCCACTTTACACCATCCAAAAGCAAGCTGCCTGGCCCTTTGCTGGACCTGTAACTCTTCCCGCTCTGTACCCGTCACTCTTCCCGCTCTGTACCCAGGCAGAAGTTTGGGCACTGCTTCTAGTTTTCAGTCCTTAACTCTCCTTTCCACGTGCCCCCAGTCAGTGGCTTTGCCAGGAGGTATCCCACAAAGCAGCCTGCCAATGTTGCCTTTGCTCTGGTCACCCTAAGCACCGTTGCTCACAGCTTTGGCCAGAGCTCCCAAAGGGGAGCAGCTTGCCTGCTGCTCCAGGACACCTCCTCTCTCCCACTTCCCCTCCTCCTGGGCCCTCTGCCCAGAGCATAGGCTCCAGCAGGCAGAGCCAGCCTTCAGTGTGGAGAAGCAAGAACTGTGCCAACCTCTGTAGCCCCATAAATGCTCAATGAGGCTCATTAAGAACCTCACTGCTCCTGGTGAAATGGGGTGATCTGTCTTCCAGCCCACTGCCAGCACCCCAATGTCAGTGCCCCACAGGGGCACTGTGTCAGAAGCACACAGCTGTTGCCTGCTGTTCCCATCTCCCACCCCCCATCCGCCCGAGAGCCCCAAACCCCCACATTTCCCTGGAAACCTGGCCCTCCATCATCGTACCATGACAACATCTACATCAGTACACCTCGATGCTGATTCTCAGGACTAGCCCTGCGTACCATGCCTTGCTATAACATCCCAACATATAACACGTGACCAATCAATGATAAACACAAGCCACCCCCTTCCCTTGGAACCCTGGGTTTGGCTGCCTGTGCCTCCCTGCGCCTCCCTGCAGGCAAGGCCACCCAAACAACGGACAAGCAGTTTTCTGGGACACTTCCCTTTCCCCTGGCAAGTAAATCAGCTCTGCAGAGACAGCCTCATGCATCCTCTCCTGGGCATCTGTGTCAGGTTCAACACTCTGGGCCCAGTTTAAATGCTGACATGGGAGGTGAGCTTGTGAAAAGCTCAGAAGGGTGGATCTCACTTCAGGGAAAGAGTAGCTCAATCAAAGATGTCCCCAGCACCACTGAGGGCAGCCCCTCCTCTGCCTCGCCCCAGCCCTCACCCGTCCCCCAGCAGATGCTGGCGTGGGCGAACCAGGCATCCAGGGCTGGGCTGCTCTCGTTCTGCCCCTTACCTCGCAGCCAGAAAGCCGAAGGACAAGCCCTCAGCAGCTCTGGCTGTTCACAGCCCAGGGGCCAGCCAGGTGGGTTATAACTAAGCCCTTCCAAGCAGGACGTACCTGTATGGCATATCTGCCACACACAGATGTAACCTGGGTGGCTGCTCAAACGAGCACCATTACCAGGACAGACTAACAGACCGGACCACTGCCACCAGGCAGCCCTGGCCAGCCCATGCTGAGGCCACACATGAAACAAGCCTGACAAACCCAGCCAGACCCTGCTCAGCACTCCATCTCCTGCAACCTGGTGCAAGGTGGAACAAGGGGCAGCAGGCTTCCCAGCACCCTGGTCAGCTCCAGCCCTGATGAGGACCAGGGGTGTAGATGCCAGTCCCTTGTCCCCTGCCCGTGTCCCAGCTCCAAGCCTCATGTGCAAAGCTGTCTTTACTGTTCCTCTCTTCCCGTGGCTGCCGCGCTGCAAAGCCTTTTGATTTCCCTCAGCCCTGTTTGAAGTGTGCAGTGCAGGAGGATTTAAAGATTGAAACATCTCCCTTTTTCCTCTCGCTCTTCCACTCCTCAGAAGGTGAAAGCTTTCTGGCGACCCTGCAAATTCCAGCACAGGCATCAGCCTGCACTCAGGGGCTGGTGCTCTGGAGATAAGGCTCACACCAGGCTGGGGGAGCAGTGGTGCCAGTACAGTCACCCAGGAGCTAATCTCCCGGAGGAAGGGGGGGGATGCTGAAATCAAACTGAATCTGAAATCAAACTGTTACAGGTCCATATGGAAGCAAGGTGAGAAATCACCCCTCTGTGTGACATCATGTCAGCTCTGATAGGGGTGGTAGCATGAGCAGCAGTTACCAAACAGCCTGGTCCAGCACCTTGCTGGATGTGCCAGGGGATTTAGACCTGCCTGGGCTCAGCACAAGGAACTGGCATCATCACCTGTGTCCCTTGGGGCACCTTTTCTCTGGAAGAGGCTCATGGGCTTCCAAGATCACCCAGACCAGGAGAGGCAAGACTGAAGGGAAAACCACAAGCCTGGCTTAGCCGCACTTGGCGTAAGATGCTCTCCAAGCCACCAGCAGCCTGGCATCCCTCTCTGAGGAACCACCTGGATGCCACCACTTTGACACCAGCTCTCTTCTCAGAGGGAAGCTGCACTATGTGCCTGCTCCCTCTTCACTCCCTTTGACCCCTCCACAAAGTTTGCCTCTCTGGCCAAGGCAAGCGTGAGGCCGGTTCAGGTCCAGCTGCCTCCTGCTCTCCTCTCCCCAGCTCAGGGCTCACCCAGAAGCAGCCACAAGGCCCAGGGACAGCTCTCGCTCTCCCCAAGGGCTGCTTAGCACCCAGAAATAGGCAGGCAGAAATCTCCGTGATTTATGGCTGTTAGTAGGCCTTGGCTGATGCGATGCTGAGTCCTGGGGCAGGCTAGAGGCCAGCAACACCTCCCTGTGGCCAGGGAAGAAGGTGGGCTGCAGGATGCCCAATGCCTTTGGCATCACCCAGCCCATGGCAGGAAAGCCCAAGAACCCCTTTCCCAGTTCCTGTCAGCAATGAGAGCCAGCCCTGGCCCCACAGCCCTCCTCGGTAAGCTTCTCCATACCATGTTGTCCCACCACAGCATCACACCCGGGGCTGCCTCCCCCCTTGGCTCTAGGCAAGGGGAAGCAGATGGTTAAGAGAATGACCTGCTGCAAATGGGCAGAAAAAAAAAAAAGCTACAAAAAGAAAGCCCAAAGCTGGCTGGAGGCACTGACCCCCCTGGGAGGCATTTTAATAACGAATGCTCAGCCTTTCTGATTAAATCCTGTGGCTGGAGAGCTGGTGCCTGGTGAATATTCATGGTACAGAGCGAGGAGCCCTGGAAACATGCCTACAGGGAAAGGAGCAGGGAGAAGGGACGCAAGGGGCTCTAACCCCAGTGCTGGGCAGCACCGGGTCATCATGTTTGCACTTCCAAGACTGACAATTACCAGCTTCAAAAGCAGTGAAGCCACAGAAGGAAGAGCTTCAGCCAGAGAGCAGAATGGGCAGCAGACTCTTCTTGGGGAGCTGCACTGTCAGCCTGGGAATGGAACTCCAGGGTCGCGAGGAAAACCTCTTGGGGGAAGCAGTGCCGCCCACTGCTGCCCAATGGTCTCCTCGGTCTGCAAAGACCATCTCTCCTGTCCCCCTGTGCTGCCAGAGGCTCTCCGAATCCCCCGGGAGCACCCCAGCTCACTGTGCGGCATGAGGCACAGGCACCAGCCAATGCTCCCGGCCAAAGAGCCTCAGAGTCACTAGCAGAGGCTCCCCTTCTCCTACAGCAAACATTTTGGCCTTCAGCCTCCCAAGGGAGCTCCAGGGATCAGGAAGAAGGCAGCTCAGCTCAAATAGCCTCCCTGACAAAGGGGGGATGCAGCCCTGTCTCTCACTTGGGGGGACTAGGAGCTCAGAAATAAGCTCCAATGCATCACTTGCTACCCTCTTCTGAGCAGCAAATCCAACATCTCAGAGAGTGAAAGCCACCTCTCTGACTGCAACACTGAACAGCCACAGAAATCCTTAAGTCTCCCACTCCTACTTCATGGTCAGAACTTCCAGCTGTGATGGCCCTAACAGGAGGAAGCTCTTAAGAGTGGCCTCCTTGAGAAAGAAGATGTGTGCAAGCTGTGACAGGCCAAGGCAGCCCAGCTGGCACCTTTACCCAGCTTGAAAAGACAGCCCTGATGTGTTCAGACATAGGAGTCAGGACAGATGTGCTCTACAAGGGTCTTCCCTGCCAGCCTGGGATCTTAAGTGAGATATCTTGGACAAATGGTCCCCTCACCAGCACAAGCTCCTGGGCTGCAGGCCGAGGAGAGCTGTGTACAAAGAGATCATGGGGAGCAGGGGCAGTGGAGCAGCCACAGCTGAGTGTGGCTGAGCCTCCACCAGCCTGGCCCAGTGAAACCAGTCTGGAATGGTTTAAAGTCAACACTACATCAGTCTCCTACAATACTCCAATTTCACACTGTGCTGCTGGCCACAGACACAGTCCCTCCACCCCATGTTCTGCATCCTCAGCAGCCAAGAGCAGTTTCTAACAGCCAGAGGTGCCCACACATCTACAAGGAGCTGGGGTCAGTTTTGAGGCTGTCCGTCGCCCTGGAATGGCACTAGTTTGTGATGGCCCAAGTCTTCCCTGCCTATTACAAGGGACTGGGCCGAGAACACATACAGCTCACAGTCAGAAGGGTCCTTGCCCTGTAATGGATTCAGCCTCCAAGGGGACCATAAAGCTCAGAGGCAGGCAGGCAGGGAAGCCGCTCGGATGCTGACCCTCAGGGCACCCACCTAGGTGCTGCTGTTGGCCTCCAGAAGGCAGAAGGTGCTCCAGCGCAGTGCTGCACCCAGGCAAACAATGCAGCTGGGTCTGAATGTCCTGGCCACCAGCTTGGCAAATCCACCTCCCCACCCTCCACCTGCACACAGCAACAGCACGGGGTGACGGGGCTGCCAGCTGGGCGGGGGGCCTCAGACAATAAAGATGGAAAAAACAAACCAGACCTCCACCTCCATAGCTAACATCAAAGCCAACAAAAGGCCTGTTTTCCAGTGTTGTGCTTCCCTCCCTGGTACGGCTCTTCCCCTTCCATCTTCTCCCCTCCTTCGGAGCGCATCTCTCCCAGTCTCCCTTCCCACTGGAAGATGACGACACTCTAATTGCAAAGGCCCCCTTGCCGTGAGGCAGCTCGACGCAGGACTTCAGGATGTGATTGTCTCCTGCCTTTGTGCAGGGTTAAGTGTGCGAGGAGGCAGGGCTTGCATAAACACACTAGGGCAGAAGCTGGAAAGGTCAAAAACCACCCCCCAACTCCATCGATGGGCATGTGTGCTCCTGCACCCATTCTCAGACAGCCCTGCGGTTACAATTAACCCCCAAAGAGCCCAAATCCACGACAACCATGCAGGACTGCCTTGAACAGGTCTCCTCGTAAATCCCTCGCTCCATCTTTTGAAAGAAATCCTCCCCTCCCTAAATAAGCCGGACAGAGAGAGGTAAAAAGGGAGGGCAGCTGGCAGCTGAGGGTCAGGGGAACATCACAATTTAACGAACGGCTCCCCAGGCACTCTCAGTAATTCAGCGCTCAGCCCCTCCAAAGAAGGCTCTTGTACTCCCTCCCCCAGAGCCGCTCCTCGGTTCAACGATGGACGGATGCCTCCATTTCAGATCACACATCCGCAAGCAAAGAAAGGCTGATGGTGAAGGCAAAGCTCAGACAGCGGAGGGCTCCAGGTCCAAAATCCGCCTGCTCACAGACAAGCCCCTACATCCATCTTTGTCCTGCCCTCAGCTTGGCTGGAGGGGACCCCAACACTCCCCAAAGCCACCCCAGCAGCTACCACTGGCATCTGCGTTTGGATACTCCAGCAACACACCCCATGCAAGAGTTTTAAGCACTGTGCTCTGAGGTCAGTCACAGCTCTGTCCCCCGCAACACTAAGTTGGCTGCAGAAAGGTGGTACCAGGTTTTAGAAGCCGTGCCACAAAGCACAGGTGTCAGCAGGTGCCACAGCCAGAATCCAGACTAAACTGGTAGCAAATGGGGGTTTTTAAAAGGGTTCCCTCCACACCGAGTTCAATCACTCCCTCCTAAGCACTGGCAGAAGAGCCACTCATGCTTGGGAGCAAAGTTGGTGCCAGCCCCTGGACCTGCAGCCTGGCCACCTCAGGAGCCAGCTGCTTGCCCAGCCAGCACCCTACAGCACACATCACACCCTGGCTGGTGATGGCACCTCCAAAGGTGTCTCGCTGGCAGCTACAAGCAATCCACACAGCCGAGTAACGATGCTTTGTTCTTGCAGTCCACCTCCGGCCCCCTCACAGAGCACTCCCCTGCAGCATGCCCCCCACTGCCACCCTTCCCAGCCCCTCCAGAATTATTCCCCGACTGGAAGGGACTCCCAGTACGAATCTTGTTGCCAGTCCTCAAACCCACCCCCTACAATGCAGCATGGGCTCCCCAAGGGGGACCATGCAGAGCCCCCCGAAGATACTGCACTAAAGGTTTAATGATTTTCACACCCTACCTGTGACAGTCACCAGCATGGAGGCCACGAGCGGACGGTTGTTGTCCAGCTTACGGCTCAGCCTCAGCTCCCCGCTTGACTGATTTACAATCAACAAGTGCAGTTCATTTCCCCGCTCAAAGGTGTAGAAGAGGCGGTCAGATACATCTGGGTCATAAGCTGGGACCTTCCCTATGACCCCCGAGGGGAAGGTGTTGGATTTATTGGACACGTAGTTATTGAAAAGGATCTGGAAGTTCTTGAGAATAGGGCTGTTGTCATTCTGGTCAATGAGCTTGATGTGGACCATGGCTCTGCTGACCAGAGGGGCAGAGGTAGCCTGCACTACAATCACGTACTCAGGTTTTGTCTCATAATCCAGGTCTATCAAGGCTGTGAGCTCCCCAGAAAATATGTCCATTTGGAATATCTCGGGGATGTTGCCCTCCACAATCTGGTACATGATCTGAGCATTTGGTCCCTCATCTGGGTCGACAGCCGTGATCTGGGCCACAACAGAGCCTACAATGCTGTTCTCCTTTACCAAGACCTCAAACTCTTCAGCGGGAAAGACAGGAGCATTGTCATTCACATCCTGAATGGTAACCTGGATATGGACAGGAGTTCGCTGAGGAGGGATGCCCCTGTCCACAGCATAGGCAGTCAGCTCGTAGACAGGAACGTTCTCACGATCCAGCCTGCGGACAGTGCGAATGATCCCCGAGGTAGGCTCTATGGTGAAGTCTCCATCTCCATCCTCCCCATTCTGGAAAGTATACTGCACTCGCCCATTGGTGTGGGCGTCCCGGTCAGTGGCAGAGATCTGGAGCACACTGGTGAAGGGAGGTGCATCCTCAGAGATCATGCCCTGGTAATGAGGGCTGACAAACTGGGGGGCGTTGTCATTAACATCATTCACCATGATTTCAACATAGGTGGTGTCTGCTTTCTGGGGGATCCCATTGTCCTTGGCAGTAATAGCCAATGTATAAGTGACCTGGTCTTCATAGTCCAGTTCTGCCTGAAGAGTGATGGCCCCAGAGTCTGGATCGATGCGAAACTGAGGGACGTTGTCTTCTAAGTAGTATGTGATGCGGGCATTTTCCCCCACATCATCATCTGTGGCACTGATCACCACCACGGTACTGCCCACCGGCCGGTCCTCATTAATGCTCACAGAGTAGTGGGCACTCTGGAACACAGGCCGGTGTGTGTTGGCATCAGTGATGTTGATGTGAACGTGGCAGTTGTCACGCAGGGTGCGATCGGAGGCTGTCACGGTGAGCACGTAGCGCCTCTCCTGCTTGTAGTCCAGTGGCAGAGACAGAGTGATGAGCCCCATCCCACCTTGCGTGCTGATGGAGAAGCGGTTCCGCGTGTTGCCTCCTGTGATCTGGTAGGTGATAGCACTGTTCACGTCCCGGTCGATCGCCGTGACACTGAGGACACTAGTCCCCACAGCTGCATCCTCATTCAGGCGGATGAAATACTCCTTCTGGGTGAACTCAGGGCGGTTGTCATTGACATCCATCACAGTAATGGTGACACTGGCAGAGGCAGATAAAGAGGGAGAGCCATGGTCCCGAGCCTCTACCCCAAAAAAATAGTGCTCAACCGACTCCCGGTCCAAAGGCCCACTGACCGTGATCCACCCCGTAGCACTGTTCACCACGAATGGTGTGTCAGCTGAGACCCCTGTCAGTTTGTACTCTAGGCGTGAGTTCTCACCATAGTCCGCGTCCACAGCCTGGATGTGGATGACAGAGTGGCCGAGGGGAGCGTTCTCCAGAACTGAGATCTGGAAAGGGGTGCTGACAAAAATGGGGGCATGGTCGTTGATGTCCACCACCTGGATGCTGGCCATGCCGGTGTTGTTCGAGAGAGGAGGGCGCCCCGCATCCTGAGCCCGGATCCTCAAGGCGTACTCTCGCTCCACCTCAAAATCCAGTGGGGCCACCACCTGTATCTCCCCAGTGACGCTGTCGATGGAGAACTGGCCCCGGCTGTTTCCACTGATGATGTTGTAGTGGACCAGTGCGTTGTTGTCCTTGTCTAGGTCTGTGGCAGTGACGCGCAGGATCTCGGTGTGGGGCCGTATGTCCTCCCTCACCTGGACAATGTAGCGCTTCTCGCTGAACTGAGGGGTATTGTCGTTCTCGTCAAGGACCGTGATGTAGACCTTGACTGTGGCAGAGCGGGGCCCCGGCTCCCTTCCCTGGTCATTGGCCTCCACCACCAAGGAGTACCTCTCCATCTTCTCCCTGTCCACCGGCCCGCTGGTGGTGATGAGGCCAGAGCGAGGGTCGATCTCAAAGACGGCGTGGGCAGCCCGCTCGTTGACGAAGCGGTAGCGGATGTTGGCGTTGGGCGGGGAGTCGACGTCGGTGGCGCGCAGCTGCAGGATGGGGTAGCCCTCCTCCACGTTCTCCCGGATGGTCTCTCGGTACTCGCCCTGCTCGAAGACAGGGTCGTGGTCGTTGCGGTCAGCCACGGCGATGGCCACCATGGTGGTGGCCGAGAGCCGGGGCACG
>VZZY01000445.1:138176-196873 GCA_013400335.1 Eurystomus gularis
AGCACAACCCGCCTGCAGCCACGGCCGCCCGTCCGGGCGCGCAGAGCCCGGCGGTGCCAGCTCCAGCCATGGCTGCTGGTGGTGCCGCCCGGCCTCGCCATGGCCCAGGCTGGTGCTTGGCGGCTGGGATGTGAGGGGCTGCATCCCAGCCAGCCCCTAGTCATAGACTCACTGAATGGTTTGGGTCGGAAGGGACCTTTAAAGGTCATCTCGTCCAACCCCCCTGCAGAGATCAGGGACATCTGCAACTAGAGCAGGTTGCTCAGAGCCCCGGGCAACCTCACCTGGAACAGTTCCAGAGATGGGGCATCAGCCACCTCTCTGGGCAAGCTGGGCCAGGCTCTCACCACCCTCAGTGTAAAAAACTTCTTCCTTACATCTAGTCTAAATCTCCCAGTTCAGCTTAAAACCATCACCCCTTGTCTTGCCACAACAGACCCTGCTAAAAAGTCTGTCTCTGTCTTTCTGACCGGCTCCTTTAAGTCCTGAAAGGCCACAAGAAGGTCTCCCTGGACCCTTCTCCAGGCTGAACAAGCCCAACTCTCTCAGCCTGGCCTCACAGCAGAGGGGTTCCAGCCCTCGCATCATTGCTGTGGCTTCATCTGGCCCCACTCCAAGAGGTCTGTGTCTCTCCTGTGCTGAAGAACCTAGACCTGGACCTAGTACTCCAGGTGGGGTCTCACCGGAGCAGAGCAGAGGAGCAGAATCCCCTCCTTGGACCTGCTGGACACATGCAGCCCAGGATACCATTGGCTTCTGTGCTGTGAGCACACATTGCCGGTTCATCTCCAGCTTTTCATCCAGTCCTGCCTAGTGCCACAGGAACACTTGCCCACACCTCAGGCAGGGGGTCTTGGGAGCCTCCTAGCCAAAAGCAGAGCTTGTCAGGTACGGGTCTTGGGACCCATGGACACCTTTGGTGCACACCTCTGCTTATGCCCACCAGCACTGCTGCTGTGGCACTGGCAGTGCACCAGGCAGCAAGCACGGTCCTTGTGCCAACTGCTGGCATCCCCAGGGCCAGGCTGCTTCCTCAGGGTGGTCTGAGAAGAAGCCCTGGTGTTAGCCACTCTGCCGCTAGCAGAAGGGCCGAGGTAGGAAAATGCTGGTGTTTTGGCAGGAGGCACTGCCAATGCTTTGCAGCCTTATCAGCTCCCTCTGCCTGCCCATGTCCATCTGCCCGCAGCACCAAGTTTGGCATCTTTAGGGATGGGTTTTTTACTGCGTGTGTGGGAAATGGCTTCCCCTTGTCCTGCACTGCAGGGCGGTAGCTCTCCTGGGCAGTGCCCAGGCACCTGCAGCGGTTTCACAGCCACCCATGGGCACCAGAGCGCGTGGCGGGTGTTTAGCTGGCCCATTCCTGTGCAGACCTCAGCCACCTCCACCCACCAGATGAGGCATCAACACTTTGGAGAAAGCTGCAGGTTTTTCTTCCGACATCTATGAAAAAGCACTGTTTTTCCAGGGAAAACTCAAGTTTGGAGCCCTTGCATCAGGACAGTTCGTTAGCACATCAGCTTTGCAACTTAGCTGTTGGTTTGATCTCAATCAACCAATATCGCAGCCTAATCCACCGAAGCTTGTAATAGGCTTAGGAATAACAGGGGTTTATGTCCTCATTAGTGTTGAGCACACTGTGGTGGGGGAAACATCCTCAGCTGTGTCCTCTTGAAGGAGAGGGGGCCTCAAGGCACGGTGACTGGGGCACAAGTTAAGGAAGAAAGAGCCATGTCGGGGGAAAAATAGAGTGAATTTGGGAGAGGGGGAGTTCAGGATGTGGTAGGGAAGAACGATGAGTTCATAGGACAGACAGTGCCTCCATGCACATCCCAGCTCCAGCGGGGCTCCAAGAGCTCCCCCATGCCACTGCGCTGGGTGGGCTGGGTTCACGGTGGGTAGCCTGGGGAGCTGCCAACACTGCAGCCAGGCTGGGCACCACCAGCACCCCTTGTGCAACCCCTACGTAGCTCCCAAAAAGACGCACAAGTTAACAGCAGGACGGATTCACACCAGAGATGTGGCTCCTCTGCTTGCCCAGCTGTTTCTCCCAGTACCACAGGAGCCGCATGCACTCTGACATTCCTGTGGCGCCAAGCACATTCCCACCCCATGGGAAACCTAAGGAGGCTCTGCAAGGTACTGTGTTCTCTGGGCAGCAACTGAGTCGCTGCTTTGGAGACGCATGTTGCTTTGGACAGCAGACGCCATCTGCACAGCAAGGAGGAGCAAGGACAGCAAGGACCCCTGGGCATAACAGGTCTGGGAACCTCAAGGAGGTCCAGCCGCCACTGCCATGGTGGTGCCCTCTGCATCCCGCATGCTGCTGCCACAGTGCTGGATGCTGGTGTCACCAGTGCTTTGCCTCTGCCCAATACCCTGTGTTCCTGTGCTCCCCTGCCAACCATGACTGCCACCGTCTCTCACTCAGCTTCAGTTCCACCGATGGTGACAGATGGTTCCCTATCAATTATTGTTAGTGTAAACAAGGGGGTGGAAAGAGCTGATGCTGCCCGCTGATTTGGGTTTGACTGCAAGCAGGCTCCCACTCCCAGGGTGGAACCTAAGTGAACACAAGGGGGGAGCTGCAACACACCCAGCAGGTCCCGAACCACCTTGCACCATCCTTGCGGCTGGTGCCTCCCCTCCACCACCATCACCCATGCAGAAGCCAAGGCCTGGCTACCACCCAGGCATTGGCAGAGTGGGCAGAGCAGGCAGGGCTCATCCTTGCCCCGGTGCCTGAGCTGAGCACGTTTCACGATCACCATGGGAAATACCAAGCAGGCCCTAACCTGGTGGCTAGTGCAGCTCAGCACATGCCAGAGAGAATCATAGAATCATTCTGGTTGGAAGAGACCTTAAAGATCGTTAAGTCCAACTGTTAACCCAGCACTGCCAGGTCAATATCCCTCAGTGCCACATCTACACAGCTTTTAAATACTTCCAGAGATGCTGATGCCACCACTGCCCTGGGCAATCTGTTCCAGGGCTTGACAACCCTTTCGGTGAAGAAATTTTTCTTCATATCTAATCTAAACTCCCCCTGGCACAACTTGAGCCCATTTCCTCTTGTCCCATCACTTGCTACATGGGACGTTCCCATGGTGCTTACACAATGCTGAGGGCTGGTGGGTGTGGATTTCTGAGCCTCTGGAGAAGTTGGCATGTTAATTTATAAACTCCGTAGGATTTCTGTGCATGGGTAATCTGCTGTGACTAACTCCTCAGCCACCACAAAATGCCTCCAGCCTGGCTGGTCCAGCACCAGCACTGACAGTGCTGCGGTGATGCCAGCCGTACACGTATGGTGCCCGGTGGGGTGAATTAACATTCTCTCTCCTCCAGGCCTCCACGCACCCATCTGAGCCCTCCAGGCACCTTCAGGCTAACACCAGAGCAGCCCCAGCCCTGTGCACGGCTCACCCAAGAAACCTCATCTAACAAAGGGCAGCGCAGCACCAGTGTGCGACAGGAACGTGCTGGTTTCACACAAGCCTCCACCACTGGCTGGGCCATACATCACACCTCCTCAAACTGGGGATTTGCTGGCAAGAAACCCAATCAGGAGAGAGGGGATACTTTTAAAAAATTATGAAGGCTTTCAAGTTTATTTGTTCTAATTACCCAGCTGACAGCTCAGGGGAGGAGGAGAAAATCATCAGGGTATTACTGCCACAGAATAGTTGTAATTGAATCATTCCAGACAATAAAGCAGAGGTGCAGGTCACAGGCAGCGCATTGCGCTCCCCTGCGCCAGCCCCCCACACCCCTCACTGCTGGGACACAATAAAAACACACCGATACGAGGCGATACCACTCTAATAGCAGCCTATTACAGCTAATGGAAACACGCGTTATCTGCTCCCGTCACCCACGCGCAGAGCAGGGACTGCAGAGCAGGCTTGGGGATAATGAGTTTACAGGCTGTGCTTTGATTCCCTGCCATGTGTGAAGGCTTCTCCTGGGCAGCAGGCACAGCTTCCCCCCTGGAGTACCCCCATGGCCCAGGCTGTGCTCCTGGCTATCAGAGCCACGGGGTCCTGCCCGCTTCTGGGCTTCTGCTGGGCTCTCGGCTTTGCCTCAGCCTGGCACAGCAAAGCCTGGGCTGTGTCAACTAGAGGGCAAGTGCCAGAGGAACATCCCACCGCTGCAGTGGGACACAAGCCGACAACAGGCTGAAGCAGCACCCAGAGACAAGCTGAGGTGAGCTCAGGGGAACGTGCAACCATACCCTGCACAGAACAAGGGGGCACAGGACAGCCACCATGGGGGGGAGCACCCCTAGGTGCTGGCAGCCCTCACTGATTCCCCCCAAGGTGTGCAGCTTGACACACTGCAAGGCCACAAGCCCAGGCACGTGGGAGACACTGACCAAAGAGATAGAAGCTGGGACACAGCCCTGGCCCCATTTCTGCAGGTAGCTGTGCTCGATGTAGCCCCCATGTTGAGGAGGGGGCAGAGCCTGCACCTGGCATTTACACCCCTGCTCTTGGCCAGGGCTGTAGCCCACTGCCCGGCTGGCTCCCCCAGCATGCAGCCAGGAGCAGAGACCAGCTTCCCTGCTGCCAACTCTCTGCTTTACCGAGCGCCGGCTGCCCTCCCACCACACGCACACCCTGCCATCCAAGCACCCCCCAAGCAGCACACACGGGGCCATGGTTTGGGAACAGACATCCACAGCCAAAGCATGACTCATTGGCACTCAACACAGACCGTTAAGCCCTTGCTGCACAGGCTCGCTGCCTTGGCAGCTCTGCTGGGAGCCAGCTGAGGCTGCGTGTGCCTTGCGGGAAACAAACTGCTGAGCCCACCTCTGCCAAGCCCTTAATCCGGAGCAGCGATGCTGGCAGGCCCCCGGGGGTGATGGCTGTGCCCCTAGCAAGGGCTGCTGGCCTCCACCACTCCTCGTCTGCCAGCATCGTGGTAGGAAAACAATGCAAGAGCGTGGAAGAACTACAGCATTGCTGCCATTTGAAGATCAGCACCCACTGCCTTGCCATAGCTGGCACCCAAGTCCCTCCCACTGCTTCGGCCCCACTACAACAGGACAAGGCAGGCAGGGCTACATTCACACAAGTCCAGTTTAAGACATTTTTATTCCTCTGCATGTTACACTTAGTGTTTAAGAAAATACAGGATCCCTTTTAACATTCATACATTTTTACAAGGGAAAAATAGGTTTCTCTACGAGGGTGGTAATTAAGCTTGGGCATTCCCAGGCTGACTTCAGGAGGTCCTCGCCCCCCTTGGCTGCCAGGCCAACCCTCTCCATTCCTGCCCCACACCATCACTGCCCCACAGTGCCTAGAGTCCAGGCTTGCAGAGCAGAGCTTGTGTCGTCGCCTCAAGCTAAAAAAAGTACAGTGCCCAAGTATTTCCAGTTCCACTTTCCAATAGCTCCTACACTGGATACTGCAAAGGAAGAGCAGGGAACAGGGACTGACCAGACTGCGCACACAAATATCTAAGAGACCCACTTTAGTGTGTGTGACTATCTGTAACAGGGAAACAGGTTAACGCCGTTTGCTAGAAATCTAAAGGAAATATAAATAAAGGGTTCCCCACACTCGTGCATAGTCACAAACAGCTACTGGACACCAGGCTCACACTGCCTCTGAGCGCTGCCACGTGGAGAAGGGAGGCAGCGAGGCAGAGCTACTATGAAGCTCAAGGCAAGAAATCCACACGCTTCACGAACAGATCACGCCTGCCCAGGCGCAGCCCCCCTGCTTGGGGCAATGCTGCGAGAGAGGTGGCAAGCAGCAGCTTTCACTTGGCAGGACACAGCTCTGTGCTGTGTCTGGGCCAAAGGCTTCCTAAGGGCAGCATCACCCATGTGGGTGACTTCTAGGATGCCACCATGTGCAAGAAATTCAGATTTAAACGTCACTATAGAAAGCAGATTGAAAAAAGCAGCTGCTGGGGTAAGACCTCTATGACCCTAGGTGGGCTGCTACCCAGAGGCAAAGCTGAGGGCCAGGAGGGAGTGAAAGGCTCACTAGACAAGGCGCTAGACAGCGAGGAGCTACCTCCCATTGGCAGGGCAGCAGCACATTGGCACTAGCAGCAGAAAACAAAACAGATGTTACAAAAGCTTCTTCCAAGCACCAGCAGACTCCACTTGGTCACTGCAGGGAGAGAGATGCACATGGAAAAGAAGTGATGCTCTAAGGCAGAGGCCTTTCTCTTGGGGACCTCAGGACACCAGCACAGCTAAACACCCTCCGCTCTGGCTGCTGAGTCCCTCGCAACCTCCCTGCCCTTCCTGCTAACACCAGCTGCCTAAATACCTCCTGCCCGAGTCTTGCAGGCAAACCACACGCCAGCGCCCACCTTGCTCCGACTTTCCCCCGAGCACCAGGCCCCAGGGACACCCCACGCCCTTTCTGCCACTGGCCTTTCTAAAGGGCCGGTGAAAGCTGTCCCAACCTCAGGCCTCGCACGGAGGGATATAAGGTATGAGCTGTACTGGAAGAGAATGGGGAGAAAGTGTCAACAAGAGACATCATCGATCCAAGTGGTTCAAACTCCAGTCCAAGCTGAGGGGCGGTTAGCTGGTACCGGGAGAGATTTCTGGGAACTCCTTATAGATCTCCAAGATGATCAGTTTGTCCATCTGGCACTGCTGGCTCTCCTCCTCCTCCCCCAGGATGCGCTGCAAGATGCCCTGCAGGTCGGAGAGGCGGTGCTGGTGCTGCAGATAGGGTGTGGAGCGGATGATGGCGTGCATCAGAGACAGATACTCCATCCTCAGCTGCCAAGTGGGAGGGGAGACAAAACACAGAGCACAATGAAAGATTTAAAGTGAGATAAACAAGCATGCCAGCCTCCATTACAGCATGAGCACAGGACAGCTGCTGCTGCACCACCAGCCTGAGTGACTCCAGAGGCATCTGCTTTTCCTTAAGGCTCATTAGGAGCTATGGGAAAACTCTGCTTTTCCCGCAGCAACCCAGTGCTGCTCTTCATCCACTCTCAAACATGTGCCCATCCCCTGCCTCTTGCCATACCAAAACAGAGATCCCTCCTACTTCTACTACTCACAGAAGGTCCCAGTTCCCAAAGGTCTCTGAACAGAAGGGTGCAGACCATCAGAAGCCTGGCAGATCTTTCTTCAAACACACTTTTCTACTGTTGTATGCTGGGCAGGATAAATCCTCTCTTCCTCCTTAGCCCCAAAGTTGATTTGAGCACCCAGAAGCATTGTGCCCACCCCAGGACTCCACTCTTGCCTGCACTAGCAGGCCTCAGAAAGGGCCAGGAGAAACACCATTGCTTTGGGACTGTGCTCCCTTCCCCAGTGCCTATGGGTTAACTGTGAGCACCTTGTCTCCTGGGGAGAGATCAGCAATCTGCCGCACCAGGATGTCTATCAGGACCATCATGTCTGTGTGATAGAAGATGCTGGCCGTGTCCTTGCTGGCAAAGATGTCCTGCAGAAACTTCAGCACTGAGTGCGGTGGCTGAGGCTGATGCTTGAAGATACAAACTGGATCATCTGGAGGAGGGAGAGAGACTGTGCTAAGCCACACACTGCCCGTTGCCCCCTCCTCCACCTTCAGTGCAAACCCCTTTGTTAGACCCTACAGGCTTTGGCAAGGAGGCTCCCCTGCCCGTGGCCAGCTTTTGTGCCAGCAGACTGTAGTGCCTTCCACAGAGCTGCGTAATCAGGATGGCAGCTCTGCAGGGTACCAAGCCGAGACCAAACTCATTAGCATTAGCATTAATTGTTGTTTATGTTTCACCTACCATCCCAGGTGACAGCTCATTAGTGCATTGCCTCTCAGTGCCTCCCCTTTTTGCTCAACAGCTACCACTCATTTTCTCCCTGGTTTATTAAGTCTGGTCCAGTGATCCCTCTGAAAAGCCCATCAGAGTCTGTACCAGAAACAAGCTTTCACCACAGAGACCAGGCTAGTACCATTCCCAAAGCAAGAAAAGAAACAGTTCCAAGTTTAAATGAGCCACCACATCCTGTTCTCTTCCAAAACACGTCCCTGCAGACCCCAAAAGGGGCTCTGGGACGCTGCAGCCCTCCCCAGAAATTGTCAGGAAGGCAGATAAAAGAGAAGAATCTTCATTAGGTTGTGCTCCCCCTTTTTCTTCCCCCAGCCCCTTGCAGTAAGGTGATCCCTGCAGGGAATCCAGCAGGGAAAGGGCTAAACAAAGGCTTTGGGAGGAGGCCAGACAGAAAAGCACTGAGATGCTGGCTGCCCTCATGCTGATATAGTTGTGGAGACAGTGATTTGCAACCCCAAAGAGAACTGAAGCCAGAGTAAGATGAGCTGCAAGCATCACAGGATGAGTTATTTACCAGCAAATCATCAAAATGAATCTCAGGCAGCAAAGCCCCTGTACTCCAGAAGGTATTAGAAAGCACAATAGTGGCATGCAGCACAGGCAGGAATACCTGGCACCGCTCTTCCTGCGGAGATCTCCAGCTTTCTAGCAATCTGCTTTGCAAAACCTCTACACATACAGTGGATTTCACTCTATGCCTGGAGCAGACACAAAGCTAACCCTCTGCCAGCAATTCTGAAATGGGAAGTTCCACTCTAAGCAGCATTTCAGAAGGCAAGACCTCCCTCTGGATCTGTCTCCCCAGGCAGATGATTGCCAGCATGGGCTGAGGTTTGTGTTTCAGTGCTGATGGAGTTCTGTCTGTACAAGGACAGGAGTGGCTCAGGATCAGCTTTCCTCCCAGACAAGAGCTTGCCTACATTGCAGCTGGCCACACCATGAGATGGGGCCAATCTGACCCAGAAGTACATGGAAACGGGAGCTCCTCTCTTCCTAGATGCCATCAGCATCACTTTTTTCGTTGTGCAGCTCCATCCTCAGCAATGTGGCCTGTCACCCTCACCAAACTCACCAGGAAGCAGCACCTCCTGCCTGAGCTGGCAGCTCCCCAGCTACCTGCACCCCCGACACATCCCACCTCTCAACCAGCACTGGGCTCATCTCCCATAGCTGCACCCCCTTAGCAATGCCATTAGCACTGCCACAAACACTCACCTCCCGTTAGCACTGCCACAAACACTCACCTCCCCTGTTCAGCAGCAGCAGCAGCTTCTCAGTGAAAGTCTTGACATTCAAGTGCTTGCTTATTGTAGTCATGATCACACTGTGTTCTGGAACTAAGGAAGAAACCTGTTCAGCACATCTCTTTGTTTCATAGAATCATAGAATGTATTGGGATGGAAGGGACCTCTAAAGGCCATCTAGTCCAACCCTCCTACAATAAGCAGGGACATCTCAGACTAGGGCAGGTTGCTCAGAGCCCCATCAAGCCTGGCCTTGAATGTCTCCAGGGATGTGGCTTCCACCACCTCTCTGGGCAACCTGTTCCAGTGCTCAACCACACATATTGAACTTTTTCCTAATGGCCAACCTAAATCTACCCTTTTATAGCTTAAAAGCATTAACCCTTGTCCTGTCACTACAAACCCTTGTGAAGAGATGCTCCCCTGCCTTCCTATGGGCCCCTTGCAGGTATTGGAAGGTATTGGTTTCCTGAAGGCCATGGTAGTAAGAAAAATAGTGGAGGGCTCCTATTTCACATCAGTCCTCAGGGGAGCTTTGGGGAACCACAGTCTATCAGGGCTATGGAAAGTTTCAGACCCACAGAGTTTGTGGGCAGGGAAAGTGAAGGTGAAATAAATCCGGACACAATGCAGGAAGCACGTGGGTCTTCATGCTTTCTATGTGCATCTGATTCACGTCGGCTCCAGCCCCACCAGCCAAATACCGTCAAACACTTACAAAGGCTTTATCTTGTCAAAACATTACCTCTGCTCACAACCAAGCCAAGTAACTCTGCTATCATCTGACTTCGTATTGGCAGTGCCCCACTAGAACTGATTGCCTTGCAAGCTCTCATAAGAAGGGATGACCAGGCCCCAGGAGCATCCCCAGGGAAAAGCTGCTCTTCCCAGCACTTGGCACCAGGCTGTGCAAGGGTAGGGGCTGAAGATTCACTGGGGAAACGTCTCCTAGCCTACTTTAGGGGTGATTTGCTGTAACTAAAATACGTTCACTCTAGCAGACCTTATGCACAAGTGTGAGCGTGCACAGTCAGAAGCATCCGAGCAGCAGAGTGTGGCTATTTCTGTGGCACAGGGTTGGCAACCCTGTAATATTTCACAGGCTGTGAAGTGTTTTAGGGTCCTTTGCATTGAAGGCTATCACTATAACAGGCTTTTAGAAGAGTTTTTGCACTACTGCTGCACCACCCAACTGTATGATAGATGTATCTCTCAGACAGAGGAATTTAAAAAAAGTTCAATTCACTAGTAAGCAATCTGAACATCATTTAACATGTTCTTAGCGTCAGAGAACAAGTCACTGCTCTCGGCTACACCCCAGGCAGGCAACAATCCCCCAGAAACATGCTGCCTGTCGTGCATTATTGCCTAATTACTGCAGCCAGGAAGTGTATGGGCAAGTGTGAGAAGGGGTAATGAATGAAAGCAGCAGAGATATACTTAATCAGTCTCTGTGCAATCAACTTTCACATGAAATTAGAAACTTTCACATAAATTTTAATGAAGTGCAACTCAAAATAACAGGTAAATTACTGGACACGTTCTTGCTACTTTATCCTCCTCTCTCCATGAAGCCAAGGATAAAGCCATGAAGCAGAACAAGAGGAAGTAATTAAAGACAATTGGAGCAACAGGAGATTTTGGGTTAAGGAGCTGCCTCCCTTAGCAGGACCTGGGACCACTTTCTAATCTTCCAGCAACAGGCTTCAGAACTCGCAGGCAGCGGAAGGGCAAATGCCCCTCTCTAGGGACCAGACCTATTGTCTGTCACAGAGCTCAGCAGGGTAGGGAGGACAGAGAACAAGGGCAATCAGGAGAGAGCTCAGCTCAGGCTGATGTTGAAGAGCCTGGCCCCAACACACGGGCACTGAATGAGCTTCAAGTGGTGCAGGCAGGTAAGCAGAAGGTTTGTCAAGACCTACAGTAGGGAGAGGACTTTCTTTCTGGACTGGTACCAAGAAATGCCTGCTGAAGCATTTTTTCTCTCAGATCAGCCATGCCTACAAGTTAACCCCACTCATGTTCTGCAAGTGCAGCCTAGCAACTGCTTTGATCCAGGCAGTGTGGAAGTACAGAGAGAAATCCACTGGGCTTCACAGAGCTGCTGTGCCCTAGAGGGTCAGCTGGTTGGATGTGGGCTCTCAGACTGTTTTTTCCTCTTGGGTTTTGCACAATATTTAAACATAGTGTATTGCCAGAGGCTAGGGGAGCTGGAGAGGTTATCACAGCACCATGAAGACCCAGTGAGATTTTTTCATCCCTGTTCTTCACGCCCACACCACTGAAACCCTGCCAAGGCAGAACAACACCAAACCGACCTGGAATGTGGAGATTGAAGGCCAGAAGGACATTGACAAATAAGTCAGGCAGCTGGTCGGTGGTGTCTGAGGGCAGCCCATCCTCAATCACATCCAGCAGGAACTGCACAAACTGAGAGTTGAGATGTTCTGTGCAAAGAGAAAGAGAGCATTTACAGCACAGTGAAAGAAAACCAAACAAGGGACCAAGCAAGCCACTTCTCTGTGCTTTTGTGCTCAAAAACCATTAGTGGAGTGCCAGTGTCAGTCTCCAGGGAATTAACAACCCTGCAAGTGGATTAGCCAGACCACTGAAGTGTCTTTGTGAGATAGACAAGTGGCTCAGAGAACTATCCACAGTGCAGGGGAATGCTGAAAGTTGGTCCCCCACCAGCAGTTTTTTGGAGTAAATAAAACACCAAATCCTACTCGAGCTGTTGCTGCAGCATCACCACTGCCAATGAAGGCTTCAGGTAGGAAGAGATTTGTATTCTTGACCAATGGTTTAATCCATCTATTAAAAAAAAGTAATCATCCGGATCGTTAGTAACAACCCATTTTTCAATTTAGCTATTAGGAAAGCTCAGGAGCTCAGGCAAATAAGTCTACCTGCAGGAAATAATTGCCAGGGTGACACAAGGAGTGAAAAGCAGGAGGTGTGGAGGCTTATTCCACAGTCTCTACTGCACCAGCTTAAATCTTGTATGTGTTTAGTGGGGCGTTAAGGTGAAGCTGCTAAGGAGATGCTTACAAAAATCTCCGCTGCATTTCTAGGAAAGCTGAGCCTAGAGTTTCCCAAATATGGGGAGCACAACATGGCCTGGAGAAGCAGGGAGACAGGGCTTTCTGGCTGAAGGTTGGAATGAAAGGACAGAGGATAAAACAGACAGATATGGCACAATGTTTGCACTTCCTTACTGACTGCAATACCCTTAATCATCTCCACTTTTCCCAAGAGCTTGAAATACACAGGGCTGCACCATCCTGTTAAAAGGGAGACCAGGAAGAGGCCACATTATGCAGCTGACGGCTTTTGTGGACATTCTTGGAGTCACTGGGGATCTCGGGCCCATCAACAGACAGAACATCTCTGAGGCAAGTCAGAGGTGTGTGCTCTCACACAGGGCAGAGGTAAAAAAAATCTTGCTTAGCCACAGGGACGGGCAAATCTACCTCTTCAGCAGCATGGCATCAGTTCTCCCCTGCTCCAGCCCAGAGTTCTGCTGGTCTCGCTGGAAACCTGGCATCTCAGCCCAGTGTTTCAGCAGCCAGACTCTATTGATAAAGAGCAGACCCTACTCTTGCTGGGCTTTCCCCTAGCTATCCCCACATTGGCCACCAGGAAAGGTCCCTTCCTTGTGTCTGCTGGTATGCCTCAGATGTCCCACCATCAGCTCTGCTGTCCTACCAAGCCACAAGCATAACCTGCCCTTACCGTAGTGATGATATGGAAGGGGCTCCCCCATGGAGAACATCATCGCCAGCACCAGTGCAGAGTAGCACATCTTTTGATGATCTGCAAGATAAAGGTCCTGCCATTAGCTCTTCTGAGGATGTCAAACATTGTTCCCCAGCTGAAGCTGGGAAGTCACACATTTAATACAGATATTTAACACTGATTAGACTGCTCCTCGTTCCTGTATTTACTGAGGTATAAGGGTGTTTTTCCCTCTGTTTAAGCACACCACACGCCTTCTGTGCCATGTATTTCCAAAGCAATTTAAAAAATAATCACAACAAGAATTCTCTATATTTTCCCCCTCCACTTAAGAGGATCTGGGAAAACTTGATCTGAATAATTAAAAACCTCCCCTGCACAGTCCGAGGACACATCCCATAGTTATGTAATTACTGAA
The DNA here is from genome assembly GCA_013400335.1 of Eurystomus gularis. Taxonomy (NCBI): domain Eukaryota; kingdom Metazoa; phylum Chordata; class Aves; order Coraciiformes; family Coraciidae; genus Eurystomus; species Eurystomus gularis. The sequence continues at coordinate 151,374 of VZZY01000445.1, forward strand.
CCCAGAAAAAGCATCCATCTGGCCACCTTGAAATACTGCCTGTTCCAACCAACACCACCCCCGGACAGCTCTGTTGCTTGTTACCATCTCTGCACTGCTCTACTTTCGCTACCTCAGCTCTGCCTGGAGGTATAAAAGGTCTCTGGGGAGACCAGATCATGGCTCATGACTCGGGCCGTGCATCTGCCCACCTCCCAGGCCACACGCGTCTCCAGCATTAATACGTCCCCCAGCCTGCTAGTCCAACACAATTTTTGCTGGCAGCAGCTATACGTGAATGCTCCACAGAACCACAGCTGGTGCCTCTCCTGAATTTTAATTAACGGATACACCTCAACAGATATTTGCAGAAGAAAAAAGTCATGGATAGGATCTGTGTCATCATCACATGTAGCCTCTGGCCAGTTCAGCAAGTCTGAAGATGATAGGAAAAGGACTATTATAAAGTAGGTTACCACACATACTGGCTAAATAAAGTTCAACCACCTCTGCCAGAAAGAGCCTAGGGGCACTCCTTACAAGGAAACCGAGGGTGTATTTATTAAAAAACTGACCAAAACTACTTTTTTGTTAGAGGAGAAAAAGGTCTCTTCAATGCACGAGGCTTCTCTCAACAGTACTGCTTCCCTGCACAATACACACTAGTTCCAGTACCCTCTCCAAACCCTTTACCCCAAACCAACATTTCACTCCTCTATGCACAAATCGATCCATCTCTAAGCACCTGCACCCTGCAGTCTGGTTTTGACTGCACAGGCTGATGCCTTCACTGTCACTGTGTACTCCTGGACTTGGCCAAAGGACTTGCAACACTGGGCAGCTCTCAGATTTACTGTTAGCATGGGGGAAAAAATGCTAGCAAGTCATTCGAGCCTCATGTCCCTGGAAAAGCAGCTCTGTGAGCAAAGCCTTGACAAACAAAGAACAAAGACTGTCAGAGCTCCACAAGACGCCTGAGTTTTCAAATAGCAAATACTTTGAGTAAAAATAGACCATTTGGGGCTTAAGCAGAGATACTACAGCATTAACAAGATTAAGAGTTTGTAGGAGAGCACTCTAGACCATGTGGCAGCAAAGGAAAGCTGGAAACTGCTTTTTACTCTTGGTAAACAGAGAAGGAGGATATTCAATAACTTTAATATAATTCATACTTATATAAAAGAAGCTCTCAGCTATAAGGTGTCAGTGATGCCAAAGCTCACTGTAGCAGAAAAGGAATCTGACAAACTGTTCACCACATGATCACTTCGTTCTTTCCTCCATGGCTTCAGGAGTTGAGTATCAGAGGCAGATACTGCGGTAGGTAGACAGGGGGACCTGCTGTTCCTGTGTTCCTGGCAAGGCTTTCATGAGCAAAACATTTTCTCTCATCACATCAGTAGCAACAGAATAGTGATCTGAGAACCAGAAGCCAGTGATAAACACATGGTTGTAGCAAATATTGAGGAAAGGATTAATTAGAGATGGGAAGGGGGAGGGTAGTTGTACACATCTTTGGCCCATCTGCCATGTACTGATGTCCATTCATCTCGGTTGACAGCAGATTCCACTACTGGGTGGCTAATCTTGTGGTATTGTCTAAGGAAGCCGAATCAAAGGGTGCTAAAACCAGTCAGAAAGCTGCACTCAGGACAAATCCAGATTAACCTGGTGCACTTGCTCAGCACAGAATCTAAAAGCGTTTGGAGTGTCCCAGCTGCAGCAAGACTCATCTAAGACTCACCATGCTGAAGAACAGAGTAATTGCCAGACAAAGCACAGCTTTGGTTTTTCTTCTCCTTCCAGAGCAGCACCAGTGGCTGCAAGAAGGTAAATAATATTAATAAAACTCTCCTGAAGCAGAAGGACGCTGCTGATGATGGACTGAGAAGCATCACTCAAGTGGCCGTGAAGGGCAGGAGAGATGCTGCTGTTTGCTCACCAGTCTGCATTTCCAAAGCCTGCTGAGGGTACTGGTAAGAAAGCTGCTATTACATATGAATGGTATTGCTCAGAGGCCTTCAAAGACCTTGCTTCCAACCTCTAAACACAGCAGTGCAAAATCTAGGCACTAGGAGCAGACACAATTGTCTACAACTGAAAAGAGCTTGAGAACTGACTTGCATATATGCTGAGCTGCAACAAGGGAGAAAGTCACAATTACAGACTGGATGATCCCTGTTTTCTTTGGAATTGTTCTGGCTAATTCTGCCTCACTGTGGCTTATTATAAGCTCTTCTAACACTGATAGATGTGCAGGCCAGCCACAGAGGGAAGTGGCCATCCAGAAGCAATAAGACCCAAGCATCTGGCAGAAGAACTGGCCAGCAGCCAACACGCCTGCATCAGCCCTAGGGTGAAGTGCCTTCTCATCAAAGGCACCCAGCATCCATGAACAGAGCTTCTGCCTCCTCTGCTCTTCAGTAACAAGCCAAGAGGGATCCCACAGAGCCACTGCAGCCAGTTCAATGTTCCCCAGTTGCTTAGTGCTGGCACAGATTGCTCTGGCCCCTGCCATTTGCAGAAGGGATTAGCTACTCCACAGCATGTCACGGATCAGCTGCTATTCCCCAGATTTTAGTACCAAAATAAGCTCAAGTCATTCTAGGATTCAAGGTCATGTTTTCACACAAGGTAACACTTGCCATTTGCTGGCAGGACAGGGAGCAGTAAGCACCAGAATGGCAGGAGGGAACTACTAATGCCCTAAAACACCTCTGAAGGACGGACATGTTTGGGTTGAGGATGGTTACTTCTCTGTTAAGGCCAAGAACACTGGATGCCACAAAGATGACATTTGCACAAGCGCCTGCCATGAGCTTAGCATGAGGAAGGCTGCACAGGATCAGGACATTGCTTTGGGAGGCTCCTGTAACCAAAAATGGTCTATCAGCAAAGGAAGAGCAGCTTTTCACCCTTGGACTACATTGCCTATGCAAGGAGGTGAAAAACCCCTTACCTCGAGTTGAAGGTAGAGAAAGAAGAGATGCTGCAGATGGGCAGTTCAGAGGACACAGAAGAGCCACTTTTCACCCAATTCCACTGCAATGCTTTTTAGGCTCCCAAAGCACAGCTAACACTTGCTAGGAGATAGGTCTGCCTCAACCAGAAATGCTACATGGAGATCAGCAACGGTCTGCAGAAGTCGCTCAGGTCAGAGCTTGATGCTCCATCACCTCAGGCTGAGTGAGCTGTGCTTCTGGGATGACGGAGCTCCTGGTAAAATGCCCTGGACAGCAATGCTGTGACCAGGCAAGGAGTAATCAGGGTGACCAGCCCACCCTGCCTGCACAAAGGCAGCTCGGGAAACAGAGCAGGAGACTGAAGCCTGTTTGGGTATGGTGCAGAAGATGTTCAACTGGAGACAATCTTTATGAATTAGTGATGGATGCACGACAAAGTTTATTTCTGGCAGCACGAAATCGGGAGCAATGTTGCCACAGAAGCATAGTCATAGTTCCATAACCAAGTATTATTTGCTTCTTGGGCAGTAAAACCTCTGCCTAGAGAAGCAGCTTCTCACGCATAACCAGATAAAACACCGAGAGTGCGATACATTCAGTGCACAGAATTGATAAGCAGTGGTAGCACAAAGAGAAAGCGTAGCCAACACAGCCGTAATGATCTTGGTCCCAGACCACAGCACCAGTGCTTTGCTCTGCCCTGAGCTGAAACACGATTTTTCGGGTGGTCCCTACCTTTAAAATGCCCGCACTTCAAAGTGCCTAAGCAAAGACGAGTGCAAAGCCTTCTGCAACAGGCCTGATTTTCACCTCTCGTACCCCTTTCCAGACATCAGATTAGCCCTGGTAGCTCTATCCACCACAGAGTCAGGTTGGTACAGTCTGTGGTGGGATGCTGGGGACAGGGACAACCATTATGCACATCCAAGGTGGTTATCTTGGACATTTACTTGGCTCACATGAAATGGATGTGGTGGTCCCTGTTCTGCACAGATCTATCAACCCCTACACAGTCTCATCACTAAATCCACAGCTCCGTGACACCTGCAGCAAACCAAGAGGCTACAGACTGCTATCAGGGCAGAAGGCTCCCAACACTGGGGCTCTTTGATTTGATCTACCTGGTCACCCAACAGCTACTTTAATTGTTGTACAGTGATGGAAGAAAGTCCCTTCCTTGAACTGGCACACACCTCATTCACCAGCAAAAAAACACTGCAAAGATCTGGTGTAGAGTGCTGAGAAAAACTGCTTGTAAGAAGCTGCAAAGATCTTCCTTGAGATGGGCAATTGTCTCTTGTCAGTATCATGAAACAAAACTGGAACTGCTCAAAAAGTGCATTAAGACATCCACAAGAAGTGATGCAGATCATTAATGGCACGTCCAAGAGCTAGAGTATCTGGCACTGCTGGACTGAAACATTGCCTCCTGTGAATTCTCCACTTACAGCTCTAATAACCTGAACAACTTTAAAACCAAACACCACTCTCCCCAGAGCACTGGGCACGTAGAGCAGCCAGACAATGAGGGGCCACCAGTGCTGCTGTAAATCATCTAATGGAAAGACATGTTCCTGAGGACCTGGGCAGAGAATCTCTGGCTCACCTTGTGTGTGAGTCTGCATGTCCCGGGCCAGCTCCATCGGCAGCACAGAGTTTACAAGCATTGAGATGACTGCAGCATCCAAGTTGCACATGGCTCCAAAGCACTTCAACAGCAGCAGCCGTAAGGGGACCCTGTGCTCCTGCAAAAACCAATTTATTAGATTAAATGGCATTTGGGGTGAGGGCCCGCTCTAATGCAGAGACAGAACTGGCTAGAAGTTCCTGCTGTTGGGAAGCCACAGACCATCTGCCATGGTGACAGTGAACCCAGCAGCTCTACTAGCTTTTAACCACAGCACAGGAGTTTAGGAGAATGTTCACAACTGGGCTGGCTACATGTTGTTGGCACATGTGGTCAGAAAGCATGCAGCAGCCAGAGCTCAGATCTGAAATGCTCTACTTCATCCACTAAATATGATACAAACCAACAATGTATACCTGTCCCCAGCAAACAGGGCTTTAATTTGCTGGGTAGCCAGGATTCTCTGAGCGCACCAAGGCTTTGTCAACACTGCCCTGAAGGAGGTTTCCTGACAACACAGTATTTGTAAACCCTCTTCAGCATGTGATGGTTAATGAACAGGATGGGAGCAGCCTCTCCACTGTGAAGCTGTTGAGTTTGTGCTGGGAGCAGAGGTATAACCAGAAAAGTTTTGGGACATGCAGGGATTCCAGCAAAGATCATAGAATCATAGAATGTACTGGGTCGCAAGGGACCTCCAAAGGCCATCTAGCCCAATCCCCCTGCAATAAGCAGGGACATCTCTACCTAGGTCAGGTTGCTCAGAGCCCCATCAAGCCTGACCTTGAATGTCTCCAGGGATGGGGCCTCCACCACCTCCCTGGGCAACCTGTTCCTGTGATCAACCACCCTCACGTTAAAGAACTTCTTCCTAATGGCCGACCTAAATCTACCCTTTTCTAGCTTAAAACCATTACCCCTTATCCTGTCGCCACAGATCCTCAAGAACAGATCTCCTCCTGCCTTCTTATAGGCCCCTTTCAGGTATTGGAAGGTCGCTATAAGGTCCTCCCTGGAGCCTTCTCTGCGTTCAGAGAACAGAAGTAAGCCAAGCCCTGGCACTGGGCACAACAGCAGCCAGGGCAGAAGATCCAGCTGCTCTCTACCTGGCCAGGTGTCCTTGAAATCCTGGTCAGAGCAGAGCAGCAGCAAAAACCACCAGGGTCCATTTCGCCCAGTCTGCCTTCCCACTGCTCCCAGATACGCTACAGCTTGCTGATGCTGAGCTCTGGGCTCAGACACAGAAGTGCCAGATGCAAACTAAATGCCACAAGACTTGACGTGCTGTAGCTGGGGACTTAGGGACAAGATGGCAATGAGCTTCCAAATCCCACAGAATCCTACAACTGCACGTTCCAGGAAGGAGAGGGACAAAGCAGCACCACATAGGCATTGAAGGCAAAACTTCCATTTCTTCCTCTGAATACTGATTTCCTTCCTCACTCCCAAGGCTTCTACTTGCAACCTACTTTCCTAAGCAAAGCTATTTGCTAATGCACAGAAGTGCATTGATTAAAAGAGGAGCAGTCACAGCCTGTCAGCTCTCCCAAGACATCCTTGGAAATCCTTCCCCTAGATATTAGCAGTGCCGATTCTGTCCCTCAATGGAGCTGATAAAAGCAGCAGGCTCTACCCATCACGGTGATAGCTACTGCTTCGAAGTCTGCAGCATCCTCTGCTCTTCCATATGACTTGCATGCACAGCACTGACATCAGCCAGCACAAAAGGGCTGTGCTGCAACTCCATCTAGTTCACAGAACTGTCCTACCTAGGGGGAACATCTTGCAAGAATTAATCATAGCAACTCTGCTCTTTTGCATCTTCAGGGAAACCTCAAAACCAGGTTATTTGATGCATTCTGCCACCTTACCATCTGATAATACGCCACGAGGGACAGGACAGATTCAAACTCATTCTTCTTGCACATTTTCTTGCAAACTTCTGGGTCTGCATCTGTCTGGAAGCAGGAATGAACAGGTCAGCCCAGTGGCACATCAAAGCAGCAAAGGGGACCTTGAGGGAGGCCAGCCACTTTCTGCTCTCAGCAGCCCCAACCCAACCACCTCACAAAAACTGAAGGCAGAGCACAAAGACAACTCAAGAGCCACCACCCTGCAGATTCTGCATCGAGGTGAATTCTTGAGAAACATCTCTGCCATATAGCACGTCTTGGACTGAAAACATCTAAAAAAACCCATGACCTGAGCAGCACCTTGATGAGTGCATCATGCAGTTACACAGGGCAGCTCCAGCACCGTTCCACCCCGAGAAGTACATCTCCCACTCCTCAATTATGAGGAAATGGTTGCACAAAATCCCCCTTTGCCTTGCCCTGCAGGCCCGCAGTGAGGTGGCACAGGCCATAGGTTGAGTGACAAAGACATGGGCATTTATTACTCAAAAGAAGTCTCTGTTCTGCTTATGTCAGAGCTGGAGAGGAGTACAAAATAGGTGCCAGAGCATGACCTGTAACACAGACCACGTCACTGCACTGAGTGGCAGCTCCCGCACCACCACGCTCAGATGCGGTGAGGTACTTTGTACTTGCTCGCAAAAAGAGTGTTGAAGCTCAGTTTCAAGACAATCAAAGAGTTTTCTTCACATTTGATGGGCCTCGCCCCACAGGTACTTCCCAGCCACAGAGAATGTTTTAAATAGAAGACATTTAAAACAGGCCTAGGAGTGCAGCAACACTTCTAGAAAACTTCTAGGTTTGCTGCGGGATGATGGTTTTTACTTTTTGAGGTGAGGGTTTGTATTCTCCTGTGATAGGTAAATACCACAGCTACCACGAGGGACAGTTCTATAACTCTTTTCAGAACAGCTTTGTAAGGTGGAGTGAAAGGCAGCTCAAGAGAGCAGAAGACCGCACGCAGCAGGGCTGTGGTAAGGTATGCACAAGGAACCTATGCCCTCCAGAACAGCAGATCCAGTGGCACAGGAACGAAGGCTATCAGAAAAAAAAATGAACTTCACTGAGACTCTCTGCGCTGCCTATAAAGAGAGAAATTTACTCACCAGGATGCGAAGCAGCTCCTCTAGGTAGCAGCAGATGACATTCTCATCCTCGTAGAGTGCCCAGCTGCGCTGCTGAGCATCGTCCTTGTGCCTGGCCAGATCCGCGAAGATCACCTCCAGCCGCTGCTCATCGTGGCAGATCTGTCCCGAGGGCAGCCCCGCACTCAGGTTCTGCACGATAGCAAAACCACTGGTTAGTGGGGTCCTGACAGCTAGCTGTTGTTTGGGTGCCTGTTTCCCCTAATCTTTGTCTCGGGACTGACAGCTGACCTCATTAAGTCAAGAGCTGGCAGCAAAAAGACAGCAAGTTTGAGACACACGCTATTTCAGCTCTCATACTTTTGGGACCTCTACCTACCTCCTTTCCTCACACAGCTAATGCACTGAATGAATTAAAATAGGTGCCAAAACTGGTGCACGGACAGAAAGTCTTTAAATCCAAGCTGCCACCATCCCATTGGAGCATTAGCGGTCTTCTGAGGATGTTGAAGAACCCAAGAAACCTCACTCACACAAAGCTACACTCCTTTTTCTTGCTGCTTTTAGTAACCTAGGGCTGACCCAGGCAAACCAACATTCCCGAAGCCGTGGGAATTTGTACCTGAGTCTCTCCTAGATCTCACAATTGTACCCTCTTAGCCCATATGCACACCACAAACTTCCCCACTTCCCTTCACAACAAACCAGAGTGTTTGCAGAATACCACGGGCTGCCTGCCTGCCTGGGGAGAGCAAATACTGGGTAAGAAGAATGCCCATTTCCTGTAAGAGGGGAAGTTAAGGCAAGAAGCCAACTCAGATGACCACAGCCCTCTGCACATTTCAACATATTTAAAGGAAAACCCAAAACACTTGGCCAGAGTACTACACTGAGTGCCAGCTAAACCCTCACTCACCCTTCCCACAAGGTAGCTGAACACACTACATCTTTCAGAAAGGCAGCCCCGTGCGCCAAGAGCATGGGGCAATCCACCCTCAGTGAACCCAAAGGCACTCTATTACCTCCCCACAAAACAAGTAAAACACTGGTTTCCTTCTGAACACCTGCCTGAGCTCGCACCCAGAAGCCCTTCAGAAGACACGCTGTAGACTCCGAAAATCATCCTGAGGATGGGGAAAGCCAAAGCAGCCCGGCACAGGCCAGGACCACTGCCAGGCAGCAGCTGAGCACAGCTCCAGGTTCACCCCCAGTAAAGCAGATGTGTCCCAGGACACAAGCTCACCATGCTGCACAACTACCTACAGGAAGGAGAAGTTCCCTTCACTGCTCGCTCCCTCCAGCCTGAAAGGGACAGATCTGCCTTTAATTCTTGACTTGGGAGCAAACACTTGCATGGTACTACATGCCAACTGCTCAATACTAGGTCTGCCATCTTCTGCAGCAAAGACAAGAATCAATTCATCTTGGGTTGCTTTGGTTCTGCTTTCTTCCAAACACCAGAGCTCAACCACCATTCTCAGCAGCTCTGAACCTTGTAGCTACAATGCAGACTAACTCAGCAAATCTTACTGCACACGCTCCTTTCTCCAATTGCTGTCATCTGTACCTCCACCACTTCTACCTCATACACAACCCTTGCCGTGAAGGCTTCACTCAGTTGTCTTTTCTACACTTTTCCTAACTTTTGAGAAAGACAAGGGAATAGTCAGGCAGCTGTTAACCTGCCCCAACAGCTGCCATGGTCTGCAACTTAGGAAAACCCTCTAGTAGCTAAATCTATCATATGAACTACCTCGTTTCCTGACAGCCGGGCAAGAAAGGGGGACCAGCACGTGGAACTGGGCTGATTACAGGCAACGAGCCCAGGCACATTAAGAGAGGTAAGGACTAATTTGCAGAAGAACTTAAATTATATATGAAAGGGTTTGGGAGCAGTGACAACAAGCAGCAGGAGATCAGCAGGAAGGAAACAGAGCTGAGAAATTCAAACACCAGGGAAAACCCACTCACTGAAACCAAGCCCTTCATTTTTTTATTAAGCCGTCTTACAGTGTGCAGTGACAAGTCACCACTGTTCAGTGTGAAAAGGCCTTTACTGCTATACCAGCCTGGAAACCTGAAGAAGGCTTAGTCCTGTCCTAGCACAGCTCCTTCCAACAAGCCAGCTGTGTGGCCAGGGACAGCAAGCCTTTAAAGCAGATCTTTACGTTACAAGCAGAGCAGAACAATTTTGTACAGAGACACGGCCCCACGTCTCGTGTCAGTGGCGACGCACACACACCACCAGAACACGGGACTGGCAGGGCAGGAGCAGCACCCTTTCCGCACACCTTCAACCCTCCAGCCCTTTCTGGGAAAACCACTCCGGGTTTAACAGCAATATCTCACCTGCTTTATTAGAGACAGAATTGTTAGTAATTTGCCTCTGGGTGTTTGGGGTGTGAACTAACTAGGACTTAATTCAGTGCTTCAATTCAATTAATTACAAAATTTTTGCCAGACAGGTAACAAAGGAAGGATCATGCTGGTTTAACACAAGCCTGGGTACACGCTTAAAATTTTGGGAAGCTGTGGAATGTGCAGCAGAAAACCAGGTAACCAGCTGTGAGAGAGGATGGCAGCTTTCAGGAGCTGAGCATGAACACAAGGGAACCTCCCGCTGAATGGCATTTTATCACAGAAGCAAATACATTAGTCAAAAGACTCAGCTTGATCTTTCCATCTCCTCCCCTTTTTAGGAGGGCCTACAACACCGCAGTGTCACCTGCCTGTCCTCATGTATCCCAGCTGCCTGGGAGAGGGTTCTCCATTTACATACCTTACTCACATCCTCCTTGTCAGAGTAGTGCAGGGCTGGTCCTACCTCAGCCTGCTGCTGGGATGTCATTCTGGATGAGGACTCTAATGCGTACTTGTTTTAATGATCACTCTTTTCAGCCTCTTATCACTAATCTGCTTCTTCCAATCCTTCATCTGCAGCCTTTACGACTCCACTGAGCATCAAGCTCCTAATGGACTTGGATGAGATCAATCTATTAACAAGCTCTTCAATCCAGCCACTGTAACTACACCACCCTCTCTCAATGCACTCTCAGCACCATTCTCAGCCCTCCCACCACCGGGGTCAGGCCTCTGCTTATTAAACATCTTGGCAGCTACTTCAACCTGCAGCCTCGTCATATGGTCGTTTCCAGGAATCTGCCATAGAGCTCATAAGCAGGAGGAGGTTTTGGTATTTCTAACAATGCCACTTTGCATTATCTTGCTGCTTCAGGTAGTTCCCTTCCCCCAGCCCAGCAGAACAAACTGCTGCAAGGATTTTGTTCCTCCTGAGCAGCCCAAAATCATTTTGGGAGCCTCATCACATCCACACTGCTCAGAGGTGGTTATGTCTGCCATTAAATCCCAGATGCCATCCTGCTGATTTCTTCCTCACCCCTCCCATGCCTCCCTCCCCACCAGTACATCAGCAAGCATGGTGGGTCACCAGTCCCACGGGTATGCACGCCTATCAACTGTTTCCCCTCCCAATGAGCCCAGATGTGCCTTGGGTAAACTATACAGCAGGTTTTTAGACACATTTCAGGGGGGCTGCTCTGGGAATTTCCCCTGGGCAGCAAGCTGTGTTAGTCAGGTTTCTACAGCCTTCGCTTTTCAGGTGTCCTGGCCATCTGCAGCCCAACACACATTTCCTCTGCAGATGTACTCAGTAGCAGCTCTCTCTGGATGAACGTGGCCCATCTACAGCTGAAGTGAGATGGCTGCGTGTGAAGACTGGCACAGGCCTTCATAAAGGCTCCTCTAGCAATTAGTGAGCAAAGGACTTGCCTATGCACTAATGCATCCCTCCCTCCTCCCAGATTCACTTTTGTTGAGGAGAAGCCCTCCGTAGGCATGCTAACAGCCCAGCCAAAGGACTCAGCCTTGAAAGCACTCACCCTGCTGACCTTCCTATTGTCCCTGGCAAGCAGAAGGACAAAGCTACCGCAGGGAAAAGCTGAGCCCCAGAGCAGCATTTATGTTTTGTCAAAAGCAAGTCTCCTTTAAGCAAAGATGAATCAATGAGCGAACGGGAACAGCACGTGAGAAGCAGCCTGCATGGATTCAGAGGAAGCAGGGGGAGCTCGGCCACAATAGCCACGAGGTTTGTCAGGACCTGTTGGGGACAACAGGGCACTGGTGATGGGCAGCTGGGATCAGGTCACAGCTCAGCACTACCAGGGGAACCTCCTCCAGAAGTACATCACCTCCCACACCAACTTCCTAACTTGTTCCTCCATCTCTGACATCCAAAAACTGTTCAACCACAAACAGCCCGAGCTGGCCTGTAAGACCGAGCTGAATTACACACCTTTGTCAGCAGTTCTCAAGCTTAAATTTAAGGCAAGCAGAGGTGGGTCTGAGTCACAACACAGCAATGCCAATTTAATAAAAAGCAGGTAAGTGATTTCTAAGCGCTTCATCTCAAGGTGTAGCTGGCTTGTGTATTAAGCAACTTTGCTTGCCGCACACTCAGTTCAATAAATCCTCAAATCGACCTCCCTAGACAAGATGTCTATGGTACCACCTCCTCCTCTCAGATGGGGGATTATTTAGCAGAGCTGAAGGCAATCACATATCACCAATACATACTAATCCAAGTGATTCTCTACATGCTTTAAAACTAGGAAGCATCTATATTTATCTTTAGTTATGCCCAAATTTCAAACTTCCCAGCTCCAGTTTAAAGGGTCACTGCAGCAATGCCTTTGAAAAGAGGTTTCATTTCCCTCTGCACATCTTGCCCAGCCACCATGCCGCTCATCAGGAACTAGCACAGGGGCCATGTCCAAGGCCAGGCCAAATCCTGACATGGGGAAGCCAATTCAGCGTGTTTGCTCCTGCAGATCAGGCTTTCCCAAGTGATACAGTTCCTTTGGAGCATTTTTCCTGAAGTGTGAGTGCGTCAGCACCCTCCTTATCTTTGCTGTTCCCCCAGCGTGGCCTTATGTTACCTCTCTAAAAGCAGCATGATGCTGTCCCAGCAGAAGAGTCTTTTCTTCTCTTGAAAACATGTGCCTGGGCACACTTGGTGCTGCAGGAGCAGCGAGGTAAATAAGAGGGAAGTGCCACCGCAATTCAACCTTCAGAAGGCACTGGGGATGCCAGCAAGGTGATGGATTCTAGAATTGATTTAGAAAACTGGTGATCTGACTTCAAATTAAGACTGGAATAGGAATAGAAAGGATATATCTAATTAAAGCCATGATACAAGAGGGTGAAGCAGGTGCGATATCTATTATGAGCAGACCAAAGCTTTAAATCAAAGCTGATCTCTCACTTTGTTTTAGGGGGTGGAAGAAAAACCTTGAAAAATACACAAAAGAATTGACCCTGTATTTGCATGGATTGGGATGTGGAGGGATTTCAGATGTTATCAATTAAAGAAAAAGACCTTGGCCTCAAACTGACGACTCAGCAACAATTCTACAAAGAAACCCCTGAGATTGTGGAACGATTTGGTATAATGAACACCACAAAGTCAACAACAATAATTTGTACCATTAAATTATGCTAGTGAAGCTGCAGCAGCACGGCCAACTCACAGCGACACGTGACTGCCCTTTTAACTGTTAGAGCTTGTCTTCTACACCAGGTGAACAACCTCATCTGGGACCAGGCCCCTGCATATCAGCAGAGCTACATCTTCTATGTGGGACATGGAGGAAAAACGCACACAACAACAACATTTACACCTGACCACTGTGCAAGCCCACCCAGGCTCCTCTTCCGAAAGCTGTACTGCTCAAAATAGGTATGATGAGGTATTATGAGATGAGACAGGACCCTCTGCTGTGTCTCCATACAGTACCTGGCACTTTGAAGTCCTGTAGATGTCCTATGATAGATACGACATCAGTTACAAGTAGATCCACACTCACCCCTGCACCAGCATCAGAATTTCTTCCCATGTCTCTCAGGCTGGTCTGCAGCAATGGGCATGAAATTGAGGTTTTCAAATCCCCTCTGCAGAAAGCTGGCACTAAATGACTTCTGTGGAATTAAGCTTATTGTATCCTGAGAACAGGTATTAAAGATAAAAATAATATTCAAATCTTGTCCAAAGTCCAAATAACAGAAAACTGAAGTCCTCAGCACGTGAATCAGAGCCAGAACATTTGCTTGGAACAGCTAAATTTTTCTGCTGAATCTAGATCGCACAGTGACACGGTATTGTTATTGAAGGAGGAAGCAATTAACCGTTGGGTTATGGCCACAAACAGACTTGATGATTGCTCATAGGACCCTCTATTCAGTGCATACAGTTTATGACTTGATCTAAAATTTGAATGCTATTAGCTTTCCATATTCAGACGCCTCTGAACAGTTCATTATAATCTTGCCATTAGCAATGGAACTCCAATCTTAGATGTTTATATGAAACGTACTCCTCGGGGCTGTATTTAGCAAGTGGGAGCTGAGATTTATTATCCCTCCAATTGAAGCGCAGGGCTGCCCAGGTGCACTTCACCATTTCAATGCAAGAAGCATTCTTTTATTTCCCTCCTTGCATGTCTGCAGCAAAGAGGAATATACAATCATTTTGGCATTAGGTTTATTTAGAACAAGCTCAGGATAATACTTTTCCTCCAGTGGCTGAAAAACTACTCTTTCATGGTCTTAAAAAAAAGCAGCGCTGAGGTGTGTGTTGTGGAATAATAGAGAGGTTTGCATCTATGCATCTATGGAAAACTAGTTTTCATCGCTTTGATGAAAGACCAGGCCAGACATATAGAAGTCTTGGGTGCTTCATCATCAAAGAGACAAGAATCCCTGAAGATTTATAGTTTGCATAGGCTTGCTGAATCTACACACAGTACATGCAGCACTGCAGAAGAAAACAAGTTCACACAATGCATTGTTTTATATAAGGTTTCTCCACAGAAGTACTTAGTGTGAAGGCCACATTTTTCTCAGCTTCTATTTGTCACATTCATAACAGAAAATACCTTTAAAAGTCACTATTCATTTCTTTCTCTGATTTTATGCTGCCACAACAGTTCTCCAAGAGCCTCCACAATCAGTGGTCAACAACTCAAGTCAGAGCTTTCTCAGTGTGTCCCAAGCCCTGCTGCGTCTGTTCCCACCACTGCTTTGTCACCAGCTCTGTCCCTGGCACCTGGAAGGTTGTAATCTCCCATCTGATGTGCTCATGTGGTTCAGTGCACTTCTGTCTGTCTCACCTCCTCTCCCCAAACCAGTCTCATCCAAGACATCCACCCCTCCACCACAGCCTACCAGTGCTTCCCATCACCAAGGGCCCTCTCAGTTGGTTTCACCTCTCACCCCCAGCTCCAAACTCAGGGTTATGCCATATAGCTGCAGCTTATTTGGGGAAAACACTCAGCTATTTTCCACTTCCCTACTACCAGTACTTGGACCTGGTTTAAACCCTTGGTGCCCCAGGCTAGACATTTACCCCCATCTAGCACCTCCCGCCTTTCCTTCAGGATCTCATTGTGCTCCTCATCCCAAACGTTAGGAGAGCTCATTGAGCTCATAACACCTTCTGCCTGATGCTAGAAGGTGTTTGCAACAGCCCCTCAGTCCAGCTCTGCATGCATTACCTTACTCTCCACCACAGAGATAAGAATCTGCTCCATGATGCTGCTGGTTGCTGGAATGGAGGTCTGGATGTGGCCAATGACCACGCCGATGGCCACACGGGACAGCTCATAGCTAAGGTGGGTGTTCCTGCGCACCAGCTCGATCAGTTCGGCACCTATCGTCTTGGGGACGGATGCCACCAGACCACTGGGTTCTGGTGGCACTTGCTCTGCCATAGCCGCCTTCTTATCCTCCAGGCAGAGCGAGTTGAAGGCATCTAGGCTTGCAGGGGGTGCTGGGGCAGCTTTCTTCACCTGAGAAGTCTTCTCTCCATCCACAGTGTGGGACCTCTGGGTCCCCCCTTCAGCTGGTGGTGCCGGAGCAGCCCTCTTGGTCTGGGGAGATTTGCTGGCCCCATCCTTCGGAGAGGTCCCATAGCGGGAGTGGGCCACAGAGCCGGTGTCCAAATTGCGCGTTATGGTGGTGTGGACACTCCGGCTGGGGACAGGGGGTGGGGTGTTGGCAGGACTGGAGGCGGCCGTCGGGAGAGCGGTCTCTGACACGGAAGAAGCAGTGTACAAGGTATCCAGGGATGTCGTGCTTATAGAAGAGGCACTAGAAGCTGACCCAGGGATAATTTCAACAGCGTCTGAAATGGAACAATTAAAATGCCTTAGCAACAGCATCAAAGGAAAAAAGAAAAAACCGAATTGCTACAGCACAGTCCATTAAAAGGCTCATTGTGCATGCGACCAGAGCAGTTTAACTCTTCTTCCTGCCTCACTTATCTCAAAGCAAAAATTGTACCAGTTTTCTCTGGAGCCTTCCTGCACAATCACCTCTTTTGAAAGGGGAAAACTACTCTGTTGAGATGAATACCCTTCAAAGGGCTTAGTGTTTTACACAGGGGAAGTGAGGGAGGGAGGGACAGGACTAAGGGACAGAAAAGTCTTTCCCCCTTGGCTTAGCAAGGGCCTTCTTCTGCATTCAGGATCTAAGCCCTCACACTTCTGAATGATGATGCCTGAGAACTGCAAGAGACTGAAGGCTTCACACGACAGCCTGCGCCGCACTGACTGCACACCACGGTTTGCAGCGACAATGAAGGAAACATTTGGCTGGCAACACCTCTAGTCTCTCCCTTTCAGCACTCTCCAACATTTGATCAAAGAGTCCTGCAGCCCTGCTAGTAGCCACTGCTTTCACAAGCCTCCACCTTATCTGCTCTACTGTGTTTCTCCCCCACATCTACTTTTGACTAGCTCTAGCAGCGGCAGCTGTCCCACCTTCCAAAAAAAAAAAAAAATCCACTACAAGCAAAGAGATGTTTAGAATTTTCTTTCCTTTAACCTGGTCTAGTATATAGTTCTAGTATACCTTATTCATTAGTTTCTAGGGGGCAGAAACATACCTGAGTCCTTCCTTCCCCGGCTATGACAACAGTTACTTGGGCAAACACTGGGCTACCTTCACTGAGAGCTTTGCGAAGGCAGCTGGTGTTAGCGCTGGAAGAGAAGCAGCGCACTCCATGGCGAGCCCACCTTGCAGGGAGGGCAGATTCCCCCACACCAAAGGAAGGACCACTGGGGCAGACATGCGAAACACCTTTGCTGCACCCCTGCAAGCAACTCCAACCCTTTCTCCCCTGTTGGTCCTGGGAACCCTCCACTACTCTATCCACCACTCCACCCCAAGGCAAGCACAAGCGAGGCAGAAAATCAGGGCCTTTCCCTCCCACGGGCTTCAGCATCCCTCTTTCTTCCTCCTCCTCCTCCTCACAGAAAGGCATTCATGAATCATAGCTCCCACCATGCTTCATTAAATCAAGATAATGAGTTGAAGCAAACTGACCTTTGCGAACTCCCACTATCACAGTGAAAAATGTCTCAATACCATTACATACCATTAAGTAAGCTGGTGCCAGCCCCAAGTTTCATTTAACTACCTGCAAGTCAACAGCTCTGCCCTGTTCCTCACAAGGTGACATGAGTGGGCTTGAGATAGGCTGTGTGTCACTAATGGCCTGACCAGCACAGCACAGAAGAGCACTTGGGCAAACTGACAGCAGCTCAGCAGGATGACCACTGCCTCTGCCAGCCCAACCATGCTGAAGATGGAGAAGCTCCTGCCCCAGCCCTGTGCTCCTCACTAGCTGCTCCCCATTTGTGGGCAGCAAATTGGCAGACGTGCCCCTGGTATCATTACTGCTCTTTATTGCAGGCACCAGACCCCAATTTTATGGAAATTCCATCTGAGCACTGTACTAAGAAAGTGCCAGCAGACTGGAAGCCAAAAGTAAGACTTGAGCTTGTCCTAAAAGCACTACCAGTGAGCTCCCCCCGTGAACTACCACACTCTCCACCGCCCAGCAAAACCCTCTGCCTTGCTGGGAGGTGGCCATGGTGTCTGTGGTGGAAAAACACCCACAGGATCTTACATCACTGAGGTTGTGCACTGGCCAGACTAGCCATGCCAACAGGCAGTTTGCTCCTCGGAGAGCACCACGTTTCCCTGGGCCACCAGCACCTGAGGACTGGGAGGTTGCTGTACCTGGCACCAGGCTGTCTAGACGGTGCCCCCCTTCTTCAACAGGGTTTGAAGGAGCACTGGCCACCAGCTCATGATCATTAGCATTAAAATCTATAGGAATTTAGGATAGATGTATGTTTATAGATATATATAAAAGGACATAAACCCTATAGGAATTTAGGATATAGACAAGGATGCTCTTCTAAGCACAAAGAAAAAGCATCCAGGCGCCATGACTGTTACATCGCCCAGTGTCCATTTCACGCCCGAGGTCTGGAAAGCGGTTTGTCCTTACTTTTAACGGGAGCAGCAATCTGTGTGTTCTTGCGTTTCTCTGGAGGCGGGGGTGTGACAGGAGCAGCACGCCGGGGCTGTGGTGGGATCTATAAGGAAAGATTTTGGAGCAATCAAAGGAGGTTGACAATAAAGACATTCTCTGTTATGAAACCTTCTTTCTCGTGCGTGTGTGTAGATTTGTCCTTACATCTCTCATCATTCGGGGAAGTTTTCTCAGGAGGACAGATATTAATAGGCAGCTTCCTGGAACAACAAAGCAGGACTCAAGTGGGCTTCATCCCCTCCCTGTGACAGGCAAAGCAGCCCTTGTTTAATTGCTGTGTTCAGCAGCACATGGCACGCGTGTCGTGTAGACCTGTCAAGCGTTTACTCCTCCTTTATTCCAAATGCAATCCCACACACTCACCGTGACTCCACATTACTCTCAATGGCTCCACAGAGGCTGCAAACAGAGCGTGTATTTAGATACTCTTCTGGAGATATCCATTACATCAGCTACAAATACCCTTGCAGAAAGACAAAGCCAAGGACTGGAGACACGTAAATGCCTTTTCCATGCTCTCAGAGCTATTTCTGCTCATGCAGGGAGAAAATAAGGCTAGACCCTCTGTGCAATCCTACGCTACCTATAGCAAGACCCACTGGGAAAAGCTTTTGCCAGGGAGTTGCATTGACTTTCCACATCCGGGGTTTCTCCTGTAAGTCTTCCCTGCTAGGAATGCCAAGCCAACAGTGCACAAGCCCCAGACCCAGATTCCTACACTTGCCTTTTCCTGTCAGATCCAAATACCATGATCACCAACATCACTTCTACCCAGAACTGCTGTGGTGAGGTGTAACCTCACGTTAACCTCTCATCAGGAGGATGCCACTGAACACAGCAGCCAAGATAGGTGGGAGCACATTGCATCAACACTCTAATCCTCACATCCCAGCAGCTCAGGGCCAGAAGACTTGGTTCAGGGTCTCTTAGGACTTCTGCTGTTCAGAGTCTGCTATCCAAAACATGCCACATTTCATGGGATATTGCAATTGCTACCTGCAGCAAAACCACCCAGGGCAGCATGGGAAGAGAAGAAAGGAGGTGATAGCCTCAGTGTCTCAGGTAGCCCAGGTTGAAGCCAGCTGGAATCTTTAGTGATGTTCAGGCCACCACACAGGTAGCCTGAATGTTCCAGGTTTGTTTAGGCTTGGAAGAGAAGTTATTCTGTGACCTGCCTGTACTGAAGAGCCCCATAATGCCACACAGGGCACAGAGTTCTGCCAGCCCCCACTGTGAAAAACTGAGACAGGCTCCTGAAAGGTCTCTGTCTTAAACAGCTCAGAATAAGGAGAATGAAAAATATACATTTTTTTTTTTCCCCCTGGATCCAGGAAGGGCAGAAGTCTCCTCTGAAATGGGAGCAAAGATATTGCTGTAAATAAGACACCTTCAGGAGTCATCTCAAATGTCCGAGACTCGATGCCAAAAGCTGGCAATACGGCACTCACGGCCCACGGCTGCACCCTACCAGACAAGTGAAGACACAGCAGTTTGCACTGCTCACAAACACTTAAAAAGGGGTCTCTCAGTCCCTTTCCTTCCCACAACACCTAATGCAACCAACATTTTGTTATGCCAAATAAGTCACTTCTCTACAAGCACCTTCAGCTGGTGGATTAGTATGAGACACCACAGCAATCTCCCAGCCTGAGCTCTTCTGCTGTTGTCAATCCATCCCACATTGTTCTCTGGGTAAAATGCCATCTGATACTTGCATACAGCTTCAAAAATGATCCAAAAAGAGAATGCACAGCTGAGAGAGGCCAAATGGATCAGGAGGGGTCTGTACACGGCATGGCTGGAAGGCTGGTCCCAAATCTGGAAAGCTCAGCTGTGCTAAAAGCAGAGCCCTCTCCACAGAGTGATGGAGCTACAGCACGAGCTGGAGCTGCTTGGCACAGCCACCCTTACCAAAGCGGTGGGATTTAGCAGGCAGGCAGGCTCAGAGCTTAGCGCAGCCGCCTGGCATTATTTGGAGATAGCTCAGGTTGGGCCATTCTGGAGTATTTCCATGGCTTCATTAGCCCTTCTGAATTTACCATGCAAGTTTAAACACAGCTATTACAGACTAGTGCTTAAATTAATAGACATACAGCTAATGTTAGCTCAAGAGCCCTGCCAGCCTCATTTAGACGGCCACGCACTACAGTCCAAGCGGCTGCGAAGAGAACGTGAAGCATCGCATGAATTTCCCCACGCTG
Organism: Eurystomus gularis; assembly: GCA_013400335.1. Taxonomy (NCBI): domain Eukaryota; kingdom Metazoa; phylum Chordata; class Aves; order Coraciiformes; family Coraciidae; genus Eurystomus; species Eurystomus gularis. The sequence continues at coordinate 171,559 of VZZY01000445.1, forward strand.
ATGCCTGCCCAAGCTGTGAGACGCCACACAGTCAGGAGCTGTGAGACTGGCCATCTCCTGCCTCTGCTCCACATCCCAGCCGCTGCGTGGGGCCAAGAGGAGGATGTACAACACCAAAAGCCCCCAAGAGAAGGGGAGGAAAGGGAAGAAAACATCTTCTGTCCAGCTGCCATGGGGAATGGGACCATGCAGGAGTCCTTGCAGCTCAGATCCCTCCTATCCAGGCAGGAGAAGAGGAGGGATCCTACCAAGGGCCCAGGGAGAAATGCCTGCATGTCTCGAAAGCTGCCCTTTCCCCATGGGGCTGTGAACTTGCCCAAATCCATGGATTTTACATGTCTGCTGCCTCTCCTTTTCCATTTTGCAGTGACTGCTAGCAGAGGCTCCGCTTCCTGCGCTTCTTGAGACTAGAGCTGACTCAACCACAACATTCTCAGCCCCTTCCCAGCCAGGCAGGCAGAGACCACCACCACTCCCTCAACTCCTGGCAATAGCAGGAATTTTAAAAGAAAACAAAAACCTAAAGCAACAATCCCTTGCCCATCACCTCCTTCTAGGCAAACTCTGCCAAGCCAGACACACTGATGTGCAGCAAAGCTTCTGGAGATGAGCATCACAAACCCCCTGAGCTTGCCCAAATGCAGCAGACAAATACTCTCAGAGCCCAACCACCTCCCTTGGCAGCTGCTGTGTAACTGCCCCAGCTTCCCACCTCATGCTACCTACAGAGGAGCTGAAGAGAGGCTTGGCACAGGTACCATCACCAAGTACTTCAGGCAGTTCAGCGCTGAGAGCAAAGCCACAAACAGGAAATTTGCACCTCAAATTTTGCTTAAGTTTTCAGATGCAAACATTGAACACACCCAAAAATTTCAAGCAGCGAAACACACATTCAAAGACCTCTGCTCCTCCAGACTTGGTGAGGAAGTTTAGATTTCAGTAGGTCTCCTCTTCAGCAGCTGCATAGCCAGTGGGAGAAAGCAATGCTGCTTCCTCTATTTCATTATTTTCAAAGCACACAGGAAATCCCTCAACTGAACTGTTAAAATCTCAAGGAGCCCTTTCAGCACAGGGCTAAGCTGGAGGCCCTTTGACTGCATCCTCCGTGCCACTGAGAAACAGTTCTTTGTTAGCCAAGGAACCCATCTTGCTCCTTTTTGGCAACCAAACCACAGACCAGATAAAGACAGGGAATCGGCATGGAGAATGGGCTGTGAGGTGCTCCATTCGCTTAGCCCATAACGCACAGGCTTGAGAACAGAGCTGCTCTGGCTGCCCAGAAAAAAAAACGAACAGCAAGGAGAAAAATGGGGTTTGCAGGAATTGCCGTGTTCTGTGTGAGCCAGAGCTACCTTTCATCTCTGCAGGCTCGTGGTTCTTCAGGTGTAAAGCAAGCCTCATCTGCTATGAGTGACAGCGTATCAGGAGCTTATAAACACTGCCTCCAAACGCTTATCCCAGGTGGATGAAGAAAAACTACAGTGAACGTGTTCATCTGTAGGGGAAAAAAATCTCCACACTCATCCTTGCTTGGCACCTTTAGCCCCAACATCCAGCTATACACACACCGTGTAATCGGCCACATCGTTCATCCCCCACCACTGCTGCATCTGTCTTAGGCTGCTTCTCTGACACCTCACTGGTGCCGCATCAAAACCCTTGTGCCACCAAGATAAAAAAATACCTGCTCTAATCATATCTCCTGCAATTCACCTTTAATTCACGATGACAAGCAAAATTCAGACAAAGCAGGATCTTTGGGGGTTTTATGGTTTGAGTAGTAAAAAGAGGAAGCCACAGCAGAGAAAATGCTTAAGGACCAGAGATCTTGTTGTGGAGATTGAACAATGGGGAAACAAAGTGCTGCACGCTCGGAGGGAGTTCTGCTGCTCACATCAAAACTGGGTTTCAAAGTATTGTCTGGGGAGCTTGCTACTCTGCTAGGAAGTTGTCAAGAGACATCCAAACAATACAGAACAGACCGCACGTGTCACCATAAAACCACGGACCCTCCAGGATCCCAAAAAGCATGACAAGTGTAAAAGGCAGAGGGACTGTTCTGGAGTTCTTACACAGAGACAGCACCAATTTACATTGCGGCAACCTCTGTAAGCAGCACAAACATCTGATTTGTGACTTCAGCTGCAAAGGTGCTTTATTAAACAGGACAAGCGATGTCATACTGCCAAAGGAGGAACCTAGAAAGAGTCCAGCCACTGTTACCTGATAGAGGCCTTCATCCTCCTCCTCGAACTCAGTGTTTGGGAGACTGTGATGCCGCTCGTATCCTGTCCGGCACACTCCGTTGGGCTGCCGTGCCACGTCCAGATGGTGATCGCTGGAGGACTGCGTCATCACCATCCCCTGTGGGGTGGGAGAGTGACCTTTACGGGACACTGTCTCCTTCCGGTGATGGATCAGTTTTCTGAAACAGAATGACAACATCAGGAACAGCAAAGCTGAACGGAGCAACCATGCTGCAACATTTAAATGATATTTTTTAATGATTTATTGCATTTGGGCTCTATATACCAGAATGGGTTACATTACTCTGAACACCAACTCCAGTTTCATTAACAACTCAGGAAGCACTTCTGGGGGAGGAAGGAAGAGGCTTTGCAAGATTCCATGATTTATTCATCAGGTTGCTGGAGAAAAATGCCTCTTCCTCGGGGGAGAGTCACATATTGCATTGCAAGCTTCAGAAATTGCCTGCACTTTAGAACTGCTGTTCAACGGAGATTAAACCAGTGTGCCTCAGCATGGAGCGCGAGGTGTCAGAGAAAAACAGAAATTCCCCTCAGAAGCAATTATTTGAGAACATATTAAGGACCTTGTGCCACATGCCAACAACTTCTACAATTCCAAGCTGGTAGAGAGGAGGAAACACATCCAGAAAGGTTTCGGATTTCTCCTCCATGCCCTCAATGCAGCTGAGAGTTTCCTCTTCTTTATGTGCACGGGGATAGAGGGGCAAGACCAAAGAATGGCTTTGTTGGATGAGGTTGACAGGAGAAGCAGCATTGGCCACCAGCTCAAACACTGGGAATCTTTCCAAGTGCATCAGCACTTTGCGGCACAGGGACTCCAGCAACATCCAGCTTGACCCCCAAGAACAGAAAAGACACTAGCGTCACATGTTGACCGTCCTCCATCCACCAGCTCTCCCAGATGCCCATCATACTTACTGGAGGACATCTCTCTGCTCCAGGTTGTACTTTCCCCCATTCTTCATGGCTGCATTGTGCACTGCCTCAATGGCACGGTCAATAGACTGGAGAACCACATCTTGCTCCAGCACCTGAGGAACACAACATCCCACATGTTACTGTGTTGCTTCAGCTGCAGTTCTTGTGTACCAGAAGTTAGGAGACACCACCGTATGGGAAACTCCCAGAGCAGGCACCGTATGAACCAAAGGGCCAACAAACAGCTCCCAGAGCCAGAACCCCATCTCAGCACCATCTTGCTTTTCCCTCCTTCCTCCAGAGGAAACATTTGAAGCCGTATTTCAAACGGAGTCTGCCTGTTCAAGGTTTACGGTTTGAAAAGTAAATCCCTGTTACAAGCATCAAAGTCCAATGATGCCTACAGGAAGACCAGAGACAGAGCTTCAGGACCATGCAGCAGCCTTGAATATTCAGCCTGCTGCAGGGAGCTTTCGAGATCCCACTGCAAAACCCAGCTTATCCCAAGCTCAATTATTTCTGCTCTTGCTGCCCTGCTATGGAGCAAATACACAGCCGTGAACATTACAAAGGCAAAAATCTAGTGGCCTTCAGAGTCTGGTGGCTCTCGGTTTGCATTTTTTGCTCGCATTTTTCTTGATATTTGTTTTGCAACTTAAAAGTGCCTTTTCCAAATCTCCACCCAAACTGCCATAGCAACATTTATTCTTCCTACCAGCTAGTTTAGTGCTTGTTACTGTAGCTGAAATAAACACCAGCCTTGAGGCAAGAAATTACCAGAGACATCATTCCCTGGGCTTGCCCAGGAGACTTGGAGAGCTGCAGCGAAGAGGCAGGGGAAGCTACAGCAGGTTTCCACACCTGGGATATTCTTCAAGGCTTTGTTTATCAACAGCTGACATGCCTTCAGAAGAAAAGACCTTTACAGCGCTAAGGCTGATGGCAAAGGGCACGGTACCAAGTCTTTGCCCTAGATCCAGCAGTCCCACAGGTCTCCCATAAGGTGTTGCTGGTGCCTGCACCATCCACTCGGCACCACCACTGGCAGGTACCACCAGGGGCACAGAGGAGCGCGAGAGGAGGGAGCACTTGGGCTCCAGCACTCACTGCAGCTATTTGAACACTAAAGCCCTCTTCATCTTCGCTTCCTTCTCCCCTCCACCTGTGCATCAGAGCAACCATTTATCCAGCTAAGGAGCGGCTGGAATCTCATCAAGGATGCACCTTAATTGGCCTTCAGGGGCTGGAGAGCAGCAGAAGGCAAGCCCTCCCCACCAGGGCCCACAGTGCCTGCGTCTATAGCACTGGCATGCAGTTTTCTGATAACATGCTATGTATTATTTATATCCTGATTAATTGCTAAACCAAATGTGAATTAACAGCTACTGCAGAGTGTGGGGGGAAAGGAAAAAACCAACCTCCAAACAAGGTGGGGATAAGAGGCCCCCTCTGCAATACTTGGCTTTAAACAAGAAAAATTTTAAAAGGTTTTTTTTGTTGTTGGTTTGTTTTCCCAAGAAAGAGAGATATGGAAAAAAGCAACTGGGAAAAAAATTAAAAATAAACCCAAATGTGTTAAAATACATCTACCAATTTGTCAAAGCACCAGATCAAGGACAAAACCAACACTTGGAACTGAACTTTGGGATGAAGCCTCCAAGCAGCCCCATCCGGTCTAGGGAGCATTTCACCACCTCACACTGCAGACCTACATAAGGAAATCACAGAACCATAGAATGTACTGGGTTGGAAGGGACCTCCAAAGGCCATCTAGTCCAACCCCCCTGCAATAAGCAGGGACATCTCTAACTACATCAGGCTGCTCAGAGCCCCATGAAGCCTGACCTTGAATGTCTCCAGGGATGGGGCCTCCACCACCTCTGGGCAACCTGTTCCTGTGCTCAACTACCCTCATATTAAAGAACTTTTTCCTAATGGCCAACCTAAATCTACCCTTTTCTAGCTTAAAACCATTACCCCTCATCCTGTTGCTACAAACCCTTGAGAACAGATCCTTCCCTGCCTTCCTATGGGCCCCTTTCAGGTATTAGAAGGTCGCTATAAGGTCCCCCCTGGAGCCTTCTCTTCTCCAGGCTGAACAGCCCCAACTCTCTCAGCCTGTCTTCGTAGGAGAGATGCTCCAGCCCTCTCATCATTTTCATGGCTCTCCTCCGGAAATGTTCCAACAGGTCCATGTCCTTGTGCTGGGGGCTCCAGAGCTGGGATGGGGCCTCCACCACCTCTCTGGGCAACCTATCCCAGTGATCAACCACCCTCATACTGAAGAACTTTTCCCTAATGGCCCACTAAATCTACCCTTTTCTAGCTTAAAACCATTACGAATCCACAGGCTGGAGCTGCTAGTCGCCGTGCGATGCCATTTGTTATGGAGAGGGTGCTTCTTCTCTGACAGAACACGGCATTTTTACACTAATGCAGCAGCGCTGTGACAACCGGCTTTTAGCCGCTGTGCTCTTTCCTTTGTTTCTGCTCCCCAACCCACTATTAACAGGGCCCTGTCAAAAGATGCTGGAAGGCAAAAGCTGCATTAACTTGCCACTTGCGCTTTATGACATTGCTGATGCTGTTCACAAATCATCTCCTGCTCCCCCGCTCACTTGGGCTGGTCAGGAGCCAAGGGTCTTGAGCGCAGGGGCTGCCTTGCACTCAGGGTTTGTAGGACACCCAGCGTTGGGGATCTCCAGCACTATGGTCATAAACTTCGACTGAAATCAGTATCCTGGATAAGTCAGATGATTCTGCATGTTCCTCAGGTGAACCAAAGCGGCATGGCTGTTTGAAGAGGATGGACAGAAAAGCATGCTGCAGTTCAAAGGAGCATGGGTTGCCATGAGGCAAAGGTCAGGTTTGCTGCTCGCACCTCCTGCCTCCTTCTCCCTCAGGACTCAAGGGATTACCTGCTCACAGCCATTCAGGACAAGGCCCCTGCCTCACTGTTCTCCCCGTGCAGTTCAGGGAGACCAGACGCTTGGCAGGACTGGTAGGGGGTTCCTGCCTGCAGCCAGCCTCTGCTCCCGAGGATGCTCGCAGCTGGGATGCAGGCAGAGATCCCGAGCGGTACAGCCAGGCAGCACACACCCATATAGGCCATCCTGGCCACGCAGGGAGGTCACAGACTGGCAGCTGGATTTGCTGAAGCTGTGCTGGTATCCGCATGGGTGGGGGCTAGCAGAGCCCCAAGTAGCCACAACAGCACATGAGCTGTTAACTATATCCTTCACCAGTTACCAGCTCACCAGTGGCACAGCCACACCAGCGTCTCCCGAAAGGCAGAGAAGATGGCAGGGACAGGGCAATGACTGTGGTGGAAGGTACCGGCCACGCGTGCCCACCCTCGTGGGGGTGAGGGCAAGAGTCTCCTCAGTTGGTGGGGGGTGGCACAGCTAAGAGGCATCAATAAGACACCACCTTCTGCCCAATGTACCCTGAAAATAGAGGGGTGTTTTGGCGAGTTATCAACCCATGTTCATATGGCATCTCCCACAAAAAGGAGTGGCTGCCACCCCCTCTATCAGATATTTCTAGTTTAATCAAATAAAACACTGCAGCAGAGAAATGCTGGGCTCTACAAACAGCCTGTCATGACCAGTCTGACTACACCAAGAGGCAGGGGAAGCGCAGAGCAGTGATCCTTGACGATCATGGGCTAGATTGGCTGATAGGGCACCATGTCAGAGAAGCGGGGGCACTGCTGGCACCCCACAGGCGAGCTGCCCTGGGGAAACAAGATACAGCTCAATTAGAGCCAGAATATCAGCCAGGAAACAGAATTTCTTCTTTCATAGCCCAGTGCAGGAGAATCACAGAAGCATCAATAAATCATTACTTCCTCTCTCCTTGCTAATAACACGAGCAAACAAAGGTTTTTCCCCAGAGCCCACTGCCAATTTCCTCCTGTCCTCGTCCACAGGAGGGGGTCCCCACCCGCCCTGGGGTGCTCTGCATGCCCCCCTCTCTCCCAAGGCAGGCAGGGAAGGATGTCTTTCCCAGGGCCAAAGCCAGGCTTTTAAGCAGCATCCCTCCAGGATGTCTCATGGGAACCTGAGCGCGGCCAACACAGGGCACGGCCATGTGCAGGCAGGAATGCATTCACCCCACGGCTCTCGTCTTCACTGCCCCACAAGCGGTCTACCCCAGAGACAGCACACGTGCACAGGACGTGTCGCACACCTCCACTTCCCCACGTATGAGCTGGAGACCCGCATGTTTCAGACAACTCTGGCAGCGTCCTTGCTGCATGGGCAGCACGACCTCCTTTCCTACCATCCTGAGGCCATCAAAAACATCACTGCCCTCCCTCTTCATCTGGAGTCCTTCCACACCTACCACTGGCATTGTTTAAATAAACTCACACAGAAGAACTTGCTCAACAGTCTAGAATAATCATACCTTTCAGAAAAGCATTTTTGAGACAAACAGGCTGACAGCTGCATCAGCACAGACAGCTTGAGCTATGCTGTGTTTGAGACTCCCACCTTTATGAAAGTGGCCCATTAATGGATGGCAGGCTTGTCTTTGCCTCTACAGAGGGCTGATCCAAGAAAACATGGCTTTTTTTTTTTCTTCCTGCCTCCCCAGTTTTAAGTGACCAAAGGTGTTTGCTCTTCTGCATGTGCAGGAATCAGTGCCTAGGCAGGGCTGCCCATTTTCACCCTCACGTCATTGCTCCAGCTCTCGACAACAAAAGACAGACAAAGTTTTGTCTCCAGTGACAGCTCAGTTCCCACACAGCTGCACTGACACGGACCACTGCTGAAATTAGGATATTTGTCCTGCTGGTGCACACAGGCTGCTTCTTTGTTACTCAAATCAGAGGCAAATGCCACCTCTTAGGTCACACGCCGTTCACTCCCTGTCACCGCCAGACTGCCTGCACACTGTATTCCTTCCAGACTTAAATGATCGCAGCAGCAATTTAGGAAAATCAACCAGCCTTTGTCCGCAGCAGAGCAACGTACCAGATGTGAGCCCCCCCTTCTGAACCACGCAGCTCCAACAAATGGGCTGAGTTTGGGTTTTTGCACTGCTGTGGGAAATTCAGCTCCTTTCTGTTCCCCCTTTTGCAGCCTCAGTCAGAAACATTGAGTCCCCAGGCTGTTGGCTAAGAGATATGCACTCACTTATTCTCCTCAGCATGAAGATATCGTGCCTTGCAGCACTTAAAAGTGCCTGATAAAAACATGAGTGAGACAATGGGCAACTGTCCTGGTTACTGAGCAAATAAGACGAGAAAAGCTCCAAACAAACCTGCAGCATCTCTGACTCGCTAGCGAGCGAACAAAGACACGGCTGAGCTCTTCTGACAAAGAGGCAGCCCAGAAGCAGATCTGGAATTCCTGCTGCTACGCTGCGGTGGGTTTCTAACAGATTGGTGGTTTTCTACCGTGTGCTGACAGCAGCCGCTCGAGCGGACAGCCGGCACAAATGAGAAATGAAGAGGAAGGGGAGGCCAGGGAAAGGGCTTAAGTTGTGCAAATCATGCTCAAGCAAATCCACAGTTCCTGGCAAAAGAGATACAGTAACGAGGGACAGTACAGGCACACGAGTGGCATTTGGAGTAATCCCTGAAGGCAGTAGAGGGATGCACAGCAACCAAACTTCAACCGATTTCTCTCCCAGGAGCAGGCAGCTTCAGAGACACGCTGAGGAACAACAAAACACATGCAACCCACCACTGCACGCGTGTACTTCCCAAGGCAGAAACGCTTCATCCTGGGTCTCTCCATGGATGCTCGGACCCTGTTGACTGGCCACGCTGATCAGAATCAGCCACTGATTCCTTCCCCTTGTAATTCTGCACTCTCCAGTAACCAGAACACGTCTCTTAAGCCAAAACACTCTAAGAGGATAAAAGCAGAGGCAGAAGTTTTTAAAATAAAGCAGTCATATACTTATGTATCTCACTGTTCTCTGCTGCCGCAACACTTAGTGCTCTTGATGCTGCAGGGGACTTCTCTGGCTCAGCCTGTCCCAGGTGAACAGGCACCCGAGCTGCCCCTCTCTTCAGGATTACCTGGTGAGTATCATTTCAGCACACAACTGTCAACCCAAGTCAGCATCAAACATGATCAACACTGCATCTGTGTAGGGGAAACGTAGGTTTCTACATACATGCATATATATATATATATATACACACACACGTTATGCACGCACATATTAGCGCTACCATCTACACTCCAAACTGCAGAGAGCCTCTACTTTGATGAGACCTCAGGACTATGACCCAGTATCAAAAGTGGGAGGAAAGATGCTGCAGTGAAGTGCTAGGAGTTATTCCAGGACTTCTGACATACTAGCAGTAAAAATTGAAAAAAAAAAGGCCCAACAGGAAGGTTTGTTCCAGTCTTCGACAGTCCTCAGTTTGGTAGCCCAAAAACCCGTTACAGATGCCCTTTGCTCGCTGACGTTCACTACAGCTCCTAGATCACTCGTATGCAATTAGCACAGGGGCATAAGAGGGCTCTTATATTAAGGAGCATCAAAAATGCAACGAATTTCTAACATCCCAGAGTGCTGGGCAGACTACAAGGTGGGAGCCTCAGCCCATCTTTGTTTTGATTGAATTGGCAAAAACATGGATGTGTGCTGAGCACCCAGACGCAGGAACACTCTTAGCAGTTAATCAGACTTGCCAAGTGTTGCCAGGACGAGGGGCAAGGACAGAGCCCAGAGGAAGAAACGAGCCTGGGAAACCATGCAAGTTCTCGCTCCTCCTCTGGCATTCAGGGAGGAAGGTTCAGTTTTTCCACAAAATCTGTTTCCATAGCAGAAATTGTAGCAAAATGCTGGGAAGGTGACAGTCGTATGAGAGGCAGGACCGAGAAATTCAGATTTCTGCCACATTCTAGAGAACTCCTTCCCATTTACCTCCACCCTGGAGGTAAATTCCTAGCATGTGAGGATCGAGAAAGTAAAGCCTCCAGGGGTCAAGGAGGAAAATCTGCCAAGGAAGCTGGCTATTCAACTGATAGGCAAAGAGAAGAGCGTGTATGTATGCGTGAACCAAAAGGGACTTTCCTCCTGCATGCCACAGACCTGCACTGATCTGACAGCATGCAGTTACCTGTTTGAGAAAGAGGCAACCACTTGTGATTCAGCCTGCACAGGAATTTATGATTTATCAGCTTTTCTTCCAAAATCTTTCCTCTCCCATGACCAACCTCCTGGTAAGGAACAGGAGGCGGCAAACTGGAGCTATGAGGCTCTTTGGGCATAATTACAACGTTGCCCAAACCCAAAACAATGGACAAATAGTAAAAATGCCTCTTATTGACCTAACAGGAAAGGGGAGACTGGAAAAGAAAGTTGATCCTGCCAAACACAGGGAAGTCATCATCTAGTTTTATTCCTGGACAGACATAAATTGCACAAAATTGCAAAGCAGACACAAATCTCCAGGACCTTTTCAGCAGCACAGGGATCAGAGCTGCCAGGGCCAGCACAGCTGGTGCTCCTGCCCGCAAAGCCGTCACTGGGAAGGTGAAAACCTCTCTCGCATTACCGTGAGCAAACCTGAGAAAAGCCTTGGAAAGTTCTCTCCAAAGATGATTCTAGTTGGAAGGATGAAAGGCAGCTTGCTTGCTGCAGGATCAGTTAACAGTCTGGCCAGAAAACAATTTTCCTGTGTCCTGGAGTAAACACTGCCTCTTCTGCCATAAAGGGAGGCCGCTCCTCCTGCACACCCCAAAATAAAAAGAAAGCCAGCAGGGCAGGATCAGAAACCACACTAACTCATACAGAAAACCCAACGCTTTCCTCTGTAATGAGCATTTCTCTTCAAGTTTCTTGCGCATCCTACCTGAAACACATCTTGTAACAGTGATGTGATGTGATCAGATCATATGTGCAACCTACTCCAAAATAAAATGAGCCCCAAACTATCATATGGAAAAATCTGAATATTTGTTACCAGGAGCAGAATTGCTCCAAGCAACTGCAAAGTAACAGGAACCAGAAAGGCTGGGGGGTTTCTGGTGCCTTTCTGCTCAGAGAGAGCAGCTTGAGCTCTCCCTAAGAGCAAAGCTTGTTCAAAGGTGGAGGGATCACTTACAAACAGCCCTTTTATCATCATCCCTTCACACCACTCCCAGGCACATCAGGTAGACCAAGCTCCTTGAGGAGTGCTCCCACTAATGGTGCTTCAGGCCAGGGACCTGGCATGCTTACAAAGCTTCTCCAAAGTAGGTACCCAAAAACCCCCTTATTTCTATATAATGTTCCCATAACACATATCTCATCAGTAATTTCTCTTCTGTCCACAGCCCCCACTGGGTTACTGGCAGAGGTATTTCAAATATTAGCATTAGGAAGTGCCAGGATACTCAACCACCTCCTCCTCCTCAACATTTTCAGGCTGTACAGGCCAGCTCCCATGGGTGCAGAGGAATCATAGAATCATTTAGGTTGGAAAAGACCTCCAGGATCATCAAGTCCAACATCTCCCTGACCCCTAGACCATGTCTCAAAGCACCAGATCTACTCGAAACACAGCTCCCCTGTGCTGGGCAGGTACTTCCCAACATAGGAATCCCAAACAAGTCTTCACTCAAGTAGAACAGCCTGTCCATTCCCAGCAGCCTCCCTCCAGCTGCCAGCAGCCTTCATGCCTTTAACCTGGGTACAAAATACTTAATGGATTTAAACAATTACAACAGGTGGGCTCCCAGTAAAAGATAATCCTCTAACGCTCATCTGCTTTCAGGTGGGCCATTGTAAAGCTAAGGCAAGAAGAATCACCTCCTTCTGAGAGAAAATAGGCATCTCCCTTGCTCCCTCACCACAGATTTTGGTAGCTATATATTTCGACACGTTCAGAGTAGTGGTATTGAACAGGGGATGCTACTCACGCTTTTGGATTATTAGTGCTATACACAAAATCGACACGAAGTTGGGTGTGCCAGCTACTTATAGCAAAGCCATTTAAAGACTGTTGAAGATGCAGGTGCAAGGCAGCAAGAGAGGGGGTATCAGAGGTGTCAAGAGGTAGATCATGCTAATTGGCCACAGACAAAATACTTAAGTATGCCAACATGCTTGCTAGCTGAGAGCTGCTCCTGTAAGCACATTTATTCCTGGTAAAGGGCGTATTTCTGCTGAAGCAGTCAGCACCCAGACGCTCACCAAATCCAGGGAGTCAACGCAATCGAGCTTTACTGGGTCAACAATAAAGCTAATGCAAACTCATGCCCAAAAATAAGCAAAGATACCACTGAGATTTATAGTGGTGTCTTACAACTACAGCTGTTACATGCTTGATCACAAAGACAGCGCACAAGTGGAAGCCCAGAAAACTGAGCTAAAGACCCTGCAGCCTCCTGAGTTGCTTTTTGACTGGCAGACAGTGGGAGTGGACGACACATCATTTTTCTGTGCTGCAAAACTTAGACTGACAGTTGCCATTGACCTACAAAAGCACCTTGAGAACTTCAAGTTTAGCTATGTCTATCAGAGAAATGAGGCTAACTTGCTGTTATCTCCAGATTCAGTTCAAGAACAAATTCTAGGGTTTGTCTAGTGGGCTTTTTTACCTTCAAAAGATTAAAGCATTCAACTGGATCTGCTGACATTTCACCTATAAGGAACTAAGAGGTGAGTCACAGAAGAAAAGCAATTCATTAGTGTCCCACACTATCTGCAGGGGAAAAATAGCCTACTGCTCTACTGCAAGTTATAATCCTATCTCCTTTTGCAGCTCAGAGTGGCACAGGCTCCCCAGAAAACACAAAGAAATGGGAACAGGAGGGGAATGTCCTCTCAGGACATTGTGCTACAGACAGCAGAACAGCCATAATCCTGTTTTCCTCACTTCCCAAGGCAGTGAACAAAAAAAACCCTGCATTTGTTGGACTGTTCACTTCTCATGCACAGAACTTTCACCCAGCTCACATGCCTTCCTGTGGTATTGATCTCTTGCATCCACCTCTTCATATGCCACATTCCCCTGTGTCAGCGTCTGTCTGGCTCAGGAGCATCAGCGAGAGCGAATTGCTGTATTTCAGGAAGTCTTCCCAGCCCATTTCCAGTGGGACAAAAACCACAAGAAAGGAGATGGCCAGGACTCAGATCTCCTCCACCCAACCCAGCTGGCAGACCCTCCATGGAGGTGATCCGGAGAAGGACTCCTTCAGTGCACAAGGCGACCGCAGGGCAGAGAAGGTGGTGGAAGCTACCTAACAGCAAGCAAGGGGCTACGTAACTCTCACTTGTGTGGTCTGCACAACCCATGTGCATGCTGTCTCTCTTACCTCTGAACTCCTCCAGGTCAAGGCTCCTCACGCCCCAGCTACGAGAGGTTTAGGTGCTTCTCCACATCTGAAGAGTCACGTGAGACCAAACACTGCCAACAGTGGCTTTGTCCACAGAACTTTTTTGGTCAGCCATTAATTGTATATTAGCAGTGTTTAAAAGCTTTTAACATGACTAGAGCTCAATATCATTTGAAGATATTCAGCATCTGAATGAGAGCTCAAAAATACAGCCAGTTCATATGTGTTCACACATGAAAAAGTCTCAGCTGCCAGCCCGTATCACTGGGCAATGCTTCTATGGGAGCCCAAGACCACAGACAAGATGATGCTTCCCAAAACTGGATACTAGAGGGGTTTCTTCCCATCCCTGATGTAAAGAATTGGACTGTACAAGCCCCTTGATAATAACCGCACAATTACTTCAATGATGCTGCTATCACTTGTCATCAGGCTAATGGAAAACAGACATGAAATCAATGAAAAAAAACAAATTAAAGCGGATGCACTTTCTAATTTAAGCTGATAAAGGTGATTCTAGGGCCAAGAAAAACTTTATTACTTAGAGCCCAGCACTTCAAAGGACATTGTTTTTTTGATGTAAAATGGAAAAAGTCTTCAGCTGCAAACACCTTGTTGCCGCCAGGCTCAGGGAAATCCCTCAGCTTCTGCATTAAGTAGGTAATGAAATTTTATGAACCTCATTCTTTCTTGAGGTACTGGGTTTTCATGCAATTATTCTTTTTACATGCTGAAAAATGTTGGCTTTCCTGATACTTGAGCCTCTCCCCAAATATTCCTCAGGGACAGCCAAGCCTGGGCATGGAGGGAAAGGGACTGTTGACCGGCCTTCTGGTGTGTCACTTGGGTGTGATTTATGACCTGGCATAGCACACTCAATGCTCAAACCACAGTATCTCCTCCATACCCCCACAAACACATGCTCTCCTCAGGAGGAGAGGGAAAAAGGGTATCTTCAAGCAGCATGGAAAACCACAGATTTCACCGAGTTTACCCAAAAAGGAATTGACACCACATCAGACTGAGGGGCCACGGATGTTTGCATTTGTCTGCTTGGTGAGGAGCTTCAACTTGATCTCTTTAGGCAGCCATCTGGTCTCTCCAGGAGCTGCCTCGGTTCTCTGTACAACCATCACCGCACACAGACACTGCAATGAACTCAATTGACAGAGAGTCTTCCACCCCAAAAACGTGTCCACCACCATTTTCCTCTTCCATGTGTGAGCAGGTGAAAGTGACCTGTGTGGTCCACCAAGGAAGGCTTTCTTCCATCTCCAGAGAAGGAGGATGCAACTCAGAGGCTGAGCTCAGCCTCCCAGCCAGTGAGCTTGAGGGCAATGGAGCTGGGGCAGGCTGCAGGAACAGTGGGAGGTGACATCCCACCCACATTAACAGCTGTGGAGGTATCACCCAGACACAAACCCCATGGACAGCCATTCAAGACCTTTTCACCAAGACGTCATCCCAGCTTCCAGGTGATTCCCTCCTCCCTGTGGGCGAGGGTCTATTTTTGCAGCTCTTGCCTCATCTTCTCCCTCATCCCTTTGTTTTTATTCAATATAATAGAAGGTTTGGAGCCGGGGCCTGCCCTCAGATTTCCATGGCACTATCCCCACTCATACTAGGAAAAAAACCAAGAAATAATTAATAGCTATTACTTAGAAGAAATATTATCTGAACTTGGAACCAGTGATTTAGCAAGAAACGACCCACAGCTTGGAATTATCTAGCATGCTTAGTCCGAAAGCTTGATTTATTTTTATTTTTTTTAAATTAAACCTCTAGAGCAGCTGAACAAACTAAAATATCAGCCTATGGTGGTGTTTCCAGATCGCAGCCACAAGAATCACCATCTTGCAGACCGCTTCCACGCACACCACCCTGGCCTCTGCAGGAAAGAGGGATGAAGCAGTGCAGATGGAACCCCACTGGCATGACAGCAAAGGCAGACATCCACCCAAAAGCACATCTCCCTAGCATCCAAGGCAGTCTGAGTTGGAGAAACGGGCTCCCTACGCTCGCAGCTGGGTGACACTGCTCCTTGAGCTGTACCAGATGGACAGGAGGAAGGACATGGGCTTCTTTGTAACCAAGAAGCAACAGCTTCCAAAAAGGAAGGGAGTGACAACTTCTCCTCAACAACTTCAAAGAAATAACCAGGAAAAACAAAGCCGTGAACTTCCCACCTCATTCTAAAATGTCCACGCTGCCAAAATGTTACTTCCCCTTCCTACTTGGCCGCGTGTAGCATAAGGCTTAAGCATTAGTGCTTTGTTCCCATGCAAGGGAAGTGAACAGCTCTGCATCGCAGGGTGCATCAGCGTGGAAGAGCTGGAATGAAGCTAACCCTCCTCTCCTGCTGCAAGGTGGTGGGTCTTCTCTAGAGGACAACTCTATTTCTCTGTTAGCATCAATGGAGCTTTGCCCAGAATAGTGCTCAACATCCCCGCAGCAAGAAAGTGATGGAGGGTGAAGGGGAGCAAAGAGAAAGAGATGCAGTCATGAATCATTTCCTCTGTTTCACTTAAAATTAAATCATAGAATCATCTGGGTTGGAAAAAACCTCTAGGAGGTCAAGTCCAACCTTCATCCCAACATCTCCCTGACCCCTAGACCCTGTCCCAAAGCGCCACATCTACCCATTTTTTTAACGCCTCCAGGGATGGTGACTCCACCACTTCCCTGGGCATCCTGTTTCAGTGGCTAACCACTCTTTCAGTAAAAAACTTCTTCCTAACATCCCATCTGAACCTCTCCTGGCACAACTTGAGGCCATTACGTCTTGTCCTGTTGTTAGTTACTTGGAAGAAGAGACCAACACCAAGTTGTCACATTACAAGCTTCAAAACCCGTTTTTTAAAACCAAAGGTTTTTCGATGTGATAAAACCCCAGACAAATTAGGCTTGACAAGTCCCTCCTGTAGAGGTCAAAACTTTGTGTGTTACCGGCTCGGGAAGCAAAGTGACACTCCTCCAGAAGCAGGACTAGGACCCACCACAATTCCTCCTGCAGCTCAAGACCAGAGGCAATGAAGGCGGTCGGGTTCACAGAAAGAATTTCCAGTAGACCTAATGAGAATATTTCCTTTAAATACAACAAGCATTTTGCAGCTCCAGAAGCCAGCTCACAGAAAAAGCACAAACTGGGGTCCTCCAATAGTGCTGGCATCCATTTCCCTCTGCCACAGCACAGGGACCAACCTGCTTCTTGCAGGCCATTAGCAGGAGCACTCAGGAGCAGCCCCACCATCAAGCTCAGTTATTTCTCCTGTGCCTTGTGACACAGCTTTGTCATCTCCACTCCATGTCCAACAGCAAATGCTGTCAGCCCTCACAGCCCTCGCAAGTCCACATACAAATCTTCAGTGAAATAAATTGAGCCAACTGTTACTGCCATGGCCAAGAGGAAAGCCTTAACGTAAGGTTTTCTCTCCGGAAGAAATGTAGTGCACATGCATTTTAAGTGAAAAATCTCTGCACACAGAGCCCTGTTAGAGCCCGTGGCTTGGAAAATTTTGGTTGTAGCATTGGCCATGTAGGTTCTCAGCATCTGTGAAGTATAATTTTCTTGCGGACTATCTAATGCTACAGTTGCACACTGAGGTTGCTTGTACTTCCCCCCCTTATAAGCCCCTTCTGGAATTTATCCTTTTTCCAGCACCCAGACTGACAGCTAATATGATGAATACACAATCCTGGCTGGGAATGACAGTTTAAATCCTTCATGAGTGAGTAAAGCTGCAATGCTCTTAAAAATTCTCTTCGTTTTTATGTACATCTGAGCTATACAAGTAAGGGTAGGAAAAGAGGCTTCTGTTCCAGAACCAGAGCTCTCCTGACAATGACCCCAACAGACAGGTTCAGGTGTTTCACGTCTCAGCCACTGACAGATGTAAATATCCATTTTACACCGTGGGTTTTGACCTTCCCCATGAGCATTAATATGCCCCCGACCTTGCAAGAGATCTTCTTAGGTCAGCCAGTGACCATGGCATAGTCTGCTTTCGTCAAAGCCGTTCCCGGTGCACAGGCTGCTCTGAGCAGAGGTTACTCTTCTCTTGCAAGGAGGATGACTTTTCACGTTATTCTCCCATCATCACTAACACTAGCACATTTTTCTCCAAGGACAAGCAACACAAGTTCCTGTCTGCTCTTCAGTGTCCTGCTCCCTCTGTACTTCACACAGAGCAACAATCACCTAAAAATCAACTTCCATGAACTTTCTGGTTTATTGGTTTTAATACAAATCTTTCCTTCTCTTGCCTTTTTTTTTGGTTTTATTTGGTTTGGTTTTTTTAACCAAGAGTTCACCTGATGGGATGCTGGAAATCCTGGAAGGGAACACAAGAGTAGACTCACAAGGAGAGGTGCACAAACACAAGCACAGAGCAGTTGCATCTCAGCAAGCCCAGAGATGTTCAAACTTCATGTTCAAAGACATCAGCCAATTCCCATCGGCTCAGAGCAGCCACGGCTGAGCTGTTGGTGCCCTGCTCAAGCCAACAGTCAGTGTAAGGCTGATCTTCTGAAGCATGAGAAGAAAGCGATGGCTGAAGGTGGGACACCTTTCAGTAGTCCTGTTGCGTAGCACATCCATCAGCTTAACTTGATGTTAGCACAGTTATTTTAGAGAGACATACCTACACTGCTGGGCAGTCAACAACTTACTTTCCCATGGGCTGACAGCAGTGTTGATCAGCTGAAGTTTGCACCAACTAAATTTAAACATTAATGAGAAATTCTGCTGAGCCATAACCCACCTCTGGGGCCTCTTGCCCGTATCCTCACTCAGGGGCAGGAGAGCAAGGCCTGGCAAAGAAGGCCACTTGCATGGAGTCCCATAGCAAGCTAGTGGCAGATTTGAACAGTCCAGATTTCTTTATGTTAATCACTGAAGCAATTTGCTCAACAAATATAAACAATTCAGTCCTTACTAAAGAAGTTTTCCTGCAAATGGGGCGAGGGGAAGGGTGTCTATGTTTGCTATCCTCCAGCATCAGCACCTCACCAGCTATTTTGAACAGATGATCCTAGTTCAAAACTGACAGTTCTTCACTTTGCAATGAGAAGTTGATAATCTTCTAGAGGTAAGCCAGGGAAAGAAGTCTGGCCATTTTCTCCTGATGGAAAGCATTCAAAAAACATATAGCAGCCCAAAAAATCACAGATTTGATCAGTAAAACTGCAGGATAACAGCAGGTGATCACTTGTACACCCCAGTGAAATGCTCACAGCAAGACCAGCACCAGAGAGCAGGGGTGCTAATGGCCTGGCAGATACCACAGCCCCGTGAGGAAGCTGGAAACCAGATCATGTCTATCAGCTCCAGGCAAGCGCCTCTCCAAAGGCACATCTCTTCATTCCAGGCTGCCCCCTCACCTTGCCCTTCCTCTAAGGCAAACAGAGCCACCACCACATCGCTCAAGAGCAGACGTGGGCTCTCAGACATCTCCCTGCTCCTTGATCACTTCTGACCAAGACAGCCTTCATGTTGCTCAACCCTCAAACAGGCTGAACGTTTCCAGCCCAAAGCAAACCCACCAGGAACATCCACGGGTCCACCAGTGCCACTCCAGCCATTATGAAGCTGCAGGAGCAATAAGCCCAGGCTGCCAATACTGCTCAGTACATAAGCATCCAGGTCATAAAGGCAAAATTTATCTGATATCAAAAAGCCTAATTACTTTTAATCAGAGTAAAAGTAAGAAGAACATGTCTTCACAGCCAAGCAGAAACAGAGGCCAAAGATCATCAGCGTATTTCTACTTTAATCATTCTGAACTGTGAAAGACTGCAGAACTTCTGGCTAAAATTTCAAGTCTTTAGCTACAGTAATTAGAAATGGTTATAATTCCCCTGACTGTGTAATTTAGTCTCAAGAATAAAACTTCATCTCACAGCATTAGCAGCGATGACAGGATAGCATCTCTGTTATTGCAACAGCCCAGAGAAAAATGCTTCATTCTTTCAGTTTCTTGCATGTGTCAAGAAACACAACCTTAGCTGCAAAGCACTACCAGCTGCTTATTCTCCAAAATAAAACTTTATTTTTAGCCTAAGCGCTTATTCAGGATCTGTGTGAGTATTGCGATTAAGCTCTCATGCCCACTGAAAGCTCCATCAAATCTGCAGCAGATGACAAATAACAATGCAGGCTCCAGCACAGGAGATGGTGTAACATCCTGCATGATCATCACCTTCTGCTCAGCAGCAGTGAGAGGAGCTCTGCCAGGGGTCAGGAGCAGTGAGTTTAAAGCTGGATGTTATGTAGATGGAGGGAGCAACTCTTAGAGCAAAGCACAATCGCCAAAGCTCAGTTTCCAGCGACTGGGGTTTTGCTATCAGAACATCTGATCATTTGATTGACACCACACAACCAGCTCAGTGCTGCACAACCATCATCATCTCCATGCTAGCATGAAATGTTTGACAGCACCTGAGCTACCACAGCTCGCTGCTTCTCCAGTGGTCCTACACTGGCACATGCTGCTCTGTCACTGAGCGTTTGCTTCCCTGGCACACCCAGGTCTGCAAGGAAAGGAGCTCCCACCCTACCTCTGCACAACACGCTCCAATCATGGACCCCGTCAATGCCACAACACGAACCAGGAGGAACAGGTTTCCTGCAAACAGAGCTCAAAATTTACTTTTCCACAGAAACCTCTCTTCTCTCTGTGGCTTTGGAGAAGAAACACCATTCCTGCCGCTGCCCAGCCAGGAATACCTGTTCCCTGGCACTGTGCATTTGCTCCTGCTGCAGCAGAATTTCAAGTTGTTGC
Source organism: Eurystomus gularis (assembly GCA_013400335.1). NCBI lineage: Eukaryota > Metazoa > Chordata > Aves > Coraciiformes > Coraciidae > Eurystomus > Eurystomus gularis. The sequence continues at coordinate 191,815 of VZZY01000445.1, forward strand.
TAGGCTGCATGAAGCAGTCTTTTATTTTTATCACATGCCTGTTTATTCTTGTAGATATTCTTGTTTATTCTTGTGGGGATGACAAATAGCAATCCAAAGCATCCTCAAAATGCTCATTGTACTCTCAGCCAGGTCCGTTTTCTCACCAAGTGGTCCAAAGCTTCTTGGCCACTAGCACACACACCTTCACCTCCAGACAGCCCCCTTCTTGCTCCTCCAGAGGTACAACATCAAAGCATAACCAACTGGAGAAGGCCTCAGCTGAGCAGAGAACCTAAACCAACGTCGCAAGCAATTTTCCCAGTTATTCAAAATAAATTTCAAGTAATTTTGAAAAGGCTATTAATATTAATTTCAAAGGGCTTTTCTAATGGCTTAATACAGCTGAGCAGCTGACTTGCAGCAGCCAGCATGCTAAGGCATTCTCACTTCACCAGGAAACATCCCTCTGCACCTTAGCACTTATTTTTGCACCCCTGACATTGACCAATGCAGTATTTTACAGCTGCTATTCCCCTCCTTGGCATGTGATATTAACACCTCCGTTGATGGGGAATACAGCCTAGATCAGACAGACAAGAGACAAGGTGCCTGGTGAAGAAGAGAGCTGAAGCAGACTGCTGCTCCTGCACGTGGTTCCACAGCCAGCAGCAGACCACTGGGGCCGGCCCCTGCCCTGAGCAGATAAGCTTTCCTGGCAGGCCAAGTGTCACCCATAGTTCTGCATCCTCAAGGACAGCAGCTCACTTTGCACTCCTTGTGCCACAGCCTGAAGCCTCCACCCAAACCTGGAATAATTCCAGGCTCTTGTTATGAAACCACATGTCCCCTCATACCAACAGCAACACACAGGTTATTTAACCCAAAGGAAGGACCCTTATTATTTGCTAGACCTGGCATTTGTCCCTTCCTGATACCAAGCACATCTCCTGCTCCTAAGAAAACTTTCTAAATTGAACCTTCTACTGCTTCACAGACTGCTTTGAAAGGCCTGCTTTCTGCAGTGACTGTCTGGCTCCAAAGGACACTCTCAACTCCAATTTAACCTCCACATTTCTCTGCCACTCACACGTCGCTTAAGCAGCAGCACACAGCCAGAGACAAAAGACCAACCTTGTGCCGATGGGCACCTTTCCATTCAATCAGCAGCCACGGCACTCACACCGACAGCTTCACTGCAGAGATATTTGCCTGGCATTAGATATTAGCATTTGTCTCTTGCTCTGCCAATAGCTGCAGGCAATTATCCAACGTGCTGGTACCGGCCGCACAGTGCTGGGTACGCGCTGGGTTCACTTGTCCCGGCAGCAGCGTCTGTCAGCCCCCGAGTTCATTACGGCTTTGCAGCTCCTGCCGTGCCTGCTGGCACCGCCGCTCGAGATCTCCACTGTCGTGAAGTGCTGGGGCCTGAGCCATAGACCCTGAATTGAAGTTGACCTATGGATGAACTTCACGACCAAACAACATATTTTGTAATAGAGACTAGCAGAGGATTTTTCTCAGTTTGGAGACATGCTGCAAGACCGTGAGAACAGACACGCAGCTTTGCTGAGAAATGTGTGATTAAGACCAAAATAGATAAAGATATTCCTTTGGGTTCCTCCCCAGGCCCTGGTCAGGCTTTGGGCAGAATTCGATAAGGAGGAAAATACCAGATGTTTTGCTTTTGAAGTTTTGAAGGTCATTTGTATGACTGGGATTGTTTACTCAATGGTATAAAATCTGTACCCACTTGCAGTGACTTTGGAAGCCTTCCTACGAGTGGATGTGCTGTGTTGGACTTCCCTGTTGCCAGAAAGGTTCCCCAAATCTTCACTGTAACCAGGGCTCCCCAGCAACCACAGGTCTGGATGAGGGTAACACATTAACAGGGTAACTGGCAATGTATCTCCCTCGTAATCACTACAGTGACTTTTGTGTAGCTAGGATTAGGTTCCTTACTCTGCTTATTCCCCCTGCTGCTAGCCATATTCTTCCATTTCTGTACCTTCTGGAAACAGACAGTAAAATAAGTCCATGCCTTTTGTTGGTGTCTGTGTCCTTTCTGCTGACCCAGGTAATTGGCAAAACACGTGGGCATCCTGAGCTGGGGCTCAGCCGCATGTGAGGGCGGCTTGCGGCTCACAACCTACCCCCGTTCACCAGCACACGGCCTGATCCTTCCCTCTTGCCACTTGATGCCTTCAGTATCTATTCCCAGAACAGCACTCGACTTGAAATGACTCTTAATAACCCCCAACGGAGCCAAAACGGAACTACGGAGGAGCAAAATCAGCAGGAATATCAGCTGAAGTTGGGCATTTCTAATTGATCTGAATTAACTGCACATCTTCTGCACCCTCTGATGCCCTGGCTTGGCCCTAACTTGTTTCTTAGAAGCATTATATGTTTCTAAGCAGGGTTTGTTGTGCTTTTCCACCTCCTACAAAAAGGATTTCAGCACAAGGTTCTGTTGCATTAGCAATGAGAAGACATCAGCCAAGAATAAGCCTCAAATAATAAATGGGAATTATTTTTTCCCCTAGAGAAGTCAAGGCATGGATTTCCCATATCTATGAAAGTGGAGCAAAAGCCCCTAAAATCAAGAGGAGCTCAGCAGAAAGCTAATGCTTCTAATAGGGGCCAGCAGCAGCACAGCAACCCAAGCCCCTCCCATGAGCATCCCCTCGGTGGCCTGTTGCGAGGGGCTTTCAAGAGATTTGCTGCTGTTGGCTGGGACTGTTGTGCATCGTCTTGCTCACCTGGAACCTGCCTGCACCAGCAAAGCCTTGCTTTTACAATGGTGACTCCTGTTGGCCACTTTCTCCCTGCTAGGCTCACTAACACTAATCATTAGCTGTTTATTCTTTTCTCTGCTGTGTTAATTGCCTCCCAAATCACTGTCACTAATTAGTCTCAGTGCCCCTACTAAATCAAAACTGGGTGACAAACTGTTTGCGCTCTCATCCCAGTCATTCAGCAAACACTCTCAAGCAAGCTTCCGGCAAGCAGATGCCTCCTCCCATGAATGAAAGGGTGTTCTGACTTCAGATCAGCAATTTGGAGCTGGCAGGATGCAACCACGGAAGGGATGTCATGGGCACAGAGCGTTACTGCAACTGCAGAGCAGCAAATAGATCCTGCTGCCTCATGCATCATCAGGCAAGTTCTTCCTTGCCGGAAACACTGCGGCCAAAAAAAGATGAGTGGACGCAGAGAAGGCTCTTCTGTTTCCTGCTACTAAATCTGAGTGCATTTGAGAAAGTTACATTTGAACTAGAGGGGAGTGCTCACAAAGTCACCAGCAATGCTGCTTAAACATGAGTGCATTAAAACAGACTGTCAGGAGTCAGCCTGGTAGACCGCAAGCTATCATAAGGCTGTAGCAAAATATAACCTGAGAAATTAATGTAAAGACAGCAAAGAAACGCTTTTCTGTAAGACTTCGAGACTGGTACAAGCAAGGTGGAGAGATGCAGGAAGGCTGCTCCAGAAGGCAGCCTGGGAGAAGGCTCTCACACCCACGGCAGCGAGAAGACATCATGCCACACCAGCAAATGAAGAAGGGCACTGCAGAGAGGAAACTCATGAGAAGCAGCCTGGAGCAATGCCACCGTGGGGTTTTAAAAATCTAGTAGTTTAAGAAGGTCTTTGCTCTGTAACTAAATAGCTCCTGTAAATAGCTTAAGGGCTTACTGATACACAAGATGTCCTCTCCTGTCAGGCCCTTCTGCCAGGCTGCAGAGGAGCCCCAGCCTCACAGGCAGGACGGCTCCTGATCCAAGCTGTCTGCAGAGAGACCCAGCATTGCCCTCGCACACAGCTCCCCAGGTACCGCTCACCTCTCTGAAGTGTTCTGCAACGCCCACGCTTTACTTGCAAGTTGGATTAACACTAAGCAGAAATTCAATGGCATCTGAAGGAGTCTCAGCAGCACACCAAAATAAAGGGGTTTCTCACCATTTTCAGCCCGTTTGTACCACTTGGATACAGTTACCCCTCCACTGACACAAAGAGTTTTCAGCATGCAGTTCCCACAGCTATTCCCTGAGGCCCAAAAGTAAAAAAAAACACACCATGAATTAGTCTTATGTGAAAGGCCTCTTTTAATTTCAGAAGCCACGTTATCCCTCAGAAGCCCCCATTAAACTGACTACCACGTACAAGCCATAGGCAACCTCCTCCCCGTGACACTCAGGCGGGCGCATCCACAGCTACCAGAGGTGCCCTCCCTCCTCCAGCCCCAGTTAGAGCCGCAGCAGCCCACTCGGACTTTCTGTAATCACCAGTATCACGGACTTGGCTGTTATTACTGTCATGACAGGCAGCTGCCGTGCCTTCTCCTGGCCCGCAGGACAGTGCGGGTCTGCTGTTGGTGTCACGGTGCGCTGGTGGAAGGAGCCCTCTCGGTGCTGAGGTGCCACACGGATGGAAACCCCCGTGGCTGAACAGCAAGCACAGAAATGGCCACGCAAGCCCTGCCGCACCAACGGGGGCTGCGAGGGGGGAGATTCAGGGTTCGCTACTAATCATGTGTGCTCCTGGGAGGGAGGGTGCCCCTCACCACCCCTCCAGCACATCACCCAGGCATTTTCTCATCTTCCTCTCCCAAACTGGCAGGAATGAAGCGAGCCCTTTAGCCCCTCAGCTCCTAACCTGCGAGTCGGAGCCCAGGGGACCCTTCCCCAGCCCATCTTCGGATGAAGCTGCCGAGCTTTCACTTTGTCCATGACCTGCAGAGCTGGTGCTCCCTGGTCCGCGCTCTCCAAACACCGGGACACCCACAGAAAGTATCTCCTGCCTCCCTCCAAACTCTCCACCCCCAGCAGGAACATGACGCCTCAGAAGGTCCCCATGGGCCCAAGTCCACTGCGGCGGGGAACCACGTCCACGAGAACCTCACACCCCGCTCCTCCCACCCAGGGCCGGCGGCTCCCAGGGGCACCAGAGCTGGGACCGTGGGCAGCTGAAGCGGAGCGCTGGGTCGCTCGTCCACTCCCCGCCCCGGCACAAACCCAGAGCGGGGCCGGGCTCAGCGGGACAGCCCCGCCGCCCGCCTGGGACGGGGCGCAAGGAAGAG
>VZZY01000445.1:197304-213982 GCA_013400335.1 Eurystomus gularis
GGGCGGGCCTTCCTCCCCGGGACGGACCTTCCCATCCCCGGCCGAACGCCGAGCGCTGCTCCCAGCCTATGGGGGCCTTCCCCCCGAGTGAGCTCCCCGGGGATGGGCACGGGATGCTCCCCCCCGGCGTGGACACGGGGCACCGCCAGAGCAGGCGCCTGGCCCCCCCGCACTGTGCCCCGCGGTGGGCACGGTGACCCGGGACACGGCCGTGGGGACGCGGGTGCGCTGCCCGTCAGGCCAGGAGCTCTCGGAGGTGACGCTGCCGCCCCCAGCCCTGTCCGTCTCTATGCCTTGACACCCCATTCCAGGAGAACAACCCTTTGGGCCACCGCACCAAGCAGCGCAAGCCCTTCCAGATATCAGCAGCTTTCCTCAGGCCCCTGTGCCCTTGCTGGGGGTCCAAGCCCCTCCTGATGCCCTGGTGAGGTGGGGGGTGGCTCTGCAGCGCGTCACGCCCCTCCCTCTTCCCAGCCAGGGCTTTCTCCATGCTGCCCTTAGGAACAAGAAGACTTTTCCACCCGGCAAAGCCAGCACCGAGGCTCGGGGGAGTTTGGTTACAGCGGGGAGGTTGGTTACAGCACCCCAGCGGGCCCGGTACACATGCTCCTGCGGCTGAGCCCACTGCAGAGACCCCCCCTCACTTGTCCTGCCCACCCCTGCCATCCCGCCGGGATGCAGGGATGGAGAGACAGAACAGTCTACACACCCCTGCTCCCAGCGACCGGGAGTTCAACTCATCCAGAAACCACTAACAGCCAAATCCAGCCGGTGGTTCTGCAGGAAGAGCCACAGCCCCCTGCCTGCTCCCGGCACTGCCTGTGAGGTAGCTCTGCCTGAGCCTGGTTGTGGTGGTGATGATGGAGGATGGACCAGGCGTGAGCAGTTGCCCAGGCTCCCCCGCTGCCAACGGGTACCGGGAATGGTGTGCTAGAGGTGGGCACGTTTGGGATGGAAAGGTAACAGGGCGCTTTGAATGGGAGCTGTGAGACGCAGCGGGGACTGAACCCTTCAGAAGCCTTTCGGGATCTGGGCTTCGTGCCTGGTCATGGTCCTTTCCAGATGTCCAGCAGGGAACGGCGTGATGGTGGCCAAGGGGTGGGCAGCCAGGAAGCAGCACTGCAGAGAGCAAACCTTCCGGCTTAGGGGTTACCACTTTTGGTATCACCTGGATCCCCCGGGGCTGGATTCCCCCCCTGCCTGCCCGTCCTCTGCCCGTGGCACCGCAGCCTGTCCCGGTTTTGGCTACAGTGTTTGCCCTCCTCCGTGGTGCTCGCAGCCGTGTCCCCGCTCCAGGTGAGCCCCGGCCACTCCCTGGTGTGGGCCCAGCTCCTGTTTGCGCTGGGATAACGGCGCTTTATCTGCGCGAAGCTGGCGGCACAGGCGGTGCCAGGAGGCGAAGGCAGCCGCGGGGGATGCTGGCACCCACCTCCCACACACACACACGGCAGCGGCACCCCGGCCTCTCCCTCCGCTTGGCACAGGCGGGAAGGGGCCCGGATTTCCTCTGCAAACCCTTCTGCGCCCAAGTATGATGGCACCAGGGGCAAAGAACCACCGAGGGTCGTTGGGAGCCCAGGACAGATTCCTGCTGCTGAGGAATCGGCTCCAAGTTGCAAGTGCCAGGGGATTTATCTTGGACAGGGAGGGGCAACGAGCAAGGATCCCGCTGCGTCATGTGCAGGTGATTTTTAAAGCCGAACTTGAGACCTCAGATAATAACGCTTGCATCCCTTGCCCTCAGAGCCGTGGGGACCGGGATCACCACGAGCCCTGGAAGGCCTCGGTGTGTGCACGGCCGGAGCGCCGGCAGCCCCCGCGCACTCGCTTTCCTGCGGGGCTGCAGAGGGGAAGCGTTGCACAACAGCACTCATATGATTGAAACACAGACTTGCCAGCTCCATGGACACTTACATAATGCTGCACCGCCTGCTCGTCAACACATTGCAAAACAGCAGTGGGATCAATCGTTCTACTTTTAGGTATACAAATATTATTGTACTCCCTCTAGCCCTCTCTGGGCAAAAAGTCACACGGGATGGGAGATGCTGAGGAGACCCCGAGTCCGTGGTTCCGGGGACAACGCTGCGGTGCATCCTGCGGGGACTGGGGGTGTCCATGAGCCAGATGGGGAGGCACTGGTATGTCTCGTGGGCACACCCTTATTCCCTGATGTCCTGGCAGCCCTCGCTCCTGGAAAACTTTGTTAAAAGGCTGTTGATGGGACCCCCCAACTTATCCAAATGCCCCCACCCTGCCAGCATCAACCCTGGCACCCTGCTGCAGAACAAGGCCACCTGGGGAGGGGACAGGGTCCTGCCAGTGTGACAGGCAGGAGGAGCAGCCCCGTCTCACTCCTGCGATCGCATGGCACGACTGGCAGCGTGGGAGCAGCCCCAGCCCCTCCGCAGGCACTGCCATGTGCCCTCACCTGCTCCAGGGACAATGCCAGCAGCTCCCACAGCTCTGCTGGAAGCTGGTCCGGCCACATCCTCTCAGGACCGGGGTTTGCAGATGGGAGAGCTGCCACGGCTGCCATGGACCAGAGGCACCTCTGCAGAGGAGCAGGAGGGTGAGCCAACAGGGCATGGGGCTGTGCTCTGCCTGCCTGCCCGCCCCCAGGCCAGCCCCGACCATGGCACACATGGCAGCTGGGCACTGCGTGGGGCTGGGAGGCTGTGCTATGGCGGCTGGTGCTCAGGACACACGTGTGTCCCTGCTCCTGAGTGAGATGTGGAGCTGGGCTGGCACACGGGAGGCAGGGATAGGTTTGGGCAGCTCTGCGCCCTGTGCCATGTGTCCGGTCCTGCACAAGCTGGAGTGGCTGATGGCTGGGAGCGCAGCCCTGCATCCAGCTCACACAGAGCACACACCAGCATCGCTTATGGGAATTCTCATCCCTCCAACTACATCTGCTCCCTTACGAGAGAAGCCCTCAAGGGCACAGTGGTCTGGCCAGCAGGAGAAAACCCTGCTACCACCTCTTGCTGGGACACCGTGCTCCACGCTGAGCCTGAAAACACCGGTGAGAGGCTGCTCTGCCAACATCCACTCCCCACAAAGCCCAGTGCGTGGAGGAGCAGAAGCCATCGGGCGGTGGGTGGCTTTGGGACCCGCTCTGCTCCTCCTGCCCATGCAGCCGGGGTGCTCACAGGGCTCCTTGCGCAACCCATCCTGCACAAAGCCTATGGTGGGGCTGGCAGTGGCCCAGGCCCGTCCTGCGGCCGGGAGGAAGGAGTGGCCAGTTGCTGCCAACAGCTGCGCTTCCTGGAAATGAAGAAGACAGAAGGTCGGGAGAGTTGAGGGATGGTGGGGGGGACCAGGGGGATGCTGTGGGAAGGACTGAGGCACCGCAGGTTGCAAGGCAAGCAGCACACAGCCCAGCCCAGCCCGCCCTGCAGCTCCACTTGAGGAAAACAAGCTCTTTGACTTCACACTGCAGCGCCCTGTTCTTCATTAAGCTCTGTGCTCACATCCTGACCTGATGAGCCCCTTGCTGGTTCACACGCTCTGCCTGGCTTCAACACCATGCTGTGGGAACAGCCGATTCAGGGGAGCATCACTTTCCTGCCATCAGCTCAGCAGCCAGGCTGCTTGCCTCACCTCCCCTGTGGTGTACAACCTGGGTGCAGGCAGAACACCTTCGCATGGTGAGAGAAGAGAGAGGTGAACCTGGGGTGAGGTGCTTGGTAGCAAGAGCACAGGATACACCGCAATGTGCCGCACCCCGCCCCGGGCTCCCCATGCCGTCCTTCCCACCACAGGGCTGCCAGGGTGAAGAAGACACGCTCTTCAGTCCACATCTCTAACAAAGCTAATGCTGCATTGCCCAACATGATCATCCTTCTCACGTCGTTTCCCTGTTGCATGTGTCAGCCAGGGAAGAGCTGCAAAGCGAGGGGTTGCCTGGGGCACAGCAGCAAAGCCTGGCCCTGCAGGATGGAGGAGCTCTCCTGCTTCCCTTTCAAAGAGGAATTGGAAAGAGCTGGCAGCCTGGCATAGTGACACCAGTGTGCACTGCGTGATGCTGCCTGCCAATGTCACCCTTTGCTGCCCGCGCTTTTCATGGGGCAGGGGGACAGGGACCGTGCCCCTGCTTGCACCCCTCACCTGAAGGGGAGCCCTGGGCAGGTGGGTGCAGCAGGTCCTGGCAGGCAGGTGAGGGGTGCCAGGACAGGGATCGCCACCAGCAGAGCAGGGTGGTTGGTGTGATGGGGGCTGGCTCCAAACACCCCACTGGCATTTGTGTGCCCTCACACAGGCAGCTGAATCACAGGCTGCGAGCACAGGCTGGACAAGAGGCAGGAGGTGCCTTAGCCAACCCTTATTTCCCTACAATTTGAGAAGGCGGCTTCATCTCCAGCAGCTCCCAGCTGGGGACAGAAGCCATTCCCAGTCCCCTCTGCCCTGCCCTGCATGGCTCCAGGCTAGGGCACTGCTGAAACTGGCCAAGTGGCAGCATGGGACTCTCAGCACCCTCCACTGAGGATGGATGCACACACAGGATGGATGGCCACCTGTCCCAAGCCCTACTACGGCACCACCATAAAACTGGCTTAAAACCGGTTTTATTAGTGTCCAGTTAAACAAACTTGACCCCAACACCCCTAGAAATGGTGAAGTCATGGCTGCTTGGTTACACACAGCGCTCTCTGTCCCTGGGGCAGGGGGTGCCATGGAGCCATGAGGACACACACAGGGAGCCACTGTGTCCCCAGCAAGGCCTGGGGCAGCAGGACATGCCCTGTGCCTTGCTGGGGCCCCAACACTTTGCAGACCCAGGGCCAGGGGATGAGAGGGGCTCACTGCTCTTTGGGCTGCTGCTGCCCAGCCACGAGGAAATATTTTGCTCTTGCTCCACAAAAGCCACTTGTGTGTCCCTCCCTGTTGGCAGGGACCCAGCTCAGAGGAAGAAATCCAGCGGCTGCTCAAAAGGCAGCAGAACAGGATGAGGACAGCACAGGGACAGAGGTGTCCTTTTCTCCAAGGAGCCATGGAGTCCCTTGCCTCTTCTTGCTTCTGCCCTGCCTAGCCCCAATGCCACAGAGGCCACCTACTAAAACACCCTGGCAGGTCCACAAACCCTTCTTCCCTACGGAAATGTCCTAGTAGGTCCACAGCCCCTTGCTCAGCCCCCCCACCCCAGCGCCTCGCCATCAGTTCACTACAGAAGCTGGTGCCAGGCTCAGGAATGCGTTTAATCTCTGGCCAGCTGACCTGTGGCAATTCCCAGCGGCCACCCCAATTTTGGGCTAGAAGTGACCTATTTACATAAGCCCAGGGCTGGCACAGCATCATGCAGGGAGACAGGGCTGTGGCTGCTTGGGGGCCAGGGCCCAGCCAGGCGGGACCATGTGCTGCTGCTCACCCAGACCTTGCTGGTTGTGAGTGCAGGGTCAGGCCCAGCACACTGCAGCCACCCTGGGCGATGGCCTTGCTGGGGCTGGGCTGTCAGGAAAAGGTGGGTCCTTTCCGAGCATCAGGAAGCAGCCAGGGAGGAGACCAGACACAGGGGAGCCACAAGGAACAAGGACATGTGCTCAGCATCATTCTCCACAGAGCCACTGCAGGACGGGGTGTCCCTGCCAGGGCTTGGTGCTCCCCAGGACAGTCCACGAACCAGCCCAGCTACCCCTTCCCAGTGCTCCTGCCGGCACAGCCAGTGTCAGCAGGGAGCTTCCTGCCCAGGGGGGACCTGAGCTGCAGGGAACCATGCTCGGAGCACACACAGCAAGGGCTGGATTTGTCCCCAGAGAAGAGAGTACTTTCCACAGAGGCTGAAGCACCAGTTCCCGTGGCACACATGTCCTGGAGCTTGCTGGAGGTTTTCTCTCACAGGGGCACGGAGGCCAAGGTGCTTTGTCACCACCCGCTGCCAGCCCTGGCTGGGAGGGACATCTCCAGAGCATCTGCCTCCAAGATGAGCTGGTGCTGCCTTGCCCAGTGCTGATGGAGGAAAAACAGGAACAGAAAAGCCCTCGAGTCTCTTCCCCAGCCCATCTGCTTTGCTCCTGTTATTCCATCACTCCACGCCTTGACAGTGGGTGACCCTCGGCCTCTTGGCAATCACACACCCCCTCCCCAGACCCATGAGCTGCTTGGGTGCTGGGGTGACAGGTGAGGTGACCCTTTGCAGGCAGGGGCCACAGAGCCCCATTCCCATCCCAGCATGTCTCAGGCTGTCAGTTACACAACTGACTTTCCACAAACAAGGAACTGCTGGAAGGGATTTGGGCAGAACAGCATGGAAGGAAAACAAACCTGCTCTTGAACTTTGCAAGATGTCATTCAGAGGCACTTGCCATCTGGGTCACCCCCTCTTTAACCCTTGAGGACATAGTCTTGGCCAGGATCACTGCAGTTAAGATCAACGTGCAGGCGAGGGAGATTTTTCCTCCTGCCATTTTGTTCTTGCAGCTTTTAAAGCAACTAATTAAAAAGGTCATCTCTACCCCCGCTCCACCCCCTTGCTGCTGCAAGCCCAGGAAGCTCCCAACCACCTTGTTGTTGCTTTGCAGCGCTGGCACAGCCTCTGCTAATCCTCAGACAATATTGGCAAAAGGGTTTTAGTAGTGCAGGCCAGGGCCCGCAGGGGCAGGGCCAGGTTTGCCTTCCTACAGCAGCACCAGTTCCACCTGGGGCTTTGTTATTAGTGTATGTGCACCCCCAGGGGCTGCAGGTCCTGCTGCTGGCACCACGCTGGTCTGAGACCAGGTCTAGACCAAGCTTAGGTTGCTGGCAGCATTAATGAGGGCAGCTCCTTGCCTGTACCCAGGGCCCTGTCCGCAGGCAACAAAACAAAGAGGACTTGTTCTGGAGGCAGCTTGCATCAGAGCAAATGCGATTGTCCTCATCGGATTTTATGAATTCCCTCCAGAGTTCCTACGTAACACAAGTCCATTAGAGGACTTTATCCCTGCTAATTTCAGCCTACAAAGTCAAACCGTGTATCAGATGAGTCTGCACAGGCAGGCTTATTCATATGCAGCTCCAGTGATAAGCGCCTGCCAAGAGGCTCGTCATCAGCTCATTAGCAGAGGGCACCGCATCCTAGGAGGAGAACCCGAGAAAAGGAAACGTGGCCTCGCAGCCGCAGTCCCCCTCTTCCAGGCTCTCCTCTGACTCACACCTGGGACACATCTGGGGACAGCAGGCAGGAAGCGTCCCTGGTTACAGCCCAAAGTGTTTTGCAATTGAAAGTGTCAAGAATAAATAGCCCCATCCTGCTCGCCAAGGCTTTTCCCAGCCAGTGCCAGGAGCAGCTCAGGGCAGCTCACAGCTGTGCCCAGCACACGAAGCAGCAACAAATGGCGAGTTAAGGACGGACAAACCTACCTCATGCCCCACGAGCAGCCGTAAAACAGCGAGGTGACCACAGGACATAAAAATACCTGTTTAACGCTGACACCAGTTTGTGCCTGAAGCCTGTAGAACAAACAAAAAAGCAAATCACAAGCTCATGTAAGAGCAAAGGTAAAAATCCTCTTCAAAAAGTACCAAAGAGCACAGAACAGCCATCAGGGAGACTTTGATCAGGAGAACTTGATAGCAATGGCTGGGGAATACGAAACTGAAGCTGCAGGGCTACAGCTGATGGAAGAGGGTGACCTTTCTGAAGTTCTACATCTTCACAACATTCAGTAAGGCCAAGTGCAAGGTTCTGCACCTGGGTCGGGGCAATCCCAAGCACAAATACAGGCTGGGTGGAGTATGGATTGAGAGCAGCCCTGAGGAGAAAGACTTGGGGGTGGTTGTTGATGAAAAGCTCAACATGAGCCAGCAATGTGCCAGTGCAGCCCAGAAAGCCCCAACCATATCCTGGGCTGCATCAAAAGAAGCATGGCCAGATCAAAGGAGGGGATTCTCCCCCTCTACTCAGCTCTCATGAGACCCCACCTGCAGTGCTGTGTCCAGCTCTGAAGTCCCCAATACAAGAAGGACATGGACATGTTTGAGTGGGCCCAGAGGAGGGCCATGAAGATGATCAGGCAGCTGGAGCACCTCTCCTATGAAGACCAGCCTAGAGTTGGCGTTGTTCTGCCTGGAGAAGAGAAGGCTCCATGGAGACCTCATTGCAGTCTTCCAGCATCTGAAGGGGGCCTACAAAACAGCTGGGGAGGGACTTTTTACAAGGGCTTGTAGAGATAGGATATGGGGTAATGGGTTCAAACTGGAAGAGAGTAGATTTAAGTTAGAAGTTAGTTATTTAGAAGGACAAAGTTCTTCACTATGAGGGTGGTGAGACACCGGCACAGGTTGCCCAGGGAAGTTGTGGATGCTCCATCACTGGATGCATTCAAAGGCAGGTTGGCTGGGATTTTGAGCAATCTGGTCTAGTGGAAGGTGTCCCTGCCCATGGCAGAGGGGTTGGAACTGGATTATCTTTAAGGCCCCTTCCAAGCCAAACCATGTTGTGATTCCACCAGCAAATCCACAGCCTTCCCATCACATCCCCCCTCTCCTCCACACACATGCAAGACAGCCAAAGGATGGGCGAGGGACATGATCCCACCATCACCCACCTCCCTGAACTCTCCATTTCTACACAAACTTGAGGCTTTATCCTGGGCAGCTGTAACAAGTAACAACATCCCCACGCTCTTCTCAGCACTTCCAGTTTTCTTTTGCACTATCATGATGACTGACAGGCTTCACAAGGAGGGGAAGTTGTTTATCTAAAAATGGTTAGATAAATAAATGCTCCTCTTAGAAGAACCAGTGGTTTTGGAGCTACTCTGTTATCTTTATTTCAGTTACTCACTGCCCTCTCACTTTCTGACACTTCCTTCCCATCTAGTTGTCCCAAGGAAGACCTAAGCTGCTTAGGATACCTTTCAGGCTCCACAGCTCTCCCCTGGTCACTGCCATTACACCTAATCCTGTAGATTAAAAAACGTCAGTAGCTCTCTAGAAATGGGTTACACAGATGAAATCCAGTTTAAAAGATCCTCAAACACGACACTGGTTTAGGAAATCAGAGATTTTAAGAGACAAGTTCTCACTTATCAGAGTCTGATCATTCTGGCTGGATGCGACCCCCGGAGGTCTCTCATCCAACCTTCTGCTGTGTGATCCCTCTTTTCCCCTGCCTCTGCCTCTCCTCAAAGGCCAGGTGCTCCAGGCCCTGCCAGCATGGTGGCTCTGCTGGACTTGCTCATCACTCTTGTGAGGGCCAGAGGAGATGTGCTACTCCTCACGGTCTCACAAGGCAGGTAAGCCGCTTATACGCTGCTTTTGCACCACACCATCAGAAAGACCCAAGTGCCACCTCTTCCTCAGTCACCAGCAACAACAGAAGGATCATTTACAATGAACAAAAAGAATTTTATTGGAACATATACACACAGGGATAACAGAGGTATCTGAGTAATCAAATATGGAATGTTTAAGAAAGTTAAAATAAATAAGGATACCAAGTTTTGCCAGTGCTAGGTCCAGCACCAATATAAGTAAATGCCCTCTGAACAAGTCTGACTCTGACAGGACCATCCCTGCAGAGCCTGTAAGGATTCCTACCACCAGAAAGTGGCCAATAATTTTGGAATACAAAGAGTCACAATAGTGCTTTCTACTGATGTGCATTCACACTGTTTATTCACTACTTTCGTCTCTTATTTCTTTAATAATATCTATTAAATTCTGAAGTCCAAAAACATAACCCGTGTCTTGGCCCTCGTGCACCACACTATCTTCTCCATAGTACTTGCAGGTTGTGTGGGCAAAGTCTATCATGCGGACATCAACAGTACTAGCAGTTGGTTTGTAGGCATACGCTCCTGCTGACTCATCCGAAGATTCCTCTGAAAGGTCCTCTAAGTCCTCCGGGTCTGAATCGACAGCAACTTCCTGCCTTTCCTTCCCATCATAAATGATCAGCAAGGAGCTCGAGTAGAAGCGGTAAGACTCCTGCTTCTCTAGGACAGACTTGAGCTCAGTCAGTTTTTTAATAACAGATTCAAAGAGTTCCCTGCGCAGGTATTTGCCGTTATGAAAGAACTGGTAAAGTGCTTCTTTAAATCCTTGGACTGAGAGTTTTCTTCCGTGATATTTATTCATGAACATCAGCTGGCCAGTGCCTGCCTGGTAGACCTGCATATACAAACACAAGACAAGAGGAAAGGCATAGTTAAAACTGCTGGTAAAACTGACTCACGGCCTTGAGAAATAAAAAAAAAAAAGACGTGCTACAGAAAGCCTCTACAAGATGACACACTGCTCACTTAAAACTGCTCTTGCAGAGTTACAGAAAGTGCCAACAACAACAGATCCAGCAGCATCTGTGCAATTCAGAGGCACAGAGGAAATGGAAAATCCCTTTGGTTTAGATTTGACCTTTTCCACCAGGAATTTAAGAACACAAAGTTTAAGTGAGATTGTGAAAGCTGCAGCCAAGATCTCCAAAGTCAAGCTATAACTTGTACCACAGCTCGTCACCTGTCTCTGCTCACAGATGTACCCACTGATTCCCAGAATGCTGGGCTCTAAGCGACAGCAAACACTCCTATATAAAAACAAGGTGTGCCCTGTAATCCTCTGTATTTAAAGAAGTCAGAGGTGCTCCTGCAGGAAGATTGTTTCCCATAGCAGAATGGTCCATACACCACACAGCCCGGTAATGCCCAAATATCTGGGTTGAGTAAGGATTGCAGGTGCCTCTGAAGTTCCTCCTCTCTTTCCAGTATAGGTCTATAATGGAAGGCGAAGGATGAGCAGGCCCCTTTCAAATCCCAGTACACTGTGGTTAGAACTGCAGCTCCCACACTTTCATTTCTGCCTTGTGCTTTTCCCCAAAGTTAAACAGTGAGCTGAACACCAAACATGCCAATAACCATGCTGTGGAACAAGTCCTAGCAAACACTGCTGGCATTCCTGGAATCTACTGGATGGGAGGAGAGGCTTCGGAAAAGCCTTAAAAACAAACAAGTTGTTTCCCATTTGTCACTCGACAAATGCAGAAACAAGTAAACAAAAAACTCAGGTGAAAGTCCACGTGACTCTATCTCCTTATTTGACCACGAGTCTTATCACATTTACCAAGCCACTTCTTGTCTGTGTTTTGCAACAAGTCTGCTTTAAGCAGTGAAAGATGTGTGGGTTTCCAAAGTCTCCAAGACAGAGCCGATTGCTTCTTAACACTCTGGCAAATTCCCACATGCTTTATTCAACATGCATGTGCCGGCAGACCCTCCTTTCAACCATTTCCTACACTATCCTGAAATGTTAACCAAATCAGTAATTTTACTACATGGTTTTGCATTGCTGCTATGTGCAGGAGACTGGTTTTATTCTCAGAGAATGCCTCCACTGATGCAGAGCATGTGCTGCAGGTTACTCCTGCAAGATACTGCCACCTTCAACTTTTCAGTGACACTCAAAAGCCTCATTCCCCACAGCACCTCAAGGACAGCAGCACATGGGACACCTAAATAAGCTAAAACCCCCACTAACAGAAATGGGTGTGAGTCTGTTGCCCTGCACGATTGGTTTTCCTCTCACCTGCATGCCACAAACTCGGACGCCAATAACAGCTGATGTGCTCTGCTGACACTTGCGAATCTGATTAGCCTTCTTCTCTTCCGATGCATCATCTCCATGCTGCCGGGTTCCCATCTTAAGGTCCAACACACATGGTACTTCGTATCGAGACGTTAGGTTTTCCAGCAAAATGAATTCTGATTAGTTAAGGAGCAATCCTCACACCGAGGAATACAGGTTTTAGAACCATTATCACAGATTTTGTAGTGCCACAGTCTTAACTTTAAGCGTACCCAAATCACACCCAGTATATCTCAGCCTATCAAAAATTACAGTTACATAAATATAGCAGAGTGAATACCTAGTTCCAGTTTCACTGGTCTCTAGAGAAGACAGGCGAATTTCCACAAAGTGGATAAAAAAAAAAGTAACCAGGGCTGACTTGGAATTTTGAAGTATTTCCTGGCTAGCAAGATACTTTTTGTGGGAAAAAGTTTTTATGTCCTTCAGTGACCATTCAAAAACAGTGAAGCCTTTTCACGCCACCTCTGAAATACAGAAGTTTAAAAGTACTTAAAAACATCTGTAGTGGTAGCGTTCCAGATACACCACACACTTCTGCTTAGGTAATTCAATAATCATCTACAGTGAAACGACGAGGATACCAGCCATGAAAAGCCTTCTGTTGTTCTAAAGAGTGTATCAGAGATGTTCTAGTAATCCATTCACCAAAACTCCTCACACGTGAAGATGTCCTTACCTAAGTATACAGATACTAATACTTTTGCAGGATGCATCAGTTGCATCCAAGCCTGCATACAGCAAGATCTTTTCTCCACAGAATGCATCTGGGGGAGGGAATGTTTCCCTACAGCTCCACAGCACAAAACCAGTGTGCTTTGGCTTTTGCTATGTAATCACTGTATTTTGCCTCTCATGCTCCAATCCTACATGACAGTTTATATTCATCTTCTCTTTATCAAAAAGCCTCACTAAAAAGACTACTAGAAGCAGACAACTCCAGGCATTGGGATATCCTCTATATTTAAGAAGTTTCTGAAAAGGGGAAGATACTAGTTTTTAAGATCATCAGCACCAAAACAGTGACTACAAGTAGGACGGAACTCTTCTCATTTGAAAGCTTTCATTAGTACACTGTTTTTGTGGGAGATCCCAAACAGTATGCTATAAAACCTGACACTAACTAGTCAACTTAATTCACATCTGCAAACTGTAATCTGAATTTCCTAGCCCAGCTACTTTACGACAATGCTGGAAAAGCCCATGTTCTAGAAAGTGCTGGCAATCTCTTCAAAGTCCCACCAGAAATCCCAGCTTCACAGAGTCTCTCGGGATTGCAGTTAAGCCCACCCTGTACTTTTATCTGGCATGTTCAAGAACTAAAAAGCAGAGCTCTACTCATTCCATTGTTCTGAGGTATTTTCAGGAAAGGATACTATATTGATTCCGGTGTTTTGCATTTTCCTTCATCCGCTGTAACTGCTGCTGGTGACATTTCATGCTCCAAGGATTATGATGTTTAAACTGTGAACTGACATTTCCTTTTTTCTCTACAGTATAATATAAGACTTCGGATTTCTTCAGCCACTCAAATTCTTCCTCCAATTTGTGACTAGAAAACAGAACAAAGCGGCAAATTAGAGGTCAAGTAGAAAAACAAGCACTTTAAAGGGGTCATTAGCGGATTTGACCTTACAAGCTATGCTCACCATCACTGACAGCTAAGATAAGCTTTATTTTGCTTTCTGTACAAGTGGACAAGTTGCCCATCAGAAATAGTCCATCCTTTATAAAGCTACTTTCATATTAATATAAACTAGCATATAGCCAAATATGTTACAAAACATGTAGTAATTCTACTTACACATTCTTTACCCATAAGAATTACTCCCATAGAAGTAAAGCAAGAAGTAGCAATATGCTTTAAGGTTTTTCTTTTGCTAAGGTCACTGTTTTTAGCACAATACATCACAGCTCAATTTACGTGGGGCACAATTAGTATAAATGAATGAGAGAAAAAAAAGTCACTAAGAGGGATAAAGCAGGATTCCTACAAAAGTATGTCATATACAGTAACACTGAAATATTTTGTCTTTTGGGGTTTTTTTTCCCCACAATTATTGTGCTTTTGCAGGTGGGGTTTTTTTTCTTATTTTCCTGCAGAAGCTTCAAAAATAACACTGGGAAACCTTTTTCAGTTGACCATAGGTAAAAAAAAAAAAAAAAGACTCAACAGGCTACTGGGCTGAGGACACAGTCTCACTACTGGACCTGTCTGCTCTGAAGAAGTCAGGAAAAACAAAAAAACAAGAGGAAAAAAAAGTTAAGAGTTCTGGAGAATTCTCTAGATCCCAATTTGATAGAAAAAAATGTTATGCTTTAACATTCCACATCCCAGTTCCCTCTATCCAACTTACCTTTTCATTTTTTCCTCTTTCCTGTGCTGTCGGACCCATTCCTTAGATATCTTCTCATTTTCTAACAACATCGTCTTTTTGTTAGTCCATCTCAACAGCTTACTTTTGGGTTCACAGTCAGAATTATCTAAATTTTCCAAGTTATCGTGGTCCCCATTTAATGGATATGCTATTAGACATAAGTTTCCATCTTCATCCTCTTCAAAGCTCACCGACACCACACCTGAAGAGAGAGAGGACACAGACAGTTAATGAATTGCAGAAGTGACAAGCAAGCCTTTTAGAACACATGATTTTACACTAAGAATACAGCAACTTTTGTTTTGTTCTCTTACCCTGGTCCTTAGTTTCTATCTCGCCACAGGCCAAACCTCATCTGCCAACCTAACAAATATCAAAAGACCTAGACAAAAATGACACCTCACAAAAGACAATTTATCATATTGACAAAACAATGATACAAAAGGTTCTTCTCTCTCTGATGCAGTCAAGGTAAGAATCAAATAATAACAGGAGACAATTTCAATTAATAAAAGTTTTTATTAATTTTAAAAACCTGACTGGTCTGACCCTAAGTGAGATGTAAAACAGTTAACATCTTGTATTGAAAAGTGACCTGCACAAAAAAAAAACCTCACACCAAAAGCTTTAAGTTTTGCATGACAGCAAAGCAAAAAGCACTTATCCAAACAAGATTTGCTTAATAAACCCCCAGGGGACAGGAAAGATTTGCAAGTAGAGCAAAACAAGGAACACGTCACATTACAAGAGAAACTAGCCCAAGAGCTTCCTCTTAGAATCACCACGTTTAATTACACATTTTCTTCTCCTTTTTGGAATATATTTTATTGGTACTGGTTATGCAGCAATCTTGTGAAATAACAAAAATGCAATACAAAACAGATCTGTTTGTGGTACAGAAACATGGTGAACCCTGAAAGCGGTTTCTTTTTTCATCCTCCCCTCAAGAGTCTCTAGAGCACTGCATTGCATTTTAAGAGTCTTAGTGGAGCACTCTGACAGAGATGTGCTCAGCACTACATTAGCAAGTTTCAGTGGCTAATGAAGAAACCGTAACGATTGTCTGAATTGTTTTTAATTTTTCAGTCCTCTCTCTTTATTCTCAAATCAGTTTGCACAGTTCTTGCAGCCCATCACTAGGCCAGAGGAGAGAGGTCTCGGCGAGGGATTTGCACTTCTGAGCTGGGCAGGCGGCTCCGAGACCTACAGTAGCTGGGGCAGGGAGCGCGGAAGCTCTGACTGACAGTCCTGCTGCCACAAAGGAAAGGACAACAGGAAAAAAGGGGGGAGACAGCTAGAAAATGGCCTTTGGCTTTATCCTGGAAAAAATAACAGAGATGGACCAAGTGAGGGCCCTTACCCCCTAAATCCCTCCCCACACTCCCCAAAAAGCCACATACACTAGTACAATAGTTCTATTACATTTTCAGAAGTATCAGTCAAAGATCACATTTTCTTCCAGTCCAACAGAACTTGTAGTCAGACATATCAAAAAGTCTCTGTAAACGTGCAGGGAATATTAACTTTAAAACATCTCCTCTGAAATCTTCTGCCAGTTTCACAAACCATATACAAAACTTCATCACCCTTCAACGTGCTTTAAAAAGCAACTACATTTTTAAAAGTGCTTCAGACACATTTATTAATCACCAGGCAGCAGCTGATGGAATAGCATAGAGAAAGAAATGTGTTTCTGTTAACTATTGCAATTCTTAGGAGAACTGGAATTTCCACTCCTACATAACATCTGACTCAGCCTCATCACAGCTGCTTGATCCTTGCCTACCTAAATGCCATGAATTTTCATTTCCTTAATGGCAGAAACAACACTGCAAATATTCAAGACACCTTACTGATATGTATTTATTGCAATCAAAATGAGAGTCAGAGGAGAAGTTCAAAACCAAGAGACCACAACTAATCTTACACAAACACTGTCAAGCCATCTTACCAAATCCTTGTACATAAACGTTAAACAAGTGGCAAAAAAAAAAAAAATTTAGAAAACCATAATAAAAAAGCAGCAGAGAATTACTGAAAACATTCACAAGCTGTTAGCTACTTACCTGTGCCTAAGGGAGATATATGGGCTATCACCAGCAGAGCTGCTCTACTCTAATGCTGTTAGTCAGCCCAAACACCAACTTGGCAAGCATTTCCACCCTGCATCTCCACAGCCTGCCTCAGACAACATCAAAATACATGAAAAGAAAACCCCAAAATCTCTTCTTCACAGAAGAGATTTCAGAGAAAACAGACAGCATAGCACGCTTGCATTTACAGAACGAAAAAGCCCAACCCCGTTCTAAGGTTTGGTAACTTACCCTCATACTGCGGAGTGAATTTACGCATTTCTGTTGGGAGCGTCTCATAGAACTGGTGTTCCCTCTGAATAAGGGGTTTACAGATGGTCTTGTCATTAAACCGGAGGACACAGGAGTGTCCTCCAACCTGGTGGACAAAAGGCTCGAGCAGGACTCCCTTGGAATAGTGCTCCACTTCCATAGCTCCAAATGCTGGGCTCATCCTTGTAGCACATTAGACAGAAGGAGACAGCAGTGAAAGCAGTTCAGGGCCACAAGCCTCCGAGACCTGAAGGTGTTTATTCCTTTTCAAAGTCTGTTAAAACAAAGACAAGAGAGCGCCGGGCCGTCAGTCTCCCGGCACGCCGAGGCCCGGGTGAGCGAGGCGGAGGGGCGGTGCCGCTCGCAAGGCCGGCCGGAGCCTGCTCAGGGCCCGGCCGA
>VZZY01000445.1:214124-228858 GCA_013400335.1 Eurystomus gularis
GGCTGCGGCCCCGAGGGCCCCCCAGCCACGGCCGCGTTCCCCCCGCCCAGGCCAGGGCAGCAACCGCAGAAACCTGTGAGGTGCAGGCTGGGCACTTCTCGTTATTCACAACAACTTGTGAGCTATTTCAGACACTTCACAGACGCTAACTTTTCAGATGAAAAACAAGACTAATGAGCTATTTTCCAAGAACGGCTTTTGGCTCGGAGGCCATTTTCCAAGAACGGCTCTTTGCGCAAGTGGAGCAGAAGGAAGGCAGCGTTTTGTGCCGTCTGCACCCGAAGGGTCTGCGACTGCAGCCCTGTGACTACATTGCTCAGCTCCAGGCAGCCTCCAGTGTCCCGGAACTTGCGCTTCAATACGCAATCAAAGGAGCGAAGCTAAAATGACCGTCTCGATCTTTACCTTGCAGTAAATTTTTAAGTGGAGTTGCTCTAATTTTAGACCCGAGCTTTAATGATTAACTTTCTGCAGCTAAAAACAACCTCGTACTTATTTTGTCCGAAGATCACTACACGAACAATAATGCACTTAATTCAAAGAGACTACAAAGTGTTCTAGGTCACAAGTCTATTTTTATTTGTCCTCCTTAGTATTTAACAGCTTTACATTAACTGGAAAAGCAGAGACCTGCAGGCTTACAGCACCAGCACCACCAGAACGACCCACGCCTACAGCCTGCCCTGTACCTAAGGGCATTAACTGAATTAAACAACTAAACTGCTTAAAGAAATAACAGATCGATCAACTGAACTCCAGCTCCCGGAATGTTTACCTGCACCTCGGCATAACAGATAATAGAGCTTTACTCACTACACACCAGTTAGCCCCTCCCCCCCCCTTTCTTTCAAGGGCCTTATTTGACAAAGTTAGCAGCATTTAAAAAAAAACAAACAAGCAACAACAACAAAAAACAAACTACGAAACAATTAATACAGAAAACAAAACTCAGACCCTCTCCGCAAGAACATGTACAATTTAATTTCCCAGAAACACTACTCTAACATTCTAGTTCTGTTTTGAGATTACTTTCCACCTCCATTTGCACTAATTTTCTAGTATTTTTCATAATGCAGCTACTGCATCCCCAGAGCACTCTCTCATCTACCTCAACACCAACAACTTGCCGCCTTGGGGGACCCACAGATAAAGCCTCTTGGTTCCACGCAGGGCATCAGCCATTTCCAAAACCCTCTTTAACGACAGCCAGGCTGAGCTCCACCGCGGTGCCCAGACAGGTGGAGAGCCAGGTACCCTGGCCTGACCTCCCACGCCAGGCCAGCCAACCCAACCCACACCCACAGCTGCGGCAGTCAGAAGGTGGCACTGTCAGTGCTCTACAGTCACAGCTTTGCTGGACGGCTCCCCACAGAACCACCCACATCAGGTTAGACTTGACCAAGGCTGGCTTACCAGCAGAAGTGTAACATACTCCAATCCTTCACCAAACGCACACTTAGCAAGCCACATCAGTTCCCAAGTGAGCTCTGACCAAGAGTTGCTTCCATTTTCTATTAGAAAAAAAAAAAAAGCATCAATCTGTGTTTGTATAACACACTGGTAATTTTACAAGTCTCGAACGTTTTCATCAGGATTTCCTAGAGCCAGCAAAGCCCCCAGTCTTCTGAAACTTCCCTGGGAAAGCCAGAAGGCTGCCAGCTTTCACTGGGAGGCACAGATACATATATACAAGATCCAGTGATGACAGCTTTACAGTGCCACAGCCACTTTTCAACAGCATCACAGCACCTCAGCATGACAAGAGCCGCTCTTCCCAAGACAGCATTTCCATTCTGTGGCCACTTCCTAATTACCCCTGATGCAGGGACACAGGTTGGCAGCTGCAGCAATTCAGACTGAGAAAGTACCTTGCCACATCCCTTAACCTCAAACCCCTAGTCAGGCCTAGTCCTACTGCATCAGAGTTGCATCAGGACTTCAGCCTAGATATGTACACTATAGAAATGACTCTCTAGGCACCTCCAACATCGACAACGCACAACACCTTGTTTGCCTAACACGCCTTCAGGGAGCTCATTAGTAGCAGCTCAACTTGTTTGCTTTCAGGTATGCCCAAGTGCTCTGGACAATACCTGCGCATGGTGCATCACACTCACTCAGCCACTGACCTGCCAAGCACAGAACTGTACGGGGCGACTCAAGCGACTTCACTGTTTCCTGAAAAAGTAACATCTGGCAGCACATCACACAGTGTAACTTCCCATTCAAGGAACAACAAAAGCAAGTTTTTTATAGCTTTGATATTATAAAAAGAGCAGTTATAAAGTATTCAGGCAGGGATGGGGTTTTTTTTTTAAGACAGAAATGTTAGAAACATCTATACATAGCCAAACACAGTGTACCCGGTCTGCACGGCCACAAGGCAAATGTGAATCTACCAAAGGGGGAAACTCATGCAAGTGAAGATGAGTTTACTGTGCCCGTATTAGAAACATCTCCTTCTGTTTTTATCTTCTACAACCACAGCACAACTCCCACATATTCTGTTTCTACTATAAGATTTATGCGGTACGTGTCCTTGCTGAAAAAGCTGTATTAATGCAGCTATGCAATATAAACCCGTGTGCCAGGGGACTGCTGAACAGTACCAGCAAGGAGTTCGGGTCATAAAGTCTTTAACCAAGCTCCTTCTTGTGCAAAGCAATTCACTGCCTTATAAACCTATAATGCAGATATGATTTGAACAGAGCAACAGAGCTCAAGGAGGCAGCAAGCCCACAAAATCTTGACAATAATTTGGATTTTAATGAAGTTTTAGTTTGCACTTTGAACAATTAATATATTTTAGCCTTTCAAGGTAAGAAGCACCGTTTACCTAGTAAATTCAGATTGTTTTCATCCAGTGAAGCTCTTCTCACTTGCGAAAAGTTTTGAGTAAGATCTTAAGGCTTTTTCTGCTGCATGCTTTAACATTACCACTACAAACAACTAGTATTTGTCTGTCATTTTGGCTCTACTTAAACTGGGAATCTTGCCACTCAGATTAACAACAGGGCCTGAAGCACAACTGTAACGCCCATCAGATATGCTTTGCACTGCTTCATTTATAAATACTTTAATTCCATAAACAACCTCAAAAGTATGTCAAATTGGTTGCACTTCCTTAGAAATAAAAACTTTGATCTGAGACCAACAGCTTCAAGTGGCACCAATGTGGACCAGCAGAAGCATAATGCAGTTCTTCACAGCTTTCCTCTGATTCTACACCCAGTTTGTTTTCAACGCTCTTTGGGCAAGAAAGAGCACAGAACAGCTGCTTTTAGGCAATATTCCCAGATACCAAACACAGGCTCAATGTACTCTGCCCTTTTCCTCCTACATGCTCTTAAGCGCCTTTGGCTAAGGTCTTTTGTTCAAAGGACACATCAGCCAAAAAAAAGCAGATGTACTATTCTTCCATGTCAAGCATTAAGAGAAAAATCTGACATAATTTGAAGAAAGTAAATAAAAACTCGCCTAGACACAATAACAATAGCTTGAGCAATGACATTAAGTAAGCAGCAAAAGATGTTTCAAGTCCAGGTCTGTAAAACAGAAGTGACGTGTACAGACATCTTATCCTCATTCACGTGTAACAATGACCATTGAAAGAATACTGCAGTGAGCTCATCTTTTCAGACTTTTAATATTAATCTCAGGTGATGACATTCTCTGGAAGGTATTTCATGTCATTACAGATTCTCAACTTAGTCCCATATATAACTGCATTAACGAACACATCCTTTGGAGAGCACAGCTCTCAATTAAGCAGCAGCTCTTTCCTTCCCAACAGCCTTAAAAATAACACCTCTTCCTAAAACTTTGTAACAGCAGAATTACCAATACAGAGCTGCCCTCCTAACCAACCTGTTGAAACTGGGTTCTCTCAAGTGCAGACTTTTTACTTCAGGTGGTCAGAATCTGCAGCCCCAAATAGCCACAAATCAGCTTTACAGTGACAGAAATAGCAAGGCAGCAAAGGCTTCTGCCTGTTCTTTCCTCGTTCCGCTGGGTAGTGCAAAGAGGCAGCTGATGGGGTAGCTACCTGCAGAGCAGAGATGCTGCAAGGATGCTATAACCTCACTGAACAAGACTAAGCTAAGCTCCTTCCTGAGGTTCCAAGGAAGCGGATGAATGGCACGGCCAGACAACAGGAGAAAAAAAAGACTATCAGTGACCCATTAGAGAAGGCAAAGAAAAACCTGGTTCAGCCTGAAGAATACTCAGGAAGAAATGAATACCAGCTGAGAAAGAGCATAAGAAGCTGCAAATACTATACTATTTCCACATTGATATGTCAGAGCCCACCACTTGTTTTGTGCATAAAATTGGAAAGTTACCTCAGCTCTGAGTTAGTAAGTCATTACAATGGTCAAAGAGAACAACACTTCATGACCAGAGTAGAATAAACACATTAAGAACCTACAATACACCTATCAAACTGAAATAGTTACAGGGATCTTACAAGTCCTTCTGTACCAAACTACACGTTCATTACTAGTATCTTGTTACTTTACAAATAGCAGAGTACATTCCTGAATCAAAGAACACATAACATGAAGCAGAGGATGCAACATCAGAATATTAAAAATATTAGACACATTAAACATGCTCAGGCTTCAAGTTCTTGCACAACTTGTGATTCCTTCTGATGAAAACAAATGCCAGTCCTCTACACACAGTGCTATTTTATTAGCAAATTTGCCCAGTCTAACAGTGATAAGGAACTGCTTCTAACATTCACTTTAGTTGCTGCTTAGCTCATAGCGGTTCTGCTCAAGAAGTTCTTAAGACTAGATACTCAAATCCTGTAGCATCCAGTCAACTATCTTAAAATAGTAGAAGAAATACAAAATGGTATTTTAAAAATACATATCGATTAGGGAGCAAACCCTGTACAATAGATGTTTTTCATTCTTAATGGAAAAAAAGACCTCTGCATTCGTTTAGCACAACTGTTTTAACAAATTCCTAACTTTGAGGATGCGTTATACCTCTAAACACAATGCAAGTCCCACTCTAGGATGCTTTTGAAGCCTTTTGTATCTTCAATAGTAACAATGTAACTAAGCCTGACCAATAAAAGCTACCGTTTCTAACTTTTAAATCTCATTGTGGTAGAAATGCAGAGCTGGCATAATAATTTGCTCAGATGAATCCTCTGGTTTTGGAAAAACCCTTAAGAGCAGTCTTAAATCCTGCAGGATTACAGGAATCACACACTTATTCTAGTAACTAATTTTAAGGAAAAAGTTCATCTTTGGTACAAGAGTGCATTAAGGACTCTGATTTTTTTGTTGTAAACAAACAAATCTCTCCCCTAAACAGTAGGTAATACAAATTTAATGCAGCAGACTTAATAGCTTTCAATGTCGTGGGGGGAAGAGGGGCAGAGCCACAGCACCAGGTCTGCGGGAACACATCACACAGGTGAGCATATTGCTTTTTAGTTGTCTCATTTTCTGTTTTCCCTAAATGCAAGAACAAAATATGACACAAGGCAGCAACATGCTGTAGGTCTTTGTGACACTTGCTAACAAATTTGTTTACTGTCTGCAAATACCCAGACCCATAAAGTATTTCATAAAACTACTCCATTGAGCTTACTTCGAAAGAAATGCTAGAGTGGAAAACCAACCCTTCTTTTTCATTAAGTATAACTTTAAAACAACTGGTTATAATGGGGGAGAAAAAAAGGATGCTGGGCTATAAGTTCCTACACAAGTCAAGGTTATTTAAGCGCTTCTGCAGCAAATCAATCAATGTAATGACCATTAAGTTATCCTTGTGTGACTTGTACTCAGAGATGAGTAAGCATGAGGTTTTGTAAAAATACTCAGCAGGAACACTTGTAAATACAAGAGCAAAATACCAAGTCCTTCACACCTACATCCATGTGTGTTCCCTTTCCAAGCAGAAATACTTTTGCTATAACCTTCACTGGTAAATCATGAGGGTGATGGGAGTCAGGCACTGTAATAAAGAGTTTATCATAACCACTTAGTTACAAAAAGCCAAAAAAGAGGAAATTCTTGTTTAATGTACGGTGCTTGGGCTAGACCAATAAAAGAAACCAACTGCTTGTTAAAAGTGCTGATATAATGTAATTTTATCTTGTTCTTTTTGAAAATGTCCTTATTAAATGGCTGGTAACTGCAGCACTGCATTGCTGTAGTTTGGAAAAATGAAAGAACTTCTCCAGATGAAAAGGAAAAAAAAATTCCTTAAATTCATTTACATAATCACACAAAACAGACTGAATCTAGGAATCCAGAATTTCTACATGAACTCATGCACAAAGTTTCTACAAAACATGTTTGCAAAACCCTTTGGGAATGTGACAGAGCTAACTGGATAGCAGTCTTGGCCCATCAAGGTAGAAAGCTAATACTATTTTTAACATTAGATCGCAAACAAAAGATTCCCACCAAGAAAGAATGCATGGTTATTATCGGGTGGAAAGGATCTATTTATCAGTTCAATAAATTAAAGCAGCAGCCCTTGCCCTCCTCCATACCAATTACAGGAACTCCCTGTATCAAGTTCTATACATTTGCCTGCTGTATTATTGCAGGAATTTAACAATAAAATTGAGTAACATCCACTGGCATTAGATCTTAAGAACATGTATGTTTTGCGCCAGAACTCCTCTATCACTGGAACATGACAAGCCAAACACAGCTGAAATAGCATTTAAGAAAAGAGAAAAGTTCCAGTATTTTTGTAAACATTGACTAGTTCAACGTATCTGTACAGACACTAAATAACTGAATTCTCTAAGGCGGTTTAAAACTGCAGAAAAACATCCTGAAACGCCTCAGGTTCTTCTGAGGATGCCAGGCATATCACACCTAAAGCTGCTCCTCCTCTAGATCTTTTTTCCCCTCCACTGAGGGGGAGGATAGTCCAACACTGGCTACAACAGTGATGGACTCCCAGGTGCAAGAGCATCAGGCCTTTTCTATCCGCTAATAATGTTGTCTACAATACAGAAATGAAAAAAATGAAAATTATGCTGAAAAATGTATAGAAAGACACACTCAGCACAAAAACAATTTTTTAGAACTAGTAACATGTTTATGCTATCTCCTTTTACTCTCTAAACACAGAGTTCTAGCTTTGTCTTCCTTTACATATAACCCAAACACAGTAGCTGTTGCTATGAGAAATAAACACTGCCACAGAAGTTAAGACGTGTATTTACACCTGAAAATTTAACACCCCAGCTGCAGAGCCACCTCTTGTGGCAAATACCAAAAAGACTTTTGAATTCAAGTTTAATAGCTGAAACAGTTACAGAACATTAAGTATAACATATCAAGGGAGTAAACCATAAACAAAAAATCTGAAGTCACATTATGTTCTGTTACAGTTCTTCATGCAATCATTATCTCTAGCTTCCTTAAACCAGCTCTACATTACCAGGAAAACCCCAGTTCCCCGATCCCTTTGTCTGGGAAAGCAAGACAAGTAACCAAGGCGGTCTCCAAGAGCTTCTAGCTCTTTCTTCACAGAAGCCTGCACAGCAGCTGCCGTTTCTTAAACCTCAGCAAGGAGGTTACGTGCTCAGTAGGACTAATATCTCAAGATCCCAAAAAGCAACAGCTTTCAGCCTTCCCTACACCATTTGTAATCTGTAAGCTTGACAGCTACAGATGCAAGGCTCTGGAGAAATGCCCATTTTACCTCTCAAGTAAAGCCATTTTATCTCCCTGGAATTAAAATAAAGCCAAGTTACAGGTTACTAAGCATACTCAGCCAGAAAAGAGCATGCAATTCTGACCTATGCAGTTTTTCCAGGGATTGTGTAATTTAAGAACTAGCCTTTTTTTTCCCCCAAGTAAAAATGCCATGGAAACTAAGAAACCTGAACCACCAAAACTAAGCTACTTAAACTTCCTATTTAAAAACTGATCCATCTTAAAACAGTATTCTGGCACCAGCAGCTAAAACCACCAGTTGCTATAAAAAGACAATATTGCCCTTTGTCATGGAGAAATCAAAATACCATTCAGTCTTTAATCTTCTGAAAATATGACAGCAAGAGCTAAATTGTGTGGATTACACACATGAAAGTGTTATTCAAAATACCCAAACCCCCAGAAATTCCAGCATTAAAATAAATCCAAGGCTATGCCTTTCTCATTACAATGAATTTAGCAGTCTGGGAACTGTATTTGTAGCCACTTGCTAAAAGAACATGGTACCTTTGCGACCAGCCCTTGAGCGGTGACCCATTTGCCATAAGTTCCTCAAGAGGACAACTGTCAAGTCCTGTTCAAAGGGCACATTCACTTAACTACACAAAGATTTTCTCTGTATTCCTTCAGAAATCCCAATCCCTAATACTTTTTAAACCATAAGCACTAGTAGCCCACACGACAAGATTGTTAAATTCAAGCTTAAATGCCCAAATCCTACAATCCAGTCTAACTCCTTGAGCAAAAATTTCCGGAGGAGCACAAAGCAAAGATCATCTATAAATAAACTATTACAGGAAGAAAGGTGCTCAAAACACACAGTTACATATTTCATGCATCCCATTTATGTGTATATTCATCAATGTACTTCAAATGAAGTTTGACCATTTTCTATTAAAAGGGACTAAACTAGCCCAGGAGGAGATTTCAAGCCAGATTTGAAATGTCCACACTTTTAACTATCATTTTTCAAGTGTAGGTTCCAAGACTTCACTTCCGATGATTGCGATAGATGGAGTTTTTGCTCTAGAACAGCTCAAGTTCATGAGATCCATTTAACGTATCTTTAAAAATTATATTTATGTTTCAAAACATTTCAAACTACTACAAACATCTCAAATTGGGTAACACGATCCAGACCTGCATCTTGAAGAAAGTTTGTCTGGTTTGGTGACCTGTACATCCTCCTTCCCTAAAAAGTCAGGAAAATAACTGGATCCTAAGGCCTTAAACACAGAGCTCCTTCCAGGATGACTGCGCAATTATAGAAATTGTAACACCCAAAACACAAAAGAATATTTTTGCTGGGCTTTCTGCTAAACTGCAGCAGACTGAACGTAAGCAAGCACAGACAGGAGAGGACTCTTGCAAGACAGATTATGATATGGCATAACAAAACCAAGAGGAAATTTGTGAATGTGGAAAGAGGAATGTTGTGAATGTGCTTGTCATTTCAAGCACAGTTTCTCCCTAGTAAAAGGAACAAGGACCTTTTGTACAAGCACACCTGCACAGTACTTAAAAAATGCTTTAAAAAAATATTTACATATTTTATGTTTCACCTTTCAGTGATCTGATAGTACACCATCTGCATTTTCATCTCCATTTTAATCTCCTACAGTTTATACGTTCAGACAGCACTACAAAACCACTTGAGAAAAACCTTACCTATTTCAGTAATCGATAACAGGAAGCTTTTGCAGGAGTTTGGCTGTATCACTCTCATTCCCCCCACAGGCTGAAATACATTTAACAATGCAAAAGAGCTGGCTAGTTTTATCAGCCCAGGTAGTGGGACAACTATATTACATCTTATTCCCTTAAACGCATCTGTTTCTTTACAGGCAATTTTTATAGCAGCCAGTGAGTGACTCCACAGCACAAGCAAGTGTGGTTTGCACAACTGTCTTCAAAGAACCTATTACTAACCAAAAATGGAGAGGCTCAGACAGGATGATTGCCAAAAACTATTTTCTCTTCAAAAACCTGCAATATAGCACTATGATCCATACTATGCTCATGTTCCAATTCTGTATTTCTAAAAAACAGTACACTGTCAGGAAAAAAATAAACTCAAGTCAAGCTTATGAAAGGCCATTTTATTTCTTGGAAACAACTGTGCATAGTGATGTTAAATCATTACGTGCACTTGAAAACAAGAAATCACCATTCAGCATTTACATTTAAATACGTGAAAAGTTTTGTTCAACAGAGCAGTCCTCTGCACCAGGCAACTCCAATCCATTTAACCCTCAAGCTTGAGAGGCGACTTATTTCCATCAATTCTGAAATGATTCTCCAAGCCATTTTGTTCCCTCTCCAGCTAGAACTACACACTCAAATTTAAGTCACAGAAGTCTCTTCAGAGAACTGACTGGTTCTATTAAGACAGACCCAATTTTTTTCCTAAGTTAGCTTGAAAAGCTTCCCAGTTACAATGCTAGTTGTATCAGTATGAACACATGCACCTATCAATCGAATTCTCCTATCTCCAGTTAAATTGAATCAACCTTCTGAAAGA
Source organism: Eurystomus gularis (assembly GCA_013400335.1). Classification (NCBI taxonomy): domain Eukaryota; kingdom Metazoa; phylum Chordata; class Aves; order Coraciiformes; family Coraciidae; genus Eurystomus; species Eurystomus gularis. Next base: position 224,346 of record VZZY01000445.1, read on the forward strand.
TCTAACACCTCAGAGATGATGACTATCATGTCAGTAGTTTCACTTCTCATCTTTGTAACAAGGAACTACACTAATCTAACTGATGTCACCATTAAAAAAAATTGCCATCACACTGTCCCCACATACCCAAAACAAGGCAGATAAAATTACTGCTCTTCTGGAAAAGAGCAAATGTTAAAAGAAAGAGGTCATCGTCAATAAGCGTGAAATTAAGCAGCACCCACAATTCCTGATAAGGTTTCGGGCACTGTAGAAAGCTTCTGCATCACAGCACTGCACAGCTGTTTGAGTATGCTCAAAGCCTTCTGTGCTTCAAGAAAATAAAATCAACATTTTTGCTGTGCTTATTCTAATACAAATTCTGGCATAGAAGCCCCAAACCTTTGCTTCTTCTAAGTGTGATTTTCTGATGAAAAATAGCCTAAATAATTGTTTCTTCACTCCTTGAGCTTGTTCACTATAAATCTCGACAACTGGGGCATTAGTAACCAGTTTCAGCAAGTCATCTTTTTTTTTTTTTTCAGTTCCTTTCAACATTTTGGATGTCAACACAACAGGACAGAAAACAGCAACCAAGAGAGGCAGTACAGCTGACAGGCTACTGCATGGACTCAGTACGGACTTGCTGTTTGGGCTATTAAGTGGCTGATGAGCACTTACACTGCTCCTAATCAGCAACCGCCTGCGCTGTCTCTTGCCCAACCATTCATCATGGCATATGCACAGTTTGTCTTCATAAAGCAAATCTCTTGGTAGGAAAACCAGAGCAAGCTTCTCTTTTTCCAGTAAAACAATGCAAAACTGGGCACTAACTGGTTCCAACGATCTTCAACAGGCAACCCTCCATATGCATCAGCAATACAGAGACAGGGTCAAAGACAGCAGGTTAAGTATCTGATGACTAGCAGAGTGAAAGAGAACCTTCTGTACCAGTACCTTCTTGTAACGCAGCTCATCTTTTTGAGACAGTCAGGACTTCACAGACTTAGTGCTACACAAGTCGAGAAATTGCATAAGATTTCAGTGATGGTTTCAAGCTCCTACACACCCAATTAAACACAACCAACGTTAGACCTTCCATTATGTCTTTCAATAGCTCAGACTTTGCAGGAGTAGAAATCTCTAGCTACTTACAGCACATGCTATTGTCTCATACAGCTTTTTGCAAAATGGCGGAAGAAAGAATTATTTTGAAACAAAATAGATATTTAAGGCCCCAAATTAGCATTCTAATGAGATACTTGCAACAAAAGCTATAGAAATACACATCTGCAGTTGTATCTTAAAACTCAAAAATGTAGCTTCTTAATATATGAAAATGATCCCCAAATTGTTTCAAAGATACGATAACCTTGGGCAAGACAGAAAGCCAGATAAAAGAATTAGCAAGAGGAAAAATCCTCTCCCTGCAATGGAAAATTTTCATCTCTTCAAGCAAGGCACAGAGATGCTCAGCTGGACCTGCGTTGCCTGGAGACCAACCGAAGTTTCTTGCCAACAGGACGAGCTAAGCACCAGCAAATTCAACAGCTGATAAGTGGATGAACTGAATTAGAGGCAGCAAGTTTTTTCCACACATCAGAGTAAAACCCTGATAGCTTTCAGATAATGGTTCTAGCTCATGCTCACTAGATACACAGAAATTATTATGAATGTAAAATGTCAGCCTAATAAAGCTTCCAACGCCATGGTACTTGGCTCTTAGCCCCACACTTTGAGGTACAGCTAAAGCAGGAGAGTGCTACCAAGTCAAAAATTTTAGTCACAACTCAATTTCTGCCCTTTCAATGTTTTGGAATATGTTCCTACCCATTTCTGCAGTGATGCAGAAATATTAAGAAAACCAGTGGACTACATCAAAAAGAAAGAAGCTACACCTTGGCTTAGCATTAAAAACCACATCAAATAATGCTTCAATTTAAAACCCTGCCTTTGCCCCTAGCCTCTCCCACTTCAAGCACACAGCTCCCTGGGCAGGACAGCATCAGAAGCGTTACCAAGGAGACCCTTGTTTTTCCTATTCCAGATCGGGAACTGCTCCCAACATCAGGCAGACACCAACTCCACTGCGGGACCTGACCTCCCAAACACCTCAGCTATTTCCCAATTTCCAAACACCATCAGATGAGAATCATCAAAAGTGGCTGACATTTAATACCACTTACTCCAGAATTTTCCCAGACCTTATCTAATTCAATTCACTGAAAGTATTCAGACAGTCAAGAACTAAAGACTTTGAAGTGACTTATATTTAATTTATCCCTTTAGCTACAATATCCTTGTGGAATTTATGTGGCTAGTGAAATAGGTCTTCCACCATCAACCTGACAGCATATACCTCCCTGCCTTCACCTATTCCTAAACCAAAAGAGCAGACATTTGCGTTCCTAGCATCACAGCTGACAGACTGAGACCCTTAGTGCCTCAAGGTTTACACCCTTCAAAAGAAAAAAACATACCTAAAATATCCTCTCACATTCCCCAGCTGATCAAAGAATGATTGAAGCACCACTGCACCAATGACCTGGCTGCAAGCTCACTCACTGACAGGCAGCAAAGTTTCTTTCTTTAACATCTTTTCTCAACCTGTTTTTCAAAATTGCATGCCTGACAAATTTAAAGTCCTCTTTGCAAGCAACTGGGAGGGAAAGAATTTTTGAGTGCTGGGCTTTGTGCTCTCATATGACTGACCACTATCCAGTTTTCCAGCTCCTTCCCAAGATACCATACCCCGTGGTTATGACTGCTCTGACCCACCTTTCCTCAAGAAGAAAGAGAACATAAAGCCTATGCTACTTGTATGACCAAAGTACCACAGACAAAATAAAAGGTTATTACTTCTGAAAAAAGACAAAGACAGAAAAGGTAGGAAAACAGTTTTTCAATTACATTAATTAATATATTTATGAAAAGCTACCCAGCCAAGTTTAAGGTCTGAATTTTTTTTACAAAACAAGTACATATGAATGACTGAATTCCTTCCCTGAAATCCTTCCTGCAACCCTCAACCAGAAGACACTTCTGATTACTTTTAAAAATAATTTTTCCTGAATTCTGGCAGTTAATTAGGTTCTTCCTCATTTAGTAATATACTCTAACCAATAAAAAAAATTATCATAACAAGCTGGAAGATGCTAAACAAACCAAATGAAATTCATCAGACCACTTTAAAAATACATGTATTTATGTGTGGATTTATGTGTATATAAACCCAGTTTCCATTCCTTAATGTTATAAGTCCTGAAAATATGCTAATTACTTTCAACTTAAAGACAACTTGATATTTTACAAATAGCTTTTATCTAAGTTACGCACAAAGATGAGAATTCTTAAGACATTTAAAAGCCAAAATAACCCTGACCTTGTTATTCTCAAGTGTCAAGTCTGACCTGTTCTACTCTCACTTCACTGTTACATGCTGAGTAACGACCAGTAACACACTACCTGACTGAAAAGTTAAAACCAACATCAGCTTTAATGTTCCAGTGCTAAACATTAAAGCAAAATTCTAATTACAATATTTGACACAGAACAGCACCCTTAGATGTTCACAAATCTAAAAATGCATATGGGCACCGGATGCATTTCTAAAACACCTGAGTATATGGGATGCATAAGACACTGTGTAAAAAAAAAAAAGTCAGGCTAGAAGTAGAGGGCAATTAAATTCCAGCATATATCAGGAAATATATCAATGTTAAACACACATACTTTTCACAGTGGAATTAAGGCCAAGGACATATCAGGGTGTAACAACCAACTGGCTGTTATTCCATCAACAACAATAACATTTATTTTCATAAGCTGAATACCGACTTCCAAAGCCTCAACCGTAAATGTTTTTGTTTAAGAGCCTGAGGGCCCCAAGCCACGTTTACAAGGCATTTATAAATCTGCGATGCTCAAACCAGCTTGTATCAAGACATCATCCACCATTTCCGTTTTACACAGAAAAAGGGCATTCGTGAGCAGCACGTCCAGTTATGTAACGCATCCCGAAGCGACAATCGTCAAACGTGCAACACATCCATCAACCGGGCAAAACGGAAAACCAGCGTCTCATGATTCAGGCAGATGAGAACTGCTGAGTAACAGCGAGGGGCGACAGCCAGCTCCGGGGTCGCCCAGCCACGTAAGGCCACATAACTGCGGCCCCCCCGCGCTGAGCCAGGCCCAGCGCTGCCGAAAGCCTCCCGCCCCGGTAACCGCCACCGCCGCCCTGCACAGCCCCGCGGGGGAGGACAAGGCTCGGCAGGAAGCGTGATGCGGTGTGTGAACGTGGATGCTCCGTGAACGCTGTCATCGCCCCGTCCCCCCCTCCGCCAGGGTGATGCCAGGCCAGAGCCCTGCTCCGGCTGCCCCGGCGGGGAACCAGGGCAGGGCCCCCCTCCCTTCCCACCGAGCCCAGGCAGTGCCCCTCCCTTTGCCACCGCGCCACGCCCGGGGCTGCCGCCGAGCATCCCCAGCGGGAAGCCGGGCAACCGCTGGCCCCCGCCTCCGCCAGGCCAGACAC
>VZZY01000445.1:228975-273524 GCA_013400335.1 Eurystomus gularis
GGGGCCGGCCTTCCCTTACTCCCTCACGCCCCGCCCTCCCGCCCGCCTTCCGATTGGCTCTGCCCTCAGCGCCGCACGCTGATTGGTCGGCCCCCCGCGAGGCTGTTGCTAGGGGAGCAGGGGCGGGTGGAGAGGCCGCAGGCCCGGGTAGCGCTGGGGCCTGCGGGGCTTCCGCGGCAGCCGCGGGGGTGGCAGGCTGCTCCGCGGAGTACGGAGAGAGCGAGGAGAAGCGGCCCCTCCGTGGCTCCAAGCCTCGGCACAGAACCTGCCTCCGCTTTGTGAGGCCGACACAGGACGTGGTTTCCTCCTTTGTGAGGTCAATGCCTCCGCCTGAGCTGGCCCCGCTGCGTGCCCTGCCTTGTCTCCAAGCGTCGGCCCCCAGCCAGGCGCCCTCGGCCTGGTGCTAGCCCTGGGCGTTGGGTTTCCTCCTCCTGCACCCTTAACGAGCTTTGGAGTGACACCTCCTTGACTTGCGGGCTGCAGCAGCCATAGGTAGGGCTCTCGTTAGCTTTGCCTCAGTGGTTTGTCTCTGTTCACGCGTAACACGTGCCATTAGTGTGGACACACTGGGGCCTGGCAGCAGGGGCCCTCTCACTGCGCTTCCCGCTGAGGAGGCAGAGGAGGAGCATCTGCAGAGTCCTTGAAGCAGAGGAGGCTCATAGGATCATATGCCTGAGCTTACCCATTAGTTCTCTGTTTCTGTCTCTATACCACTAAAAATTTCATTCCGGCATACGCAGCCTAAAGTCCTGGAGGCTCCCCCTACTCAGCTTTACCCTGAATGACTTGCCAGAGCCTGTAGCCTAATGTTTTAAATGCCACTGCAGTTGTCAGGGTTTGCATGCAAGCCCATGAATGTGCCTGTAACAACAGACCTACCATCCCTGTAAGGAAAAAGACTGAATAATGAGATTATTGCAGTTTAAATTACTAAGCAACAGTCTCTCTGACAATGAACTTAGTAACGCTCTACCATCTATTTAATCACACTAATGAGACAGAACAACTCCACTTAGATACAAATTACTCTGCATTTCATTTAAATAAAGGTCAGAGAGCTAAAAAACCGCACAAGCCACCACAATTCTGCTGTACAACACACCCAGCAAAAGGCATCCTTTGTTTCCAGAAGGGACCCAACTTTTCTGGCCATGGGCTGCTGAGGCAGGCTGCACACACAGAGCATCTCCCTCAAACCTCCCACCTCCGCTCCCTGACTGCTCTCCCCTTCATGGCCCTAGGGCCCCTCTGGCTCTGGAATGCCTCCTCGTCATGGAGCAGTGAGCATTAGTTCACCAAAGAGATTCAGAGGGCAAGAGATCTCTGATTTCTCCTTGTTCTAAAGTACAAGCATGCATACAGTCTTGTGTAATTAACAGTTATACCCCTTGGTTCTCACTGCTTAAAATATGCCTCTCTTGTCCATCAGGCTGGCATTCAAAGTCAAACAGGGCTGCCTGTTGAGAGTTTCCTCATTTATCTGGCTAGTGTCATCAAGATTACCTTAATTTCAAAATCTGTTTTCATATGTGTCTCTCACTGTTTAAAACTGTTGACTTCCCTTCAATATTTAAAGATTTTGTTTTAAATCCATGCCTCTTTGGGCTGAAGCTTGTTGTGAGAGAGCAGGTCTGTAACATACTCAAGAGACCAGCAGTTATGGCTGGAGTTTATCAATGCAGGCTACTAGTTTTAATCCCCATTTGCAAGCCCAGAGCTAGTCCAGGGGTCACACCTGATCTATGTTCCCCAGCCACAGGGAGAGGGGAGCTGAGGTACCACTCCTTGGGACACCTCCCCAGCGGGTGGCTGCAGGATCCCTCCCGAGGCTGGGAATGTTCCCACATGCTCATAGCAGCATTAGGTTTCCTCAAGCTTAGCTCCTCGCTGTGCTTCTTTCCGTTCCTCTTAATTAGCGGGGGAGCAGTTCCAGGCTGTACGAGTCACTCAGCCATCTCCCACTTCCCCCGCCGTCAGCTTCCCTGGTACAGTTCATGCCTGTACTAAGACGTCAACACAGAGCTTGGCTTGGCAAGCCTTTAATTCCTTCGCTGCCCTTGCTTGCACACATCTCATGGTCACTTCCTAAACTTCCAGCCCCCCATCCTATCAGCTCTAGGATGATCCTCCAGCTAGCCGTGCTCCCACACACACAAGCAAGGCTGATCCTTTGGCTGCCTGGCATTCCAGGTGACCCCACATCACCTCTTGAGAACAATTCACCCTAGAAATGATGTGAGGCTGCTGAATAACAGACACTTCGCTTCAGGAGTCACTGCACTAGCAATGCTCCTCAACCCTTCCCCTCCTCATGCATATTGAATTTTTTGTCTCCCCTGCTAAGGATCTAGGAATTGCTCCTTTTACACGGAACAGAGGACTGTCATGAAGTTCCCTAGTTCAATATTATTCTTGCTGTGATGAGGGTTGGCAAAGTTTCATTTATAAGAAAACCAAGACCTTGAAAAAAAAAAAAAAGTAAAACCCAAAAGATTCTGCCACTTTTCACCAAATCAGCCCAGTTCCAACCCAGTACAGTTTTCTAACTGCATAGTCGTCACCCACAATCTTAATCCCATGCTCTGTCTGCATAGTGTGGTCTGTGCCATTTTTACCATGCCTGTGGTACTTCAAATTAATGCACATGGTTCTAGTTATTATTTACTTGCAAAACATTTCATCAGACAATGTGTCTGATTCAGGACTCAAAAAGCCAGGCCACTAAAGGAGGACAGCACTTAATATAATGAAGTAGCAGGGAAATGTCATACTTTAAAGATGTCTTGCACGGAAATAGATTCCATCCCCAGTTCTCTCCGTGTTAAAAATAATAATTATGAGAACGGGGCTAGAAGAAGAAGGATAACAATGTGGCTTTTTTTTTTCTCATGCAGCAGCAAAGCCAGCTGCCTGAGCCCTAGCAGCTCAGCTGCCCACCAGGCAGGCCTGTCCCTTGCTAGGCACTTTCTATTACTCCTGAGCAATTGCAAATTGGTGGATGAGTCACAAAAATAAAACACAACTGGACTTTGTTTACTGGGATGGAAGCTCAGCTCTGGGGTTTCTCAAGAGCTGCAGAGATGGAGAGCTGGCAGCTGCTGCTCCACGAGCCAGGCGTAAGGATCACAGGTGAAGGATCTATACTTCCCTGCAAAAGGCTGCAATTAATGGAACGGTTTTTTTCCACCCCAAGTTCTTTTTAACTGGTCTGAGCAGACCCAGGAGCCACAAGCGAAAACATCTGTAACTTATGTTTTAAGGTTTAATTTGTTGGCAGCTTCTTCAGAGAGCAAGGACTCTTGCCAGACCCACTCCTGGGGTCCCAGGTGAGCCCCTCCAGCCCCAGAAAGCCTGCCTTGCCCACTCAGCCATACTGAGCCCTGGAGATGGTGTCTGTAGGCTGCTAGCAGAGATCCAACTTGGGCTCCCAATAACAAAACTCCAGTTACTGCTGTGTCCCCTGATTCCACTCACTTCATCAGTCCTGTCTGCTGAGGCTGTAACTCTCCTGCAGGACTCTCTTACCTAGTGAACTGCTGCCATGGCAGGATTCCAGTGTTATTGTAGGATAAAACAATCACTTGCCAAAAACACACACAAAAAGAACAATACATAGATAGCAAGTGCCCAAAGGTTAGGAGAGGCCAGAGGATTTTTCCACACAATCTTTTCTAGTTATCCTGCAGAGCAAGGTAGAGCCTTTAAATGCCTAAGCAGGACCCCTGCTCCCCGTGCACTAACACTGGTGGTACGTAGCCGTGGCCACTCCAGTACAGTGGCATCACCAACATGCTCTTCCAGGTCTTCTGGGAGAGTACACTGGGAATATCTCAGGCTGGTAGACTGTGTGTTTGGGGCAGCTGCAAACTCTGCAACCAGAGCGAAAACCCAAATCCACGGGTTAGGGTCAGTCCCTTGCTCCTGTCTTCTGTGCCAGTGTTGCTGTGCTCCATGGGTGAAGATCTCAGCTGCAGCTGAAGCTGGAAAGAGCCAGCAGTTTCAGTTTCCTCTTGCACTCGTAGGCTGTGGCAGTTCTGTCCCTCAGCACCAGCTCTCCTGCAGCTTCACTATCTGATTCTCCTTTTTCTGAGCCTCCCTGAGGCACTCCTTGGTGAATAAATCCCTCCATTTCTCTCCCTATCCTGCAGGGCCAGGCAGTGGCACAAAGGCAATTCCAGCAGGCCGGAATAATTTTCTCTGTGTTATTTGTGGAATAATTATCATGATGGTGCTTAGGGCCATGCCTGGGGTTCCACTTTCCACACCAGGCTTTGCCCAGAGAACCTCAGTCTTTGTTGGTGCACCCAGACCTCACCGCAAAGAGGCTCGTGTGCTCACCCCAAGGCGCTGCTCTCTGCCCTCTATACGGTCAAGTTTTCATGGCTTCATCCTCAGCAAAACAGCCTCAATGCCCCAGCATGCAAAGAGGAGCATGACTCAGAGCCAAAATTCCTCTGGGGAACATTTTGGGAACTTCCCAAGCTGGGAGACACTGGGGTTTGGCTGGCATCCCGTGGTTGCACACCCTGCCACACCTACCCGCCTGGCACTGCAGAAATGTCACTGGTACTGCTCAGCACAGCACAGACTATTTAGGGCAGGGAAAAGCCAGTTCAGATATAAATATCAATAAAAATAAGTCAGCTTGTCCTTCAGCTGCTTTAAACCTGCCACCCCCAGCCTTGGATTTCCATTGTCACTTCTGCAGACACTTTGCACAACCTGGTTTTGCCCAGAGATACAGCACAAATCTTGTTCCCACTGCATTTCTGTGGGATCAGGACCAGTACCAGCAGACCCTTTGGGAAGCTTTTGCAGGCAAGAGAAGGTGAGAAACTTGGGCTCAGCAGCTGCAGACATCTCTCATGAAGTCCCACCCCCCCATGAAGAACTGGTTACAGAAAACTACTTGTCCCCATTCAACTAATTTAATGCTTGCAAGATTTTGCAGCAGTAAGTCAAATGAGAAATAAATGCTGGCAAAAATAGCAATTGGGAGGGGACTGTCTATATTTCACACATCACAGGGCACCTCTTGTGCAGGAAGGAAAGGGCTTGTGATGCCTCACTCCCCACCATCCATCTCACTGCAGATGGGCCAGGTGCTGTCTGTGATACCTGCTCACAGAAATCAAGCGTGGCTCCGGCTTGTGACAGCACGGACTCACTGGCAGCTCTGTTCCTTGCCCACCAAGCCCGCAAATAACTGCAGGCTCGTTCTGCAGATGCTCCAGCACTAGCCCTCCACTGCAAGAATCAAAGCCTTCCTCCTTTTCCTTTTCACCTTCTGATCTGTTCCTGGAGGCAGCCCCCATTGCTCTTTCATTTTATCTCCTGTGGAGAAGCTTGTATGTGCTTTTCCTTCGGTTCCTTTCCCTTGCTTGCTCTTCCTGTTAGCTTTCCTCTGAGCAGCCATCTACCAGTCTGCACCTTACTCCAGCCATCAGGAAGGAAACGATGCTGTAGAACATATCCTGATATATCTTTTGGTTTTGCAGATGAGCCTTTTCATCCTGCCTTGAAGGGAAAAACTCTACCAGGCTCTCCTAAACAAGGAGGTCAAGTTTACCTCAGAATAAATCCTCTTTATTAATCACAAAATCTTCCCCTCCATGGAGTTGTCCCCACTGAGAATCTGACAGTCCTCATGGCAGGGCCCATGGTACTGTGGGGCAGGCCAGCAGTGGCTGCGACCTCCAGAGCTCCAAGCCCCCTCATGGTCATGGTCATGCAGGGAAGCTCAGCCTTTTGTGATGGGTGCCATGGAGGAGCAGGCTCAGCTACTGCAGATCTCATAGGTATTCCACGGAGGACTTCCCGAGCTGATTGCTCCACTCAACAGCAGACATGTCCTCCAGCAAGAAATGCTGTGATGTGTGTGTTCATGTCTGGGATCTGCGCCCTCCTGCCCCTCTCTGCAGGCTCTCCATCCTTCCCAACACCCAGCTGTAGTTTTACCCAACAGCTCTCCATGGCTGGGCGTGCAAGCCAGAAGACCCACATAAGAGTCAGGAAGGATGGGGACAAGCAGTGCTCTATCCCAGCTGGGATGCACATGCTCCATCAGGTCTCCAGGGCCCAGGGAGCCAGCAGCAGCAAGCGCTCCTGGCCCATCAACCCTGGAGCAGCAGTGCCACGGGCAGTGCCAAGAGGACAGTGAATCAGCATTGATCAGGAATGTCATTTCTTGTGAATTGAGCCCTCCCATCTATCACTTCCCTGCATTTTCCTCCTGTTGCTTCAGGGATTCTTCCCTGGGCTATATTTAGTTCTGGGTTACATCACTGCCAGCTTCTGCTGCTTTGAAACAGGCACCGGCTGTGAACATCCAGGCATCAGCAACTGTAAGCCACAGGGCTGTAAGGACAGGAACTTTACCGCTCGGCCAGCAAACGACCAAGTTGCACTTGTGAGCTGCCAGAGGGAGCATGGTTTTGGAGAAAAAACAAGGAACAACTTGATTGTGCTGGTGCCAGACAAGAAGGAGGGGGCCCTGCCACAAGAGCCCCCACTTCCCCCAGGACCGGGGATGCTTTCCTGCAGCACTGCCATTGCCTGGCTGTGCAATACCAAGCAAGTTAATTAATCCTCTGTGCTTCTCCTCTTTCCAAAGAGAGTTGATGCTGACCTACTTCTTACAGATAAATTTGCAAAGGGCTTCAATGTCCATGACGAACAAGCAGCACCAAAAGCACTAATTATGCTGGCTGTTCCCGGTACCCAGACCACTGCAGAGCTGAAACAGCAGCAAGCCAACGCAGAACATCACAGCTCTGGAGCAAGTGACAGAGAGCGCGGTGCCTGCAGGGAAGTCACAATTTCCAGCCCGGCAACCGGCTCTCGCTTTTGGGCAAGAGTGACTCACGTGTTGACCGGCCACGTGGAAGAGTGGCTCAGGTGGTGAGATGGCACCAGCAGCCACGTGCTGAAGAGGAAGGTTCTCCTTGCACCTCTTTGCAAAGGTGCTGTGTGTCGGGCACAGGGGTCCTGGCAGCCCCTGGGTGGAGAGCTGCAGGCAGCTAGCCCAGGGCCAGCTCCACAGGGAGCCCTTGACATGCCTGCCATGCTTGCAAGGCTAGAAGTGCTTTGCATGCCTCCCCAGGCACAGTGGCACTGTCACTGTTCGTACCAGCACCTCTGGGGCCCTGCGAGGGCTGCCTGAGCCATGGTGAGTTTTTAGCCCTCTCCTCTCCACCTCCCTGGTAGCTGGAGCTACACAAACGCGTGCAGGAGCCATTAGCAGAAAATGAGAAAATGAGGATCCAAGCTGTGCGAGCACCCTTCCTCAGCAGCATCCCAGCCCCCACAGCCACTCTCTGCCCTCGCCCTGCATCCCAGCCACCCAAAACCCCTCTTCTCAGAAGACTGCCCAGAACAAGGGCTGGTGGATCTCATAAGGAGGAAATTCTGAGTTAAATTCCTTCCTCACGAGTCATTTGCAGAAGGGAACAGTGTGTGCTCCCAGCACAGAGATGACGTCTTGCTGGCCTCCTGCCGCTCCTCGGCTGCCTGACATGGCGAGGCCAACGCTCTCCCAGTGAGGCGGCAGAAGGGTTTGGCCGATGGAGAAGGACTGGAGGATGTATTCACTGTGACCCTGCGGGGGTGCATGGCCCAGGCGAAGGGCTGGCAAGGAGGGCATTGCTGGTGACAGAAAACAAACACCTCGCCAGAAAAGCCCTGCATCCCCTGGAGGGAAGCGGGTGCAGAAGGTCACCAGAGAACAGAAAAGATCCTCTCCATCCCCAAGGGAAAGGGACTAATGGAGTTACGCCGCAGATTATATGTGAGCCCAGTGTAAAGCAGTTATTAGTGAAGGCTCAATCACCAAACCCAGGACTAAGTAGAATCCCTAAAGCTTCATCTTGTGCAATTGGCTGCAGCTGCATGGAGGCCATGAGCCGCAAACTAATTCATCTTCAATTCCTCAGCAGGAATAGTGAAACAGTTAAAGCAGCCCAAGGAAGCTGTTCATTTTGTATTTGTATTGAGCTGCTTAAAAAAGTAAACACAGCGTAAGGCCAGACCTGCCAGCAGCTGTCACTGACCTCAAAATCAAAGATGTTGTGGGCTCATCCAAAGTAGGGCAGCTCGCAAGCAGAGCAGGACAGCAGCAGCACTAGAGATGGTAGGAAAGTGAGCGGTGTCTAGCACAGAGCAAAGGCTGCTGCCCCCCTTCCTAGGGCAAACCCATCAAACGGGGTCACAGAGCTGGGGAACTTATCTGAAAAAAATATTCCTGATAATTCTCTCCCTCTCTCTCTCATCTCAAAGATGAGGCAAATGCTGCCCTGATCTGGGCAATCTGTGTAGAGATTATTAAACTAAGCCGTATCTGGGCCAAGGTTAATGAAAGAGCCTGCAAAATCCTCCTGGCCACGGCATTTTGGTTCCCTCATCACAGCAGCTTGGCAGGGTGCTGGTGGTGAGGACACGTGCTGCAAGCCACGAGGAGCCAACCAGGGCTCACGCTGGGCTTCCTGGCCTTGCAAAGGCAACAAGAGGCTCGCTTCATACTTGCTTGTGAAGCCCGTGGGGCACCTCTGCTGACAGCTGGCAGGGATTATTGTCATCTGTTACCACCGTCACCCCGCAGGGACCCACACACTTTGTGCTGCTCGGTGAGGGCTTGGAACAGCTCCAGCCCTGCTTGCCCCATCTGGGGCTCTTGGGGCAGAGCTTATACCACCCTGCCATAGCCAGTGCTACATGGGAGAGCCGCAACGGATAGGCATCGGAGGCAGAGCCAGACTACACTCATGTCATGTGCGAGTACCCATCTAGGAGAGTTCTCCTCACCCACCCACGGAGTCTCAAATCCTACATCTCTACTTGGGCAGCTTCGAGGTGGTCTCACTGCTGTGGGCTGTCCCAGGAAAGATGGGAAATATGCTCAGGCTCTTCTCCACCTTTATTTTAGGTGAATAGAGAAGTTCTTCAGAGTGTGGGTTTGTAGTTCTTTTGTTTTCCTGCCTTTCTTATCACTGAGGGCTTTGGAAATGGAGCACGAGGGGCATCACAGTACGAGCTCACACATCCCTGCCCTAACAGGCTCCTTATCTCTCGAGCAGTTTCCAGCATCTCAGCCCTGATATTAAAACCATTAAGTCTCTGGCCATCAATGCAAAGGAAAACTAGAAACCACAGCCCAGCAGTGATCAGGGCAATAAGGTTTTCTGCTTCCATCAGCTTGAAGCTGCCCAGATCTTGCTGCCTGAATCTGATGGGAAACCCAGTCTCTCCAGTTCCAGCTGCTTCCCCAAGGCTCTCACCAGGGTGCTTTCCTTCCAATGCCAGGTCCTTAATAAATACTGGTTGTTCCCGTCACATTTCCCTCATGCTGGCTGGTGACGCCAACCCTTCTGGCAAGCGATCAATTCCCTATTCACCGAGTCATGCAAATTCATCAAAAACCACCCCAGATCCATGGAGACAGGCTCCTCAAAGTACCAGAGGAAAATGGGGTCAGAACTACAGCAGTGGCCCATGGCCTGGAGATGCAGCCCCATGCAAGAGACTTGGCACCAGCCATCTGTCCCCATCCTGCATGGCAGGGCCAGGAGGAGCCACTGCAAACAAGGGAAGCAGAGCCCATACCCTGTCATTTGTCTCTTCAACATCCACCCTTCAATAAGGCACAATTATCTGTTTACTTAAGAGCAAGGGTAATTAACCACCCAAATGGTGAGAGAGGAATGCGAGAGTCACAATAGTCCCTATTATGGAGTAGATCCACTAAATGGAGATAATTGTTTTTTCTGGCCTTAACAACCTGGCAGTGCACCCCAGCACCTTCACCCACTGCAGACTGGCACTGAAAACATGCAGGGAACTGGTATCCCTTACGGGCAGCACTGGGAAGTGAGGGCAGCTGGGTCACCGCTCTGACAGGAGCGAGGCAAAGCTGCCAGCTTGCAAACCTTTCTGTGCAACACAGGAATCACTTGGTGCACAAGGTTTCCCAGGCCGGCAGATCACAGTGCTAATATTTGACTTTCATTTGCAATTTAACCTCACCTGCCTTCAGCTGAGAGTAATTTCCAAGTGAAGGGCTGACTTCGCTGCTCCTCAAGGGTGGGAGCTGCATCACCAGCCCCCAACCCAAAACTCTGCAGAGACCACTACCCCAGCAAACATCCCTGGCACCACAGGGCTCACGATCAGGATCGCCTCAAGCTCTGTTGGGGATTTTCAATGTCCATAACTTCCCAGGGGTGGATCTCAGTGGAGGAAGAGGAGAAGGCTGAAGGTTCCCATCAGCCCTGATGACTCTGACAGCCATCCCAGCAGGGCTGTGGGCTCTGCTGGTGACTTCATCTTCCTCCCCACCTCGCAGCCATGCTGGAGGTATTTGTGTCACCGGGCTACACTTGTGGGACACTGGTTGTGCCACTGAGCTGCATTTCAGGAGAGACGCAACAGCCACCTGTGTTTACTTGTTCCTGTCTCATACTGGCATGCACACGATTACAGCTTTCAGTTTCAGCCTCCCATCTATTTATATCGAATGCCTCTGAGTGATGTGCCACCACCTCCCGGAAGCATTTCTGTGCCAGGCCAGCCTGCCTGGCACTCCTTGTCAGAGATGGCTGCAGGGTGACTCAATCACAGCCTGAGGGCATCTACACAGGGAATAAAGCTCCTGTGACGGTCTCCTGCCATCCCTGGCACACTTACAGCGCTCTGAAGCCTCACACAGGAAGTATGTCTGATCCTACTGAGATGCAACTAAAGCACACGATGCCAAGTGGCTGCATCATCCCCAGGGATGAGGACCTGCCCCATCACCCAGCCACTCACAGCTACCATGGGACAAGATCACAGCCCAGACAGTTCTGCTCTGCAGCCCCAGAACAGTGGGAGCCAGTCAGCAGGGCCCTGGCACATGGCAGCAGGTTTTGGGGGTCAGCACTTAGGACAGATGAGCAGCAGAAAGGGATGCTGTGATGAGATTCAGTCAGAGGCACCCGCAGAGCTATGGCCGTCGAAAATAAAAGGAAGAGGTAGCCCCAGACAAGCCCACTCACCCACTCCCATTCCCACAGCCCTAATGAAGCGTGACATGTCCCTGCTGGAAGGCTATCTGCTCACGTCATGCCTAGGCAAGAAACGGTAATAGCTGGGCACATGTAATCAGGAGGAAACTCTATTTATAGCTCCATATAATAAGATACATCAGAGAGAAGATGAAAGGGAAGAAGATGAGTCAACAGGATAAACAGGGCTGAACTTTCCCGCTAGCAGGGCAGTTGGTTCATGTAAAGAGACATGTTACTAGGAGAGCTCTCCCCAGCAGCATCACTTCTAGTGAATAAAGGCTGACAGCCATGCCCTACCCAGGACACATCCAGCTCCCACGGAGGCAACCCTCCATGCACCCCTGGGAAGAAGGGCTGGGGCTAGCAGCCAGGCAGGGGCTGGGCAGACACGGATACTGAGTTAGGGCCCTTTAGCTTCACCCTGCTCACCAGCTCCGGCCTTTCTCCTTCCCAGCAGTGGGGAGAGGCTGGGGACCTCAGCAGCTCCTTGCTGGCACTGCCCCAGTTGCCTTGCACACTCCATGCCATTAACAATGGTCCCGTGGGGATTCTCCATGTCCTCACCCAGCCAATGAGAGCTCACACTGGCAGAGGGGACATCTCTGTCCCAAACACAGCATGACCAAGCTTAGCTCCAGAGAAAAGCATCCCAGAGCTCAGGCGGTGAACCAGACCATGTGTTCCAATGTGCAAAGGGTTAAGCATTGGCAAGGGTCACAGCCCTGGGGATGACCAGGTCCCCTCCCCAGCTCTTTGGGCAGGCAGCCCCTACCCAGCTCAGCAGCTCATGCAGCCAGCGGCTCATGTGGAACTATTTTTAGCCTCCTTGCTCAGCCTTTCATTTTAAAGCCACCCACGGGAAACATTTCCATTTTATCATGAAAACAACTCCGCTGCAAAAATAAATTATGAGGACATCAAAGCTCTAAAATAAAGGGGGAAAAGAAAGGCCTCCTTAGGCTGGGGAGTGGGGAGAGCCCTGCTTCCTCCTAGCAAGTCAGATGGAAAGCAACCTCCTAAAGCTCTTTCAGGACAAAATAACAATCCAGCAAAGGAGAAAAGCAAATTAAAGTAAGAGAGGGGAGTTGCAGCAGTGAGTGGATGCACTGGTAGTGACACAGTGAGCCCTAATGGAGCAGCTGTCTCTCCTCCATCCAGGCTGGGGTGGGCCTTCCCCAGCCACCTATGCCAGGATTTCACTGGCTTGCATCCCAGGGAAAACCAAACTGCACATCACCCCCACTGCAGGTATGGGGTCTGAGTCCCCAAAAGCTAAGGAGGCTGTGGGACCCCCCCACAGGGTCCTTAGAGGCACCAGCCCTTGGCTGCCTACACCAGGTCATGAGGAAGCTGCTCTTGTTAATCTGATCCATCCCTGTACTTTTGCTAACCCATGGCATCAGGACCGCAATGTTTCTGGGTTGTAAAAATAGCTGTGGGCGTGCTGGGAACATGCATGGGCTGTGGCCAGCATTGCCATCCCACTGCTGGACCAGCCAGCAGCACGTGCTCCCTCCCTCACCTGGCAAAACCGGGAACACCCTGAGCATGAGATGGGGCCAAAGTCACCCCAGCCTCTGTGTGGTCCCCCACACCTTGAACCAGAATGCTGAGGGATGTACTGGAGACCCTCTGTGCTCCTTCCCCATCCCCAAGACCCCAGGGAGAAGCTTCTGTGCCACTAGCAGCCATACCAACTCATGCACGTGCTGAGCACCAATCTGTGCCCATGCCAAGCGTGGGGCAGGCAGCAGAGATGCCCTTGCTGCCCTCACAATGGCTGTGGAGAGCACAGCCTTTAAATGAGGGCAGGCAGGGCGCAAGCCAAGAGGCTGACCTCTGTTTGACATCACGGCGGGTGAAACCCAAACCTCAGCCAGCAGTGTCTATTACCTAATTAATAGATTATAATATGCTGGAGGAAATGAACCTTTCCCAGCCCAGCAGCAAGGGCTCTTGCTGGGGGGATGGGGGAGGCAGCTGCCCATGGCCCCACACCAGTATTCCCTTGTGCACGCAGCCCAGCTGGGCAGGAGCAAGTTCTGGGTTTGACTGTCCCGGTTTCAGCAATTCAAAGCCCTCAGCCCTCTGCAGAAGTTGCACAAGGAGAAATCCAGAGAGGTGCAAGGCACAGGGAAACTCTTCTCCCCTGCCTGGGCTCCCACAGGGGCCACCACCACCATTGCAACACCCAGGGCACAGCAAGAGGAACAGCCAAAATTGGCTGTCATCCGCTAGCATGCTGAGGAGAAGCCACCCCCTGGGCTGGTGACGCACAGAGCAAAACCAAAAGCCTCTTCTCTCTAGCCAGGCACACTCACAGCTCCTCCCTGCATGGGGTCCTGCATGCTGGGAGCTGAGCAGGCTGCAGGGACCATTTAATTGTGGTTTGCAAGGCGTCCCCCTGTGCTGACGCTGCGGGAAGCAGTGGTGTCCCGCGTGGTGGGTGACCCTGATGCATGTGCCATCACGTCCCCACTGTGCAGCTCAGTGGGAACCAGGCTGTGCTCGCTTCCCCTGGGGAATGACTTGAGTCAAACACCTAATTTTCCAGGAGAAAACTCTGCACTGATGCTCCCCCTCTCCAGCCATATGACACTGGAGCCAGCCGATGGATTCCATAAGAGATTCATCTGCCCCAGGATCCTGTTCCAGGGCAGCTGGGCAGGGCTGAGCCATGCTGCCCCAGCAGCATCTCTGTGTCGCACCCGCTCCCACTCCGGTGGCAGTCCCAGTGCATCCTGTAGTAGGCAACCCTGTCCCTTGGGCCTGCTGAGCAGCCCTGTGCCCAGGTGTGCTCCCTCACACCCCACACTGTGGGGGGTTTCCTCTCGGAATCTGTAGGAATGATCATCTCCCCAGCCACTGCCATTGGCTCTTCACTGGCCATAGAATCTCAGAATCATTTAGGTTGGAAAAGACCTCTAGGATCATCAAGTCCAAGCTTCAGCCAACATCTCCCTGACCCCTAGACCATGTCTCAAAGCACCACGTCTACTTTTTTGTTGAACACCTCTCCAGGGGTGGTGACACCACCACTTCCCTGGGCAGCCTGTTCCAATGCCTAACCATGCCACGGCCATGGAGCTGTGGCAGCTGGTACAAGCCCAAGCATGGCCAGCTGGAGTAACCACTCTGGGATGGAGTGGTTACAACAGCTGAGAAGCCCAAGATGCTCACAGCTTTGCCATCCTCCCAAGGGTACGTGCTGTCCCCCTTTCTGCCAGGTGACACTGGCATGTGACAGGGCTTGCCAACATGCGGTAGTCACCCTGCTCAGGCTGCCTAGCACAGAGAGGGGCTGCACCCAGTCTGGTCTCCCCTCATCCCAAGGGGCTTTTGAGGGCTGCACACTTGGCAGGGAGCTCAGGACTCATGCTCTGCAAAACCATTCCCTATGGCCAAGTGGCCAGCATGGCTGTGTGCCAGTGTGGGCTCCCCTGGCTTGCCAGCAGCCTGGCACTCAGGGCAGGGGCAGCAGGCAGGTCCCCACACCAGGTGCCATGTCACTGCCATAGCAGGGGTTTGGATTTGGCGCTGGTGATTTAGACAGGGCTTGTCAGTGGATCGGGTCTGGGGACAGTCCCAGTGACATCAGGTGGAGAATATGCCCCACCAGTAAATCTTATCAGTGTTCCCTACCCAAGGGCAGTTACTGGCCAAAGGCAAATGAGTACATGAGAATAATCCGAGGGAGCACCCTGCTCTGAAAGGGAGCTGATCCCAGGGCTGAGACCCAGCTGCGGGTCAGCACCAAAGTGTCCATAGGGTCCCCAGGGGTGACAGGAGGCTCATCTGGCTCAGCCTTGCTGCTGGCATGGCAATAAGTGTGAAGCCAGCACTTGCTGCAGGGAAGAGTGCTGCTTGGAGTCCAGAGCAACATTTTGTGGGCCCAGCAGCCCCCTCTGCCATGTCCTCCCACAGTGCCTTGCCCCTTCCCTGGTACCTGCCTCCAGCTGCAGCATTTCCCTGCTCAGTTATAACACGACCCAACCTTCAAGAGGCTCTCTGAGACCACAGCCAGCATCCTCCTTTTTAATTTTTTTTAAAAAGTGTTGCCAGTTTACCTGGATGGGAAGGGAATGCTGAATTACCCTAGCTCCCTTCACCAGGGCTGGCACCCTACAACTCCCTGCTCCTGTTAGCAATTAACAGTACTTGGTGGAAGGTCTCTCCTCAGCCCAATTTTTCAATTAAAGAAATACTCTTAGAGTATCATTAAGGATTAAACAGGCCTTCATTGGCCTCAGGTGGGAAAGTCAGGGTAGCATGGGCAACCATCAGAGCAGTGTGTGCGGTTCAGCCCTGCAAAACACCTTGGTCCATGGTGAGGTGGGTGAAGCAATGCTGCAGCTTGGCCAGCACACCTCTCCTGGAGCCCTCCCCTTTGGGATCACAGCAAAGAGAAACTGCCTTTGGTTTAAGCTCCTCGTACTGAACATACTTACTATCTGGTTATTTTAAGAAGCTGGCATGGACAGATGCACATGGGCTTTCTTTAGAGTACAGACTTGTGCCAGTGGCCCCGGGAGCCAGCCGGTCCTGTCATTAGCAGAGGTACAGATTTCAGGGGTGTGGGTGGCTTTGTTTGCTTTGGATTGTGCACATGTACTTGTTTTCCTTGGTATTTGCTCCTGCAGCTCCAGCAGGACACGTAGCTGGGAGTCCAGCTCAGGCATCTACCCCTGCAGCTCTGACCTACCCAGCACTGCATTCCCTTTGCTCCAATTTCAGGTAATTTCAGGCTTTGCTGGCCAAAAATACTAACAAGCAATTAATCCCTTTCTGCAAGATGGTACTTTCCCCCCTTCACAGAAAGCAGGTGGGGAGGTGAAGCCAAACCACACCAAGTGACAAAACCCTGAGGGAATGAGAAGGTGGCCAGCAAGGCAGCATGTTTCTGCTCGAAAACACAGAGCTGAAGTTCACACCTTCCTGGGGATATATGTCCTCTGTAGCTCAGAACCCTCCCAGCAGCTGAACCCTTGTCCCTTCACAGCCAAGGCTCAGTTCCACCATTAATTCAGAAGACTTAAGAGGAAAACAATTTATAGTGCTGCTGACACGTGGTTTCTCTGGCCCCTTGGGCTGGGTACCCTGGTGCCCCACCACTGCAGGGCATTTAGTCCTGCTGACAGCAGCACCGCGGCCAGGACCTTGCCCTTGTTTCCCAGGAGGGTGTGGAGGAGAGGCTGGGTTCTCTTATTAAGTGCCTGATTCCACAGGCAACTTTTTAATTACTTTTGGCCACAGGAAAGCTGCAGCGGGGCTGGAGTTGAACGAGGCCAAACCCAATGCCCTCCCTAACAGAGCTCCTGCAGCTGCACAGGAGCAGCCCCAGCAAACCTACTGGCTGGTCCTCCGTCCTCATCCTGCCCCAGCAGACATAATGAGGTCTCATCCCCCCCAACACACTGTGGAGGGCTTCCTTCAGTGTTTTGGAGAACTGAGGAGTCCCTCAGCTCCTGGAGGGGTTGACACTGGGGGTGTTTCCCAGGTCCCCCCACCCTGCAGTGTATGGAAACCCTCTGGGACAGGTTGTTCTTGCAGTCCAGGACAGCTCGTGCTGTTCCCACAGCAGGTATGATTGTCGCACCCTCAACCCTACTCCTCCCCTTTGCCCAAACACTTCACAGCTGCTCACAAAAGCAGCTAGTTTTCTTATCTGGCTCCACACGGTCACACCTCTGCACACAGCAGGTGCCAGCAGCATGGTGACACACCAGAGGCCTTTCAGTAGCCATGCAGTGACGCTCAGCAGCGATTGGAGGTGGCAAATTCTGCCACCTTGCCTGGAAACACGGGCAGCTGGAACCACCTCTGCTTCAGCTCAGCCACCTGCTCTGCATCACACAGCAGAAACAGAGCCAAAAGGGATGTCCTGCAGCAGCAGCTCCTGGACCACACCCCATGGCACATCTGTTGCCAGGCCAGGGGTGCCACCACCCCACAGCCTTTGCAAGAGAGTCTCCACAGGGCGTACTGACCCCCAAGCTGCTGCTACCAAGGGCAGTGACGCATGTTTCCCGTACCAGCGTCCATGCTGCCCACACCAACAGCCATCGAGTGTCTCATGAGAGATGGGGTGATAGCTGATGCTTTACCTCCTGCAATCCTGGCCATGCACGTTAGCTCCTGGGGGGTTTTGTGTCTCATACGATGTCCCGTTTGGGTCCCCTGCCTAAGCCAAGCAGAGTGGGCAGACATGCATGCACACATACATTTCTAAAACCCTTGTATACAAACACAAGCAGATCCCACCCATGCAAGCATCCCAGCCCTGCCTGCCCAGAGACGCAGGCTGCCCTTGGCTGCTGGCACAGGGCTCAGCACAGGGTGACGTTATCGTTTATTGCTGATGCTGGAGCACAGTGGCTGCACCTCCTTCCCACCACCCTGGACTTCACTCCACCTTTCCTGCCCTTCCTCAGCTCCTCCAGATCAAGCTGACTGGTGTCCGTGGCTCTATTTTAGCATGGGGCACCAGTTGTTTCCCTGTCAGAGGTTCATGTTTTTATTTAACTCCCTTTCAGCTTCCCAGATTAGCAGGGACAGGCTCCTGCTCTGTTTGCCTTGGAAGCAGATGCATCACCGCAAATTATTTTTGATTCAAGTAAACAAAGCCTCTACTTCTTTTTTTCCCCCCCACTTTGGTGTTGGGGACTAATTTCAGTGTGCGGAGAGTGCAAGGGCACTGGCCAGGGTCCAGCACGGAGGACACTGTGGGCTCCCTGCCCTGCCACTGCTGCAAAGCCAGCACGGCCCCAGCCACGCCGCAAAGGGCTGCTTGTGCCCCTGAGCCCCAGAGCGATCCTAATCTGAGGGCTCCCCCCAGCAGCAACAACTAGAGCACCGGTTTCCAAACATGCTAGCCGGCAGCATGGTGGCTGGTGCAGTGCCAGGCTGCTCCGTCCCTCCTGCCCCGCTGCTGCCTGTGCCTGCTCATGCCAGGATATGGGCCAGGCTCCCCACTGGCACGCTGCAGGTCTCTGCATCCTTTCCCCCACCCAGTGTGCCACTGCGGGGCTTTCCCAGTCCAGAGCAGCTGGGGAGAGCCACAGGTGGGCAGGAATGCGATGGCCACAGGGCATCCTCCAGCCCAGCCATAGGAAACCGTGCTTTGGGATTGGCGTGAAGTGTGCTGGCTTCATGCTGCTCCTGGGTGATGGGTACGAGAATGGGTGGCTGTGGTCTGAGAGCACAGCCACTCATTCCCAGTACGTAGGTGCGGTTGTGAAAGCAGGGATTTGTCCTTGTTTGCCACTCCTGGTGGCTGAACCCAGAGATTAACCACTGCAGTCATTCCTCCTTAACCTGTGTGGAGCAGCACGGGTTCCCGTTCCCATTCCCACTTCCCAGCGATTGCTTGCGCTCCTTGCTGCCCCACACAGCCCCACTGCTCTCCCCTCAGAGGAAAGGTTTCTTTTGCTGCTCCCATCCCAAAGCTTCCTCTGCATTTGCAACCTCCCCAGACACACCTCCCTGGGGGGGCTGGCAAGGGGAGCAGCCAAACCTGGAGTTCAGGCATGCTGTGCTGGTTCAGCCATCATCATTTAATGCTGCCATGAGTTGCCTGATCACACAGGCCAACAATGAACTCAGCAACATCCCCTCGGAAGTCTTCTTTCAGCCAGTCCTGCCATATATTCCTGTGGGCCCAGCTCCCCCACTGCGATGCCAGCATTGCCTGCTGGACACAATGGACAGAGATGGCTCCTTCAGTGGCTCCTCACATGGAAGGATATCACCAAGAGAGCTCAGCAAAAGACAACCAGCACCAACAGAAGCCACACCCAACAGGAAGCTCCTCCTGCTAATCAGCTCCTGGTTAAAATAGCCCTGGCCTCGCCCACCACCCCAACCACAACCACCTGGGTGAGGGCAGAACCACAAAGACACAGGCGGGCCAGGTTCTGCCTCTGGAACATGAAGCCAATAGAAAACCAAAACATTCTGCTAGGTTGTGACTCATTCACAGGTCAACTCCAACTTGGGGCCCACAGCTCAGACCCTAGCACTTCAAGGTATTGAATTTGAGGGTGCCAGCAGCCTGCACTTGGCCATTGTGGGGCACTGCAGGGGCTTGCAGCATGCCCTGGGTGGCACGGCACAGCATGGCACGCCAGCATGGGGTGACACCGTGGGCAGGATGAGACCATAGAATCATTTAGGCTAGAAAAGACCTCTAGGATCATCAGATCCAACCTTCATCCCAACATCTGCCTGACCCCTAGACCATGTCCCAAAGCACCACATCTACTTGGTTTTTTAACACCTCCAGGGATGGTGACTCCACCACTTCCCTGGGCAGCCTGTTCCAGTGCCTAACCACTCTTTCAGTAAAGAATTTCTTCCTAATATCCAATCTAAATCTCCCCTGGTGCAACTCGAGGCCATTACTGCTTCACCCCTGCAGCAGCCCCCTGGGGCAAGGTCCTGCAGCCGTAATGGTGGAGGGGGATTTTCAGGGGATGAGCTGCACAAGACCTCATGTCAGCAATGGCGCATTGGGGTAATGTTTATTCAGTGCTCATCCCAGACTATTTTTGGGATCTGTGTTGCAATGGGACAGAACCTCCTCACCCATCAGCATGTGGTTACCTTGGGGGCACAGCCCCCTTCTCAGCACAGCGAGCACCTTGAACCTGCAGCACAGACAAAGCAGCAGCTTTGCAGCCTGGTACAGAGACTCCCTGCAGCAGAGCCAGCTCCCCTGAGGGACAGCGACCCCACTGAGCCCCTGTCCCCTTCAACCTGCCCCCGCAACCCCCACAGACAGCCCTTCCTGACATCGATCCACCTAGACACACACGGAGCTATTTATAGCTGGGGCTGGTGTTGATCTGCATCAAGTGGAAGATAACAAGGATATTTTTAGGTTTATCTTTCAGCCCGTGAATGGAAATAGGCTTTGCTAGCTCAGGCATGCTCTGCCTAACCTGCCGGGGCATGGCTGAGTGCCGAGACAAGGGACTCTCGTGGTGGGGACAGAGGAGGGATGCACCTCAGATGCACCGAGGACACAGCAGATGCAGTAGGATCAGCCCCAATGCGCTGGTTCCCATCGTGCCACCTTCATTGGCAGAGTGGTAGCACAGGGAACCCATAGCTCTAGATTCACAGTCTCAAAAAACTAGAGTCCATTCTGGCTGTGCCCCTTGAGCTCCTTCATCCCTCCCAGCAGGACAGGCACCCATGGAGGCCCTGTCCCTGCCAGCACGGCTGTGCCCTCCCCGGGATGGGGCACCAACTTTGCACATCCTTCTGCGGGAAGGAGGTTTCATACCAAGAGCTCCAGTTTGGCAACACCCGACTACCAAAACAGTTGCTTTAATTATAAAGTCCTGAGCGCTTGTGTTTGCTATGCTGAGCGGCATCTAAAAATACTGAAAACAGTAACTCATCCTGTAATGAGGCATTTAGCAGAGGGAACCACCACAGAAACCAAACCAGCATAGCTTGGAGGCTTTTCCCATTGGGAAAGCTCAGAATCATGGCTTCCTCACAGCTGCATTTCCCCTTGGCTTCAGCTCCCTGCCTGAATTCTGAGGGCACAGGGTCTGGGGGAGGTGTGAGGTTGCCCCAGGCTGGGCCAGCTGTGCCTGGACTCATCCCACAGCAGCCCACCACCTGCCATACCTTCATATCTTATCTTCTCTTTTAGATTTTATATGTCCTTTCTGATTATGCAGATGATGGGACTGGGTTTGACCAGCTCTAAAAGGATTACAGCAACAGCCACCTCAGGCAGGTGACTTGTCTGGTACGCTGCCAGCCTCATGGCCGAGGTGGGGTAAAGCAGTAAGAAGCTGCTAATAAAGTTTGAAAAGGAGAATTTCTGGACAATTTTAACAGCAAGTGGTGCCGGCCAGCACAGCCTATGACAGCCACATTTCTTCGTGAGTGCTCAGACAGCAGACTGTGCTTCAGCTTTTGATTTACAGCACCTCTTATCAAGAAAGCTTTCTGTGTTCTTTATAACGGGGAGAAAAAAAGCAGCTGGGAATGTACAAAGGTTTCTGACACTCTTCCAGTCCCTCCCAGCACCACCATCAAGAGGCTGGTGCTTCCCAATGCCACCCATATCTTCATGCTTATCTCCCTAAAGGCTCACACTCGCCAAAGCAGGGTGATGCTCCCATCCTGGGGGCTGGCTGACAGCACTGTGGTGGCTTTGCCCACTTTCTCAGAGATCCCTTAGTTTCTTGAAGCAATGGGAATGACTGCAGCTGAACTCACCAGCACCGCCAACAACCTTCCCAGTTATAGGAGCAACCCACAACCCCAGTGCTGGCACACACGGTCCTGCCTGGGCTTGCTGCCTGCCAGCCCTCAGTGGCCTTCCACGCACCAGCCTCCCACAGTCAGCAGGGCGAGATGTTGGCCTCCCTCCTCTCATGCCTGGCACAGGATCGCTCCCAGGAAAACTGAAGCTGACCCTGAGCTGCTCTTTTGGCAGGCACCTCGCTCACTCAATTAAAGGCAAACCCAGGGCTGCAGCGCAGTCAAGTGACAAGTGTTTGGTTTCTAACGTGCCCAGCATGAGGGCACGGTCACCGAGCTCCTGGGGGCCATGGGGATGAGCTAAAACAGCAGTCTGGAAAAGCGGAGGGATTTTTTGCAGGTGACTTATCCTCGTCTCGCCTGATCCACCCCAACTCTGGACACCTCTTGTGAGCTGATGGCCTCTCACTGGTGGACCACTGGCATGGTGGGAGAGCTGGAGGTGGTGGGAGGAGAGCGCTCCTTCCCTGCAGCACCCACCCAAAGCAAGAGGCCAAGGGGAGCACCTGCCCCCTGCTGCCAGCCATGTGTGGGCTGCTTTTAGCAGCTGGTGTTTATGCCACCAGCTCCCAGTGCCCAGCAAATGGAGATGAGGAAAGGGCTGCCCTGCACCCCACTGCTGACAGAGCACCCCAGTCTGGGGACGGCACCATGAACAGTGGTGCTTCATCCTGCAAGGGCCAGGACACCAGTGGGCACCAGGCTCCCGCCAGCATTAGCAGCCTCTCCAGGGTTTATCTAAACACTGCCTATGTCTGGACACCCCCTGAACCAGATGCACACCTCATGCTCTGAGTTTTTGCAAATTCTCCCTGTCTTTTCCTACTGCTCATCATGGGCAGCTTTGCACCACAAAGCCTGATGCCCAGGGCAGGCAGCTCTCCTGCCCCCACACATGCCCAGCCACCCTGCACCCTTGAGCCTGCTCCAGGAACCACCAGCAGAAACACAGCAATGTTGGGGTACATGGAGCCAAAACATCTGAAATAAAGTAAATATGGGTATTCCTAGAAGACCCCAATGAGAGTACACAGCTCTGGACCTTACTCCTTGCCCCAGCAGCACCCCAGGACCAACTAGAAGAGGACAAAGCTGGAAGTGAAGAGCAGGAAAGTGGCAAAGGTTTCAAAGCAGAGAGGAGCTCCCATCTCAGCCCTGTCAGAAGCCTGAAGCCCAGCGGACAGAGCTCACCTGGGGCCCCGCACACAAGTGGGATGAGCTCAGCCATTCCTTGTTCCCAGCACAAGATCTGGAGCATAGGTATCAGTACCCGAAGCCCATGGCCCCCTGCACTGGCAGGGGATGGATGAGAGGGCTCATACCCTCAGCTGAACTATTACATAAGGGCAAGAACATGTGCGGGCTGCCAGGCGAAACCATAAACAATGTTTGTGCCAGAATGCCAGCTCCAGAGCCAGTGGGACTGGGCAGCCATGCTCAGGGGCTCCCAGGTGGACACCAGAGCTCCCAGGGCAGGACATGGCACACAGGGAAGAGTAGGCAAGGTTCGTGCCCCCTCTCAGCTTGTGCTATTTAAATCCCTAGCTTGTGAAAACAAGACTTGAAACAAGCAAATAAATATTATCTAGAAACACAAAAGCCCTGACAAATCTTCCAAAAATTCTCTCAGTGGGCTGCGTGGCCGTTGCACAACAGGAAGAGGCTGTTGATCCCGCTTGCTTTGTGCTGGCATCGTGTTAGCCTCCACCCAGAGCCGCCTGCTCAGGCTTCAGATGCAGCTCAACCCAAAGGCAGGCAGGGAGGCAGATATTTCCAAGTAGTCTGTGTGTCTCCACTAGCCAAATACAGGTTGGTAGCTCTCAGGCACTGCGGGGACCCGTCCTGGACATGACGCTCTGGTTGCATGGATAGGAAGTGCTGGCAGGAGAGTAAGATGAGGATGCTGCATAGGCTCTCCTGAGCTCTGTGGAATGTGAGGCCTGACATCATTTCTTTAGGGGTACAGGGAGCTTGATCCCACGTGTCACCCCCATCTCCTCCAGCCCCCCTGGGTAATGGGGTGCGTGTGCTGACATGGCTCCTGGAAGTGGTGCTCTGGCCCAGCACCCCCTAGTTTTGTCCTTTACATCCCTCACATCATTCACACTCTGAGACAGAGCACAGAAACAGCCTTCCTGAGCTAGCATCCTCAGGAGCATGGAGAGGTTTGCTTGCAGGCCACATCAAGGCTCTTGCAAAACAAGTTAATGATTTAAGTCCCTTCAGGGGTGACTTGCCATTAAACTTCAAAGTCTAGGCACCTTATGGAAGGAGACAATTTGACCCCAAGAGCACACAGCTCCACACATGAGACAGGAATGCTGGGCTTTGCCCCTGGAAGGGTGGCACACAGGTTGGGGACATATGGAGCACCCAGCTCCCGTGAAGAGAGCGGCTAGACCCTGCCTGGGCATCAGCTCAAAGCAAGGAGCAGGACCCCAGTGGAGCGCTGAGCTGTGCTGGGTGCAGACTGGGTTGGGGAGGTGCAGCATCAGGGCTCCCCTCTGCTCCCCGCAGGCTGCTGCAGCATCTCCTCATGCTGGTCACTTGCTGCCACCTGGTGCCGTCTCGTCACAAGTGCTGGGGACCTGGGGTGTTGAAAGTAGGGATGCCATGGACGTCGAGGATGGGTGCTTTCTGCCTCTGGGGTCCCCCATCCTCAACACTCGTGTCCCCAAGCAGCCCCACTTGTTGTTCAAAGGACAGCCTTCACCCGGTTCTCCAAACAGGCCAGTGACCTCTCTCCTGCCTACAGGGTCAAAGCCAGGACTCCAAATATTTCCCAACCTCTTGCATACCACCGAGGGTTATTTCCCCTAAGTCAGTTGGCTGTTCCAGGCATCAGATCTGGAAGTGGCCCCCATGGTGTCCCAGAACAGTCCCTAGAAACCGGCAGGATGGTAGATAACAAGAATTCTTCATGTTAATCCAAATACATTTTCTTTTGCAATGTGGTAACAGGCCACCAAGGCAAAGAGAGCGGTAGGGACTGTATTTCTTTACTAGGGGTTTTTTCAAGCAAGACTGTGTCACTCCCACTGGAAAAATAAGGAAACTCAAGATTAACTCAACTTACAAGGTGGCTGCAAAACATGCAGCAAAATTATTCTCACTCATAACCAGTCGTTCCCTGTGGAAGGAGAAGGAGACACACTGTTCTCCACAGCTCCATGAGTAGCTCATTAATTGAGCTGGAGGACAAAGTGCTTAATGAACAGACAGCTGAGACCACCCCAAGGGGCATGCTTGAGAGCCAGGGTAGGATCCAAAAAAAGGCAGGGGAGGGGGAAGGAGGATGTAATTCTGCGATTCTAATTCCTGTAATGGCAGATTCTGCTCTCAGGTATGAATGGTCAGTGTCCAAATGCAGGCGAGAGAGCAAGATTGCAGGACAGGGTGACTCACAGGCTGAGCAACGTCATTTAGAGGGACTGGAGGGAGCTGCTCTTGTTATTGTTACTATTTATTTTAAAACCAAGCTAACTGGGATGTTTGCTCTTAACACACTCGTAAAGCAAGACATCTGCTGTTTGAAACCAAAGTCTGAGCCCAGAGTTTGCCCAGCTGCCTGTATTAGACCTCCAGGGACAGGAGGAGCAGCTGGCAGAGTCCACAGGTCTAGAAGACTGGTCAAATCTGCCTCAAGAGGCATTCAAGAGGATGCTGCAGGGAGTTATTGGGTGCTCTCAGCATCCAATGGGGATAGGAGAAGTAATAAGCTTAAATTCTAGCAGAGATTCAGGCTGCTCATTAGGACACCCTGTGAGCCTAACAGCTCCCAGAGACCTCTGGTGGGACATGCAAGACCAGTAGTGTCATTTGGGGCTGATGCATGAGGCAATCTAAGGGTGGCCTGGGTGATCTCTCAAGGTTTCTCCCATACCTGTTACCACTATCCTATGAAATGGCCACAGAGCGGCACAGGCTGATCATCCAGGGCACAGGCACAGACTTTGACCTGGTGCCTGAGCTCTCCTGGGCTTCCCCAGCGCTTGGGTGGCAAAGGTAGAGGCCAAAGAGAACCTGTGCGAAGCCTCGCCTGCAGTTGCACTTGCCTGCGCCTTGAAGGGACTTTGTGTTAATATGAGGATGGCTGACCACAGGAACAAGTTGCCCAGAGGGCTGGTGGAGGCCCCATCCCTGGAGACATTCATGGTCAGGCTTGATGGGGCTCTGAGCAGCCTGCCCTAGTTAGAGATATTCCTGATTATTGTAGCGGGGTTGGGCTAGATGGCCTTTGGAGGTCCCTTCCAACCCAATACATTCTATGATTCTAGGATGATCTTAGGAATGCAAGTCATCTACACTGAGGTGGTCCAGAGCCCAGGGCAAAGGAACACCCTGCAAACCCAGGGGAAAGCACAAATTCCTGTGCTCTTACCAGAAACCTGCCAGCTCACCCCATGCTCCTGCCCAGCTTTTCCCAGAATGCAAGAAAACCGATAAAATCAATAGAGCAGCACACCAGGGCTGTGCATGGGTCCTGCTCTATGGAGCAAAACAGAGGTTTCCGGGAAAGAGAGGGATTCAGAAAGCTGCATGATGCCACCATCTCTGCTGGGCACCTGGCTTCAGAGGACAGCTAGAGCTCTTGTTGGAGCAGCCTCTTCACAGCTATCTGCTGGGCATTTATCAAATAAAAATAAAATAAGGCGGTGACCCTGCTGAGATGTCTGAAGACAAAGTTTTTCTGCAGGAAAAGAAAATCAAGGCTCGCTGCCCATGTCTCAGGCAGCAGACAGGCAGCGCTGTCGGGCAGGGAATGGCAGGAGAAGCCACCCAGTGCTAGTGGCCCAAGCAAGTGTTCAGTGAATGATCCCAAACTGCCCCCAAGAGGCTGCTGTTCAGAAAAGGGCCTCCCAGAAGGAAAACCAGCCAAAACCCAAAACCCCCATCAAATATTATATTTTCCTTGCATTCCCCATAAGTCTCAGCTGGAGGGTCCAGGCAGGGGACCCTCGCCATGTCCAGGGGCAGCCACAGGCGTTAGAGGGAAAACATGCCTTTGCTGCACCCTAGTGTGTGGGGACACGGGTGGGAGGCTGCAGTGCCCCTTCCCACAGTGGGTGAGAGGGGCCATGCCCCAGGGTGCTCCCAGACAAAGGCTCATGGAAAAAACATGGTTTGTGTCCAAGAGAATTTTGACAAGTGTTGGTCAGG
Source organism: Eurystomus gularis (assembly GCA_013400335.1). Taxonomy (NCBI): domain Eukaryota; kingdom Metazoa; phylum Chordata; class Aves; order Coraciiformes; family Coraciidae; genus Eurystomus; species Eurystomus gularis. The sequence goes on from VZZY01000445.1 coordinate 255,459, forward strand.
GAAAAGGTCAGCTGGGTGATGGGCTCTCAAGGTGGGGGACCCCCACAGCAACACCCACACCATGGTGCCAGACATGAAACCACCCCCCACAAGGCAGCAGATGTTGTTATTCTCCTTTGCTGGAAAAAAAAGGGAGAAGGATGCTTCTCCAGTGTAGATAAAGATCTGCAGAACTCAGCCCAGGTTTCCCTGGGTGCCTGTTTTGAGGGCATCATATTTTCCCCTTCAGCAGCAGCTGGGTACATAAGGAATGCCCTGGAGCAGCTGCCATCAGCTCTGTCCCTCCTGCTCCCACCAACACAGACCTGGATGCTCAGCAGCAAAAGGAGCTTGCTCAGAGGCATCCACAGGTTTATTAGTGAGCCAGCCCCGTTGAGTATTGCAACCTGTTGTCAGGATATAGTGAAGCAGCCTTCACAAGACCCAGAACCACCAAGGGTTGACTCCTTACTTCACTTTTTTCTAGAAGAGACTCTACCTCCATGAGCCTTGCCCCCCAGCCCAGCCCAGGCCTGGTTTATTCACATCATCACAAGGAAAGCTTTTGGTCTCCTTTTCAGACAAAGGCTCCAACATGGTGCCTGACATTGTACAAACAAAAGACAGTGCCTGGAACAAGTAACTTGTGACATAAACTTTCTTGCAGGGGAGTATTTGCACAACTTCTGTTTGCAAACCTGTTTACAATATACTGACTTCTCCAGTGCCTTTCAAACAGGTTTGCAATATTAAGAGCGGATGTATAATTCAGCTAAATATTTGCAAATGTATTTTCTATTTGTAGTCACGATTTGTAAGTATGTATCACATATTAATCTGTAACAGTTCAAGGAGGACACAGAAAATAATCCCACTGACTCAAAGAGCTCTGAATTGAGAGCCCAGCGTGCAACAGATGCTGGGCAGATAAACCATCGAACAGCATGAGTTCTAGACTCACTATATAGAAGATTGGAGCCTAATTTTGATTGATTGCACCCATCATTCTTAAGTTACAAGTATTAAGCAACACACTTGCCATTTAGGTTGGAAAAACTGAGGCCACAAAACAGAAAACTGGGTTAGAAAATGCAGGTCTACAAAGGACTTTGGGACAAATTCCTTAGCTGTTCTGTGGGAAGGTGTCCTGGGTTATTACAAAAAATATTTGGGATCCAACACAGTCCCTCCCTGCATAAATCAGAGCAGGAGCCTCTGCCCCTTCCTAAGCCCGCAGCCTGGGAGCACAGCCTTACCTGGAGTGCAAGCAGGGCTCACCGTGGGCTCAGCATCAAGTAACGTGAGAGCAGCCCTTGCGTGGCTTGGGGCTTTTCTGGCTGCCAGCAGGAAGGGAGGGTTAGTGGGAACAGCGAGGGTGTTATTCCTTTCAGGTGTGTTTTCAGGTGCAGGCAGCTCCCCTCTCTGCCTCTCCTCAGTGGGCTCAGCTGCTGCTACGGGGCCAACTTGGCCATGGGCACAGCTGGAATGAGTGACAGCTGCCCTTGACTGCACAGCTGGAGCAAGCTGTGGGTCAGCACCCAGACCCCCGCCCCCCCCCAGACTGACCTGGGGATTTTTATTACTGAACTATGAGAGGCTCAATACAAGATACAGCCGCCCCAGCCCCTGTGCTGCAGTAATTCGTAGGATTCCTGCAGCTGTCACCTCGACGCATGCATTACTGCAGCAGCGGGGCCAGGGTGCCGTGGAAGGGCTAGGGCAGGGGGAGGACGTGCCAGGAGGGTGCTCCCCAGCCTTTCCTGCAGCTCCTCTGCCCCCCAAAGCAGCTGCTGGTCCTTGACAGCCTCCTGGGGGAAGGAGAAATGCAATAACTTTTGCCTGGATAGTGATGTCCTGCTATTCATAGCAAACTGTATGAATTCAGTAAGACTTGTAATTACAGGTGAAATTGATATTTAACACACTTTCAAGAGTTTAAGAGGAATCTTGGTGCTTAAAGCCTAAGTCCTCTGCCCCTTGAGGTTTTATTTTGCTTCCTGAGTGTTTGGGGACAGTTCCCCTTAATAAAAAGGAAAAAGCAAAATTTGTATTGTCTTTGAATCATAGAGTCATAGAATCATTTAGGTTGGAAAAGACCTCTAGGATCATCAAGTCCAACCTTCATCCCAACATCTCCCCGACCCCTAGACCATGTCCCAAAGCACCACATCTACTTGTTTTTTTAACACCTCCAAGGGATGGTGACTCCACCACTTCCCTGGGCAGCCTGTTCTAATGCCTAACCACTCTTTCAGTAAAGAACTTCTTCCTAAAGAGCTTTGTCCTGAAGAGATGAGACTCAAGCCTTCCCAGTCTTTACCATCTCTTTTGACACTGTCAGATATTCCTCAAGGCAAAATGTGCATCTCTCAGAGATGAGGGAAGGAAAGAAGAAGCAGAGCAAGTCCCCCGTGCCGTGCATCGTCCCACACCACAGCCCCCTTCTTTCTCAAAGGAAAAAATAGTCATTGCATGTCGGACTCTTTAAATCACTGGATTTTAATAGCCATATAAATCCTTTGCGTACAGCAATCTGTGGCATATGAGAAACCATGTAGATACCCCACAACTTTTTCTGGCTTTTACCACATAAAACTATAAGCATTTTTGTTTTTTAAATCAACTCCTGTGGTAGAAACAATAACCAAGCAGTCAACAGCAAATTTCTGATTTTCTAAAAGAACATTTCTTCTCTTAAAAAGAGCAGAGAAGCTGACAGGGAGTTTCAGATATCTGTACAGACCAGGGTACCTCAGAAACACAGCGAGAAGGTGGCTGTCAGCACCGTGAGCCCCCGCACCCTGTCTGCGGGGGGCTCTGGCAGCACCCGGCGTCAACCCCCGAGGAGGGCTGGGGGTGACCGAGGGATGACGGCCCCCTGATGCTTTGCCTTCCAGAGGACCATGGGTCCTGCAGAGACCAAGACCAACCCTCTCCCCCCAGAACATGCAGCAAGGGGCTGCACCTGGGGAAGCACACGATCTGTCCCTGTACATCACCTTGCAGGCTGCAAAGAGCAGCTTGTCTGCATTGCCTATTTCTATCTATAACTTCACTCAGTCAGGAGACACAATCATTGAGAGGATGCCCAAGCACATGACAGATACCTTTCCATGCCACCACCCAGCACCTTGGAGGTGAGCTGTTCCCCTCCTCACCACCCAGCCAGCCCAGGAGCCCACACCCTCGCATATTCACATCCACAGCCTGCTCCCACCCCTCAACGCCTGGTTTTGGTGACATTGGCATTTGCAGAATTCATGGAATTCATTAAGAAAATCATTATGTACATCAACGTGTTCAGCAGCATATGTGGTAGAAGAGCTGAGACAGGAGTTCGCCCGAGATTGCTGACTCGCACCATGCCCAGGGGTTTATTGCTGACTCAGGCTCAGGGACCGAATCGCCCCAGGCGGTTTCCATCCCTTTGCAGACAGCAAAGCTGCTGTCTGCACCCCGAGTTCTCACTCCCGCTGCTCACCCTCGGGGAGCCATCCCCTGGGCAAAGGGGGCTGTGCGTGCACGCCGTGCCCTCGGCAACATTAAGGCATCACATATACACAGGAGCTGTTCGGGGATTTAAAAAAACCCAGTCAAAGTGTAAACATTTTCGCACATACAGTCATTGGACTTCCACACATGAAGTTTTCTGTTGTTTTCTGCATAAATCATGAGTTAAGGAGCTACACAAAGAGCACTCGAGCAGACGCCTGGAGCACTGGGGTTCTCTTACAGCACGGCAGCATGCAACGCGACGGACTCTAAGTAGTAGAAATATCGTAAGATTCAGTCCAGGATGCTTCCTCCTTCCTACATTTCTACGTTTAGGTAAATGTCATTAACAACTATGTGCTGGTAACTCAGGTAAGATGGGCAGCTGCCTAAGGAGCTTCAGCACACGGCATGGCTAGAGCTTGGTGATATCAGCTCGGTTCTACCTTATCTCTAAGTAGAAAAGGGAGAGATTCTGGTTCCATTCCTGTATCTATGGCGGTTGCTCAATGGCCCCTAGGTCGCTGTGCCAGTGGTGCTATAGATTTAGGTATCAGTGATACTGCCTTCCTCAGGGACTTTGGCACATCCACCTCGATTCATACAAGATCCCTGAGAACTTATCAAAGCTGCAGTACTTTACAGTTTAAAAGACCCGGTATGGGCACTTGGCTCCCTGCTATGTTCAAGCCTGCTTCTTGTTGTTGTCCATGCTGTGCAGCAGTGCCAGGAACTCCAGGATGAGGTTGGCTGTCTTGCGAGGCCGCTCCACCACCACCGAGTGTCCACAGTTCTCCAGGATGTACACATGGCAGTCTGGGATAGCGCTTGCTAAAACATTGGCACCAGAAACATCCAGGACCTGGATGGCAGGGGAAAAAATCATCACTGCTGAGAGCAGAGCTAGGTTTTGCTGGACACCATGGAAACTCCACTGGAGCTGCCTTTCAAGTCCAAGTGAGATGCTGAGCAAGGATGTGGACACAGCCCTTGGGACGCCAGCCCCATCCCATGGTACCCACACCTGGGGACAGGACAGGGAGGCTGCAGAGTGCCAGCCTCAGCATGTGGCAGGGAACTCTCTTGGATGCTTTTTGGCTGCCGGCTCAGTGCAAAGGGGTCACTGCAAGCAAATGCTTGCAGCTTTGCACACACAGAGCCCTTTGCACGCCTGCAGCTTGCCTCCTTCCCCTCCCGCTCCTCCCCCTGTAACCAGCCCTATGAAGCCCCATGCCCTTGCCTCACAGCCTGCCCACGAACAGCACATCTCTCCCCCGGTGCCAGGACAACGCTCTTTGCTGGCATTTTATACCTCTTCCCACACACCCCTGCCCCTCTGGCCCTCCCCAGCCCTGGCTCTGCCCTCTCCTCCCTCCAGTCCCATGCTGCCTGGCAGCTTTCTGCCCATCACCTCACTGAGCCCCTGTGTCCAAACCCACTGGGGATAGGGACACACGTGTGCCAGCTTGCCGCCGCACAGCACACAGCTCAGCAGCACAGCCCCAGCCGTGCCCCCACGGGTGGACGTGGGCACAGATGGAGACGTGGAGGCAGAGGGGGTTGTGTACCTGGTCCTGCTTTCCCCAGATGACCTGCGTCGGTGCTTTGATCTTGCCCATGTTCTCATGGAGTGAGTGCCTGGACTTTTCATCGACGATTTCTAAAAAGACTAGTGGGGGCAAAAGGAGAGTCAGCCCTACAAGGAGGATGCTTTGTCTTCCCTTCTCGCAGGGGTCCCTGCAGGCCAGCCCTGCCACGGCTGGTGGAGAGAGCCTCGATGGGGCTACCAGTGACCAAGGTGTATCCCCAGATCTGTGTTCAATTTCAGGCTCCTCACTACAAGAAGGACATTGAGGTTCTGGAGTGTGTTGAAAGAAGGCCAATGCAGCTAGTGATGGGTCTAGAGCACAAGACTTATGAGGAGCAGCTGAGGAACCCAGGGTTGTTAAGCCTGGAGAAGGGTGGCTCAGGGGAGACCTTCTCACTCTCTACAACTACCTGAAAGGAGGTAGTATCAAGGTGGGGGTCAGTCTCTTCTCTCAAGTAACAAGAGACAGGACATGAGGAGATGGCCTCAAGATGCACCATGGGAGGTTTAGATTGGAGTTAGGAAAAATTTCTTCACCAAAAGAGTCGTCAAGTCCTGGAACAGGCTGCCAGGGAGGTGGCTGAGTCACCCTCCCTGGAGGTACTTAAAAGACATGTAGACATAGTGCTTAGGGACATGTTTAGTGGCGGACTTGGCTACGTTAGGTTAACAGTAGGACTTGATGATCTTAAAGGTCTTTTCCAACCTAAACTATTCTATGATTCTATGATATTGCCCCCTCCCACCCTCAGCGAGGCAGCAGCAAGGTGCAGGGGACAGATGGCAGCAGGGGACACGGGGAAGGGGACACCCTGTCCCCATGCCCTGGGGGTCTAGCTGGAAAGCCTGGCCAGAGCAGAGGGGCTGCCGCCGGGCACTTACGTTTCCGGTAGAAATCATTGTGTGGGATGCGGACGTCGACGAGGCCTTGGAGGATCTGCAGGGAGAGCAGAAGAGAGCTGCTGGGGGGGACCCACACCCTGCCCTGGGCTGAGCACACCCAAGAGCGTGGCAGGCAGCTGGGAGCCCCTACTGCCCGACATGCTGGGCACAGCCTGGCCCTGGCACGAGCTCCTTCCTAGGCATTGGAACAGGCTGCCCAGGGAAGTAGTGGAGTCACCATCCCTGGAGGTGTTAAAAAAACTAGTATATGTGGTGCTTCAGGACATGGTCTAGGGGTCAGAGAGATGCTGGGATGAAGGCTGGACTTGATGATCCTAGAGGTCTTTTCCAACCTAAATGGTTCTATGATTCTGGGTCTGGCTGTTGCAACCACACTTAAGCAACATGTATTTCAGCAACAAGCACTTTTGTTTTTTATGATGCAAACCCGAATTTCTCCCCCAGGCCACCTATCCAGCGCCAGCAGGCCACCTCAGCTCTGACTGTGCTTTTCTTCCTTCTTTTAGTCTTTTGCCAAAAAAAAAAAAAAAATAGGTCTTGGCGCTACCTTACATTTTTTTGTTACTCTCCAATCTACTCATCCCAGACTTCCTAAGGAAAACCAGCTTAATGGCCAGTCCCCTAAACAGAGTTCCTCTTGCCTGACAATGAGGTGATTAACATTTCCATTGCTTTTGCTTAAAAAGCAGCAAACAATCCCTCTCCAGGCCGGACAACAGCTGCCTTGGTTATTTAACACTTCCTGCCAGCCATATTTACTAAAAAGCCCTTCGACATCCCAGCCCCCTGCCAAAGACCTCGCTGGAGGAGGAATCTCAGTGGGCACTGCCAGAGAGTGATTGGAAAAGTGAATTTGAGGGCAAAGTGCTGGAAAGGTCCTGCCTGGATGATGGGGGGATGGCAGCACTGGCATCACCTCAGCTGCTGCAACAGAGGCTCAGGGAGAAGCCAACCTGCCCCCCTCTCCAAGCTCCCCTTCCCTGGCTCCTCACCTGCTGTGGCACCTTGAAGCGAACATAGGAACAAAGCTTCAGCATATCTGCCATCTCCTCGGGCGTCGAGGGAATTAACGGGATCCTGTCGATGCGTTCAGACTCTTGCAGCTCCCGAAGCTGCTTGATGAACTTGCTGTCAGTTGTACTCGGCAGGCCTGGGTCAAACGAGAAGAGGGGCACAAGATAAAGCCTGGACGAGACCCAACAATCCCAGCGCCAGAGGATTGCTGTACTGCCCCGGCATGCCTGCCTCTGGCCTCCCACTTGCTCAATCATAAAAAAAATAAAAATAGAGGAGGAGAAAAATATCTGTACAAACAGCAACTTAATATGTCCCCAGAGGTAGCCCAGCCTCCCTCCCGCTCCAGGGCTTGACACCACTGAGCCCCAGGGCTGACATCACATGAGGTGTATTCTCTGTAGACAGGCATGAACACTTTGGCAAAACAAATCAGAGAATCATAGAATGTATTGGGTTGGAAGTGACCTCCAAAGGCCATCTAGTCCAACCCCCCTACAATAAGCAGGGACATCTCAGACTAGGTCAGGTTGCTCAGAGCCCCATCAAGCCTGACCTTGAAATTCTCCAGGGATGGGGCCACCACCCCCTCTCTGGGCAACTTGTTCCAGTGATCAACCACCCTCACATTAAAGAACTTTTTCCTAATGGCCAACCTAAATCTACCCTTTTCTAGCTTAAAACCATTACCCCTTGTCCTGTCGCTACAAACCCTTGAGAACAGATCCTTCCCTGCCTTCCTATGGGCCCCTTTCAGGTATTGGAAGGTCGCTATAAGGTCCCCCCTGGAGCCTTCTCTTCTCCAGGCTGAACAACCCCAACTCTCTCAGCCTGTCTTCACAGGAGAGGTGCTCCAGCCCTCTGATCTTTTTTGTGTCTTTATTTTGACATAGACAGTGGATGCAAATAATGAGCATGTGCCTAGCATACTATACCAAAGGGTCAGAGAGAACATTTCAGAAGCCCCATCTGCATGCACCGTTATGGGGAAGAACCCCCAGCAGCTTAACCTCAAACCTCCTGCAGCCCCCACACAGAGGTTTCACAGCCAAGAAACAGCCAGAGAGTTGGCCGACCCTTCTCCCCAAGAGGAGGGGGAACATTGCCACCTCCAGAGCCTGGCAGTCAGGTAACCTTGCACTGTGCTTTGTTATTTATTTCTTATCTGGGAGCTGCTTTCCTTGCATGGGAGGAGGAAGGTGCTGCTCTAACAATCAGGATGCAGCAAAGCCCTCCCCGGAAGAGAAGCTCCCTGCCAAACTCCAGTCCCTTCTGCAGCATGTCATGCCCAGGCTCCCTTGAGCCCCCCAGGCAAGGGACAGTGGAGATGGAGGGGTGCTGCACGGGCACAGGGACACCCCGCTGGCCTGTGCCCGGCCCCAAAGCACTCTTCCCACTTGGAGCACCCAAATGTGGGAGGGAGGAGGGAGCTCGCTGGCTTCCAGAGCCCTGAGGCTTACAGGGGCTCTCAAGTGGCCAGACTTGGGGGACTTTTCCCGTTGCTGCCTGGGTTCCCCTTCCAGCCATGCCAAATAAAGCAGCTGTCACCCCAAGGGGAAACACATTTTCCTCCAAGAGCAGGACTTGCCCTGTTTGCCCCAATCTCAGCTCTGACCCCAGCACAGTGGGGCAGACTCCAAAGCTCTGGAGAAGAGCAGCCAGGACAGGGCTGTGGTTTCCTCCCATGCCTTGGAAGCGTGCCCTGCCAGACATTTTCAGACTGTACATAACAAATTATTTCAAAACACTTTGCACTAAAAGCCTGTTTTTTTCTCCAGCCCTTGTCTGGGCTTCTGCAGTGGCTCCTGCTTGCCGTCGCCCCAGCTCGCCTTCCCCCGCGTCGCTCACCTGCAGGACAGATGAGGGTCAGGCTGCAAATGTCTTCTGGGTACTGAGCAGCATAGACGCCGGCAACATTTCCCCCCATGGAAGTGCCAACCAGATGAAAGGGCCTTCTGTTCAGCTTGATGCACTCCACGAACTGGCAGGGGAGCAGAAGAAGCATTGTTAGGGGAAAGAAAGCAACAGCGTGGGGTTATTAGAGAAATTCAACTCAAAAGCTTGAGGTCGGTGACTCTGGCTGCCTGGGAGGGGAGGGAGCAGGGCTGCACAAGGCAAGGCTCATGGGGCTTAGCATCCATCATGTCCCCGCACCCTCACGTCCCTGCATCCCTCTGGGTGATGCGATGCCGGGGCATTACCTGGTGTATTCTCTTAGCTTGCCCACTGATGGAGTAATCGTCCAAGGCTGAGCGGGTTGTGCCCTCGTGCCCCGGCATGTCAACACAAACCAAGTGCAGGTTCTTTGGCAGGAACTGGAGAAAGAAACCAGGGGCGGTTACAGTGCAGGGGAACTACTGTGAAGCCCAGGGATGGAAACTGGTGACCACGGGTGGGAGCAGTGGGGTTGCTCTCCTCCTAGCAGCCCCTGCTTACTCATAGAATCATTTAGGTTGGAAAAGACCTTTAGGATCATCAAGTCCAACCTTCACTCATGCACCAGAACAAGCCAGTTCACATACCAAGGCTGACATGATAAGAAACCATGGGCAAGACTTGCTTCCCATGGAGGAGGCAGGTATGTACCGCTCTTCCCCTACAGCTCTGCATGTCATAGGGATGAAAGCGATCCAACAAGCAATGAGCACAGAGCTAAGGAGGGTGTTTCTAGCCCATTAGTGACCATTGCATCCCATGCATGCAACCATTGGGTCCCCACACCACCCTCAAGCCCAGGACTGTCGACCCTCACTAAGTAGTAACGTGACAGAAATGGAGTCGCACCTTGACAATAGACAGCCACATGTCTTTGTGGGCTGAGAACCCATGTAACATCAGGATGGATGGTCGGTATCCAGGTCTCCCTCTATAGGAATAACAAAACTGATAGTCATCGTAGTTTGCGTATCTAACCTGCATACCCAAGGCTCGGCGCCAGTACCTGCAAAAAGGAGAAAACAACACCAGTGAGTGAGGCAAGAACATGTCCGATGGCAATATAAGCCAGGTGACAAGTCCAGACTCAGCCGCAGATTTACTAGTTTACAAAGACCAGTTAGGTTGGGCTCATGTCAGCGCTGTCATGGCCTTAACTTGGACCAATTCTGAGCATCCAGTCCCTGGACCAGACCCTGTGCTTACATGTGATCCCTTACAGATGTAGGGCTGGCTGCTGGCTATTCATGGCTGCACTGCAGATGGCTTGTGGAGACACCTTGTTTGTTAAAAACTTCAAAAATTACACAAAATAACTAATTTGCACAACTCCCTCGAGGCAATGGAATTGGGCCAAAATAACAATCCTGAAGCTGAAAACACTCAAAGGCTGGTATGAGGACAGAGGTTCAAGAGAGACAGGCAGCACACAAGGCAAGGCAGCCCACAAGATGGGCAGGCAAGGTCGATCTGTCACGGGTTTATTTGGGCACACCTTTGCAGCCACGGGACAACATCACACCAAGGACAAACACATTGGATTCCAGCCAAAACAACTGTGTCGCCCATTCCCCATATACGAACTAGATGATCTTTATAAAGATGAATGTATACACACACAAAGTACCATCCTGACACAGGATCAAAAACCCCGGAAGATACCAGGCTAACCCTGGGTTGTTCCTCTGCAAGCAGAGGCAGACGGCTCCTGCCAGCACACGCCTGCAGCCTGCTCAAGGAGGATGCAGTGAAACTGCTGGCCAGAGGGGACCTGGGCAGAGATTATCGGTGACACTTTGGACACATGATGTGTACGTGCAGCCCAAGACAGAGGAGCAGGCACGTTTTCCCTGCATTTCCCCTGTGTTCAGATGTCCCCTTTGCCAGGCCAATGACTGGGCTACTCCTCACGGCCAAGATACTGGCAAACGCTTTTATTTGCGATATCAGAGTTTTTTAGAGACACAAGAGCAAGGTCACTTACACTGCTAGGTTGTCCTAGCTCCCTGCCCACTCAAAGCTTATGCATAGTGCAATCCTCTTTTAGCATAATCCCTTTTTAGAGGGAGTTAGTGGGACTTAAGCAGCATCTCTGTGCTGGTCCTACAAGGAGAGGTGAATTTCTCCCTGAATAAGTGTCTTAAGAGTCCTCGCCTCAAAGGCACCGGCGTAAACTACTGATGGGCAAGTTGATAACATTTTTAGCAACTGATCCTAATGGATCAATTCAGCAGAAGGCAAAATAATCTGTGCAAAGCTGAACTGATCCCTCCCAAGGTGTTAACGCGCTTAGTGGCAGCAGCTAAACTGATTAACCCCTGGCAGCGGCGCAGGCAGAGCAGGCTGGGGCCAGGGTCAGCGGGGCAGCCCCGGACGTCACACCCGGCCGGGAGGGCATTAGCAGCAGGGGAGGGAGCCAGGCCTTCGGCCATGCCGGCTGAGGACACGCTGACCGACGGCGAGGAGGAGGAAGGGGGCAGTGAGTGGTGGGAGAAGGGAGAAGCATCCCCAGGGACCTCCTGAGGAGCTCCTAGGAGTGGTGCCCACAAAGCTGGAGCCGCATGGGGCTGAAGGGGGGGATCAGCATGGCACACTGCCTGCTCCCCCTCCTGCCTCTGCCCGTGGGGACACACAACGGTTTTGCCCCCCAAAAAGCTGGCTCAGAAAGAAGCAAGTATGAAAGGAAGAGTAAAATGAAACCCACTCCTCTCACCCACTGTCCCTAAGAAAAGAGGTGCCCGTGAAACACAGAGCATCCTCCAAGATGTTAGTGCTGCCAGAAAGGCTGGAAGAGAGAGAGAGAGATGGGGACACTTACCCTTCAAAATAAAAATGCCCTGCTGATCTTTGCTCACTTGCTCCTTCAGCCAAATACAGACCTACCTACCCATGGTGCATTTCCACTCAGCCCCTCATTCCTAACCCTGAAGGACAAGGCAGCAGGTTCTTCTCTACCTCCCTCAACCTGGCTCCTCAAAGCTCCTGACATCACCCCTTGCACCTCCTTTGCCCTGTCCTGCCGCCACTGCCTGTGGCTCTCTGAAGGCTTTGCCCTGACCACACTCGCTCTGCTCTGGTACAGCAACATTTCTCTGGCAAACATCCCTCAAACTTGAGCCTATCCAGGTCCTCCCTGATTTCCACTAGCAGCTTATATGTCCAAAGGGAAAAAAAAACCCTTTGACTGATGAACCTGGTACAGCAGCCATGGGCAACAGCCCAGTCGTCTGCCAGGCAGGAGGCTGTGACACCACCTGCTCTCCTTTTCAGAGCAACGTTTGGCCTCACAGCTTCCCATGGGATGCACAACAGGAAGAAATTCTCCCCCATGCCAATCCAGTTGCTGGGGTTTTCATCCCATCCCCCCTCCTCTCTCAGCCCCCAGATGCTGTGATGAAAAGGCTGCTCGCAAATGTGCTGTTAGAAACAGGCTTCATCACGCCGCTGCCTCTGAGTGCGGGCTGGGCGGACATCCTCCTCCAACAGGAGGTCACTTTGATTTGGAAACACCCCGTGAGCAAAACTGCAGGAGCCACCATCTGCCAGCAGCATGTGCGGGCAGCCTGCCGTGCTGCCTGCTGCTGCCTGCACCGGCTGGCCGACCTGCCCTGGCTTCCGCACGGAGCCTTCTTCCACCTTGCCCTGCAACAAACCCAGATGGGAAAGCTGCCAGTGCCCTTATCACTGGTTTCTAGGGACAGACTGAAGGATGCAGCGCCTGCCTCCCATTAGGGGAAAGGACAAGATGTGAGGGGGTAGGGAAAAGCATCACTCCATTTTCTCTGATGTTCCAGCCCAGAAAAGAGGGAGGCAATGAGAAAAGCCTCATCCGTAGCTACTAGCGAGAGAAAAGCCCCTGTCTTCCAAGCAGGCTGTTAACCAGGACGGAGCCTGGGAGCCAGGGGAACTGTGGCAGAGCCGAGGACACCCATGCCAACAGAGGCATTGACAAGGCAGGAGGTCACAAGCCTGCCTGGGCTGCCAGGCTGGGGGACGGGCAGCAACAGCAATGCTTTTCCCAGCTGCAGTCCCATCCTTGGGGGAAACAGCCCAGAAATGCTCAGAAACATCCAGCAGCACAGCTGAGGCTTCCCCAACAGATGTAAGCCTCAGCAGCAAAAAAGCAATTAGAAAATGCCACTTTCTTCTCCCGGAGATGTTGAAAGCTGCATGCAGCCAATATGCCCATGGACAACCCCACCTCACCTGCTCTTGTCACCATCCCAGGCAGGAACACCCACCCTGTCCACGATGCCTTGCTGCCTGGGGGCTCTTTGTACACCCGAGGCTGTGCCGGGGCACAGGGACCCGATGGGCACTGGCAATAATTCCATCCCTGCACTACGATGAGAGCAACTAGGCTAATGAACTCACCAGTAATAGATGCGGATGAGTGCTGAGGGCCAGAGGAGGAAGGAGGCCACGAAGGCCAGGATGGGGATGGCCAGGGTGCCACCAGCGATGACAAACATGTTCAGCACATCCAGGTCCATGCTGCTCTTCACCACTTGGTCTCCCCTGCCCACATTGAGGGAAGGATCAGAGGTTGAACACCAGAAACAATGAGAAGTTGGCAGTAAATGAGATCTTTGCTCCCAGGGAGAGAGGAAAGCAGCTCTGCGAGAGCAAAGGATACTGGTCAGGAGCGTGACAATCTCTCTTTCAGTTTTGAAACTTGATTATTTCTTTTGGCTCCTTAATGGATCTAGTTATTGCCATGTTATCCTCTCAGGAGAGCACATCTCAAACGGGCAACGAGCTTCCTCAACAGGCATGGACGATGCCTGGGGTGGCAGGGTGTGACGTGGCCCTGTGGGCACTTTGCAGACAGGGAAGCACAGCGCAGCTCCTCGGGTGCAGGCAGCCCTTCCCCTGCCATGGGTTCAGGCAGGGACGCCTCGCTTTTCGGAGGCAGGCGCGCAGCTCCAGCTCCCCTCCCCCTGCCCAATCCCAAATCCCCAGCACACAACCACTGACCTAGAATTGATGGCTTGAGCCCGGCTCTCATTACTGCTCTGCACAGGCACCAACTAATCAAGGGAGCAGAGCCTATTAATGGGCTCGGGAACTGAAGGAAACAACCTGGCAGGGCACTGTTGGCGACCAGCCCTTATCTGAGACAAACTCCTCTGCGTCCCCACACCCTCGCTCCTGTCCTGCGGGCACTTTGCACTTGCTGTCGATCCCAGGTCCCCATCCTGGTTCCCGAGCATCCTTCAGACAAATTTCAGGGACAGCAGGTGGAGGACACAGGATACAAGGGTGAGCTCCCACGCAACGCTGTGCTCATCCCTCAACTTGCCCCACTACAGGCAGCTGGGATATATTTTTCTCATTAAGAGATTAAACCCTGTCACACACATATCTCCTCTAATTCCCCTTGCTAACCAACTTATGTCTCGTCCTCTCCTCAGCACTAGCTCTTCTGTCACATATTTATAAAACGAAACATCCTCAATGCCTGCTCTCCCACCCACCAGCCCCCTTCCTTCACCACCACCTCATTTCTCCGTGCCAGGACAGGCGGATTTATTTCTGCTTCCTGCAAGACTCATGGCGGTATGTGGGGTGTTTTATGTTATGCCATGAAGCAGGAACAGAATTGCCGCAGTCACATCCTCTCCCCCTCTGATGCCGTCACGCTGGATCACATCAAACTCCCACATTACACATGACCGAGAAAAACTGTTTACAGAACCTCTGAAGCAACAGCCAGGTTTGCCATCTTCCCCCAGGGAAAATAGGAATAACTGAAACTTGAGGAATACTGTAAATATTTCCACCAGGCACCTCCTTAACAAAGCTAAACCTCATCTCCTTCTTCAAGCCTCAACAACATGCTGTTATTCGTTTAATTGACATTTTGTAGAAAGACCTCTGATCTCTGCACGGCTCGTTCATAGATACACACAGATAAACCTTGTATGTGAGAGCAGGGCTACACGGGACCCCACCTGAGAATTCTCACTGCCTTTTGCTGAAACAGGGAAGAAATTTAAGTGCAGAAAATCGCCATCATTCCCATCGGCGACCCGTGACGAGTGAAGGTTGCAGCTATGAGAAGCACGGGAAAAGCGTGGGGTGGTGGGAGCTGCTGAGCTCTCCAGCACAGGGTCATCGCCTCCGCCTTCACCGCCTCCACTGCTCTTAGAAAGCCAAACAAGAAAGAGAAACCCTTTAAAAAGCCCAGCTTACTTTGCAGAGATCCCCTCCTCCTCTCGGCACAGGTCCCGCTTGCCGTGGGTAGCAGCAGCGGCTGAAAACACTGTTGGAAGAGGAAAAAAAAAAAAAAAGCTTAAAATCTCACTCTTGCGTTTTCTCTCCTTTCAGATTCCGTAGCTGGGCGAAACAGAGAGTTTGGGGTATTTAAGCCACCAGATTCCCTTCAAGAGACCTCATCATCACCTTTTGACCAACCTTTCCCCTGTTTATGTAAATACAGTCATTTGTAAATTAAAGCCAACGAGGGCACTGGTTCCAAGCTGATCAAAGTGCAAGCTGCCATCAGAGAGGAAGGAAAAGCTGGAGCAGCACAGCAGGGAAAGCCGGCAGCAGCAGCCCCCGCTGCGGCACCCACAGAAATGGGGCTCATGGTTGTCCTTCAGATGATTACAGCTATTCAAACAAAGCCAGCTAAGCTGCTTCCCATCCCCTTCCTCTTCGTCTTAAATGTAATTTTCCAAGCACTCCCAGTGCTCCCCTCTGAGCCTTTCCTGTGAGAGTTGGGCTGAAGCATAGCACGGCCACTGGGAATTACTGGAGAAGCAGGAAGATGTTGGCCTGAACTCGCCGGCAGCTTTTGGCCGTGGAAATTCAAGCTGGAAGCGCAGTGGGAGCACTGCAGCTTCCCTGGCATGGGCACCAGGGGCTGCTTTGAGCCAGAAAATCCCCGAGATCCCTCCTGCCATGGCTGCAGGGCTGGGAGCACCCCAGGGGCTCCCATCGCCATCATGCTGGAGCGTTTCAGCAGGACTGTGGCAGCTGCCACTCACCACATCAACCCCAGCACCCAGTGCTGGCCACACATACCCAGCCTTGGGTGCCCCATGGGGAGGATGCTCAGGGTGCCCCGCAGCACAGACCACAGACCAGCCTCCATCTGTGTGGGCAGAGCATCACCGCTGATTTCCATGGCTACCTCTGGTGGAGGCAGTGGGAAGGAAAAGACCAGCAAGCACAGCTCCACTGTCAGGGGCAGCCACCATCACTGCCATCCCCAGTATGCTCAGCCCCATAAAGCCACCCCTGGACCTAGCAGTGCTGCAGGGACACCAGCTCCCCAAAGCCATGCAGGAGCACCTGCGGTGCCAACCCCCTGCAATGGTGCTTTGCCCAGGGGATGCTCACCCTCCCTGCTGCCCAGGGACAGGAGTGGGTAGCACCACCCCAGGCTCCTGCACGGTTCTTTGCTACCAGCTAGGGAGACATCATGGGCTCAAAACCAAAAGCGAGCTCCTGGTAACAGCTGTAAGTCTTCAGATTGCAGCTCATCCATCACTCTGAGGTGCACTGTGACCAAGAGTCACAGCAAATGGCCCCAAGCATTGCTACTGCTTCTTGGAAGGATCTCCAAGTACCTCATAAATTAACTCACAAACATCAATTAGGCAAGTCTGATAAATGCTGTGTGATCACGGTGACGAGAAAGCCAAGCAGGCTGCGCACACAGCAGGGATCCCAAATCAGGAGCACCGCTTCACACACCAGCAGCAGAGCCGCAGGCACTAACCACTGCGGCCCCTGCGGCCCACCT
This sequence comes from Eurystomus gularis, assembly GCA_013400335.1. Taxonomy (NCBI): domain Eukaryota; kingdom Metazoa; phylum Chordata; class Aves; order Coraciiformes; family Coraciidae; genus Eurystomus; species Eurystomus gularis. The sequence continues at coordinate 272,123 of VZZY01000445.1, forward strand.
GGGAGGACCCCCCCAAAGAAGCCATCCCAGGTAACAGGATGGACTCCAGACAGATGCTAAGGGGAGGCTCCACATCTCCACTTGTCTCCTGCTTCCTCGCTTGTGACAGTCAAGCAGGGGCCTCATCACCTGCAAACAGAGGGGCCACAAGGTGGGAAGGGGCTGTGGGCTGCTACAGAAGACAGCATGTTGATGACAGTCTCCAGGGCCACTGAACAAAGGGACAACAATTTACTGCGAGCAAGGTTTGAATCTGCATCGGTATTTCTTCCCTTTCAAGCTCAGTGGATCACACCAGGGAGGCTGGAGAAAACCAACTCAGGTGTATATACCAATTCTTTCCAAGCCTCACCTAAGATGCAGCAGCAGCAGCAGCACACTCCTGTGTGTGGGATCAAAAAACTGCATTTAGCTCAAAAAATAACATGCAATCCCACAACTGTGAAAGCAGCTCAGCTTGTTACCCAGGGAGACAGGACAGGAGGCTCTTCGCCAGGATCAGCATCGCTTGCAGAGCCAACCTCTCCGACAGGGCAAGAGCTGGCAGGGGGTGCCTGGGGGGCCATGCTGGGGGGCTGCAGCACAAAGGAATTCACAAGGCTGGGGCTGTCCCGTGCAAGGCCAGGGGGGATTTTCACGCTTCCACACGTGTGCGCCCACTGGCCAGGTGTGCCCGAATTCAAGCATGAAGGTTGTGGCGAGCTGTGCTCGCTCAGACCGGGCTGCTGCCTGTGCTCGACGTTTCACTTGCCGCTCCCTGCGCCTGGAGCAGCCTGGGCCTGACCAACGGTAGATTTTAACACTCCAGATAGCGGAAAGGTGAGCAGCACATTTAGGCATACTTTCTCTTTTTTTTTTAAGAACTTAAGAAGACTAAAAGTCAACCAATTTTAAGAATCCTCTGCAGAAACAGGGGACTTTGATGGGCCTCAGGGACTGACATGGGGCCCCCAGAAACCTTGACTAACCATTTAAGAAAAAAGAACCCAGAACATGCAAGTGAGCCCTTTCCCTTAGAAACTGCCTCCCTCTCGGCATCCGCAACAGCCACAAAAATAACGCTGACCGTGAACGGTGACATAACTAACATGACAACTCCTCAGCGCTGTGTTTTGTAGCATAATCTTTCAGATGCCAGTCCCACTGAAGCCGTCATTCAAGATCTATCGATATTTGAAAGATCTCTGCCCATCCGCCAGCCAGCTCTCGGTCTTAATCCAGCCTGCGGAGGGCTGGGAATAGGAAATGTGCCCTTTCACCTTCATTTATTTATAGATGGCAGAAATGAGATCATTATTTCTGCGGCGCCCTTTCGCGAAGCGGGCACCGCTGACCCATTTGTACCCGCGCAGCGCGGCTCGCCCACGCGAGACGGCGAGGCCGGGGCTGCCCCCGGAGCTGG
>VZZY01000445.1:274336-370219 GCA_013400335.1 Eurystomus gularis
AACATAGTGGGGCTTCTATGAGGGGTGGAAGGGGGGCTGCAGTGGAGCTGCAACGGGAAGCGTGATGGGAATTCAATCGGGCTGCAGTGGGGATGCAAGTGGGATGTAGCAGGGGTGCAAGGGGGGGGCATAATGGAGCTTCCATGAGGGTACAAGGCAGGTACAACAGGGGTGGAAGGCGGGATACACCGGGGGGATACAGTGGAGCGGCAACAAGGGGATGTGATGGCATGTCAATGCGGGTGCAAGAGAGGGGCACAATAGGGCTGCAGCGAGGGTGCAAGGGGGATGTAACAGGGGTAAAATGGCACGACATAGTGGAGTTTCCACGGGGTTGCAAGGTGGACATGGTGGCATTGCAATGGGGCTGTGCAAGGAGGATACAAGAGTGTGAGGGTTGGGATGCAACAGGAGGGTGGTGAGGGATGCAAGGAGGCTGCCAAGGTGGTGTGAAGGGGATGCAACAGGGTGGGAGGGGGCTCTGATGAGCCTAAAACAGGGGTACAAGCAGGATACAATGTGAATGTGAGAGGAATGCATGGTGGCTGCATAGGGATATGGTATGGATGCTCTGGGAAATGGAATCACTCCAGTTGAGGGTGTGGGGGGCATTGTAACATGGCTGCGGCGGGGGTGCAATGCAGCAGTTCAGGAGGGAATGCGACAGGGGAGACATGGCAGCGGTGAAAGGGGGTACAGTGAGGAATTCAGTAGGGATACAACAGGGGTGTAAGGGCATAGCAAAGGAGACACAGCGGGGAGGATGCAATGAGGCTACAGAAGTTGTACAACAGGGTTGCCATGGGGATGCAACAAGGATAAAAAAGGGAATGTGATATGGCTGCAACAGGGTTATAACAAGGAGATACAAGGGTGGACACAACAGGGATGTAAAAGGGGTGCGATACAACTGCCACAGCAATACAAAGGAGAACGCGGTGCTGTACTCCACACAGAAACCACACAACCCCCTGGCACAAGGTCTGGGAGAGAGCTTGGGGCTGGGGGATGTCTATCCCTCTCCCAGGTCATGGGACAGGGCTGTGATCAGGGAATAGAGGGCTCTACCACATTTCCCATGGAAAGAGCATGAAACCAAAACATCTCACTTACACTTTTGCACCTGAAATAGGATTTTTAAACCTGCCATTTATGTTACAAGCCTGTTACCTGCCCTCACTTCCCAACAGGTGACACTATTTACTCTCAAGAGCTGCATTCCAACCTGCATTTAAAATCTGCTCTGATTTTTCTTAAAGCTGCCACCCAAATCCTTTTGCTATAGGCAAATTTACTTTCATTCCCCCTGGGTCACATATCAGCTTGGTATGCACCTTTAAGATAAGCCCCAAAATATGAGAAAGTTTAATTAAAGTGGAAATTAGATAATCTCCTGAGTAAATACAAGAAAACTGGGTCAAATCTTCACCACACCTGTGCTTTGATAAAGGCCATCCCTTTGGCCTGTCAGGCTGGGAGAGCTGAGAGAAGAACTGGCATAAAGGGTGTTCCAGGTCAGAGTTTACTGCAACAACCCAAACCTTTCGATAACATGAGCTGTCAGTAGAGATTTATAATCAAAATCTAGCTTTTTAGGTGGCCTAGTGAAGGTGACTTTTTTTAACGTTTTGTTTGAAGAGCCTTCCAGTCAAGCTAGGCTAAGCAAAGATGAGCTTCCACTGTGGTGACCTAAGCAGACACGAGAGGCATTTCACAAGCCTTTAAATGTTGTTTGCGGTTGTATTTGTTTGTTCAACCTTCTCATGCACAGCCCCGCCTCCCGCGGGATGCGTGCAGAGCACTGCTGACTCACGCCAGGGGTGGGTTACCCACTGGGCGGTTATTCCAGGCCGCCTGGTGGGAAAGCTTCTGGAAATAGTCATAGCGAATGGTGGCCCTTAAAATAGAGAAGCTGAAGCAGAGACCTGTGGTGGTTTTATGTTGAAACATGGCATGAGCTAACCAAGAAACCCACTCTGGCAATCTCAGTGTGCAGCCACAGGGAAGGGTCATCAGGTGTCTCCTTTTGTGGGGAAGGAGGGATCTTCAGGGCTCCCCTGAGCCAGCTACTGCTGGGATGAGGGCACAGCTTCAATAGGTCATGGCCCTGGTGAGGCAGGTGGCAGTATCATCATGACTTTGCCAGGCAGGGGCCAAGGCTGCTCCTCCATCCCAGCACAGCTGAAGAGCTCGAGCTCTCCAGGTGGCACGTGGGGGACCATAGGGCACGGCTGGGCTCCCTGTCCCCACAGAAAGCAGATGAGGACCAGGCTTGAGGGCAAGCCCCATCAGCTCCCTGGGCACCTCCTTGAGGTCCTTTCAAAGCCATTTTTGGGGTGGCTACAATGCGGTAAGCTCAAATTAAAGGCCAGCACCTTCACTGACCTGCCCCATACATTTCATTTCTCCTCTCAGCCCACAGATGCAACTCATCACACAACTGCAGCAGCTGGTGAGGACCAAGCTACCCCTGTGTCACCCCCTGAGGCTGCCTGCATCTTGGAGCCCAGCATCAGCTATCCTGGCCCTTAGCTGAAAATTCCTCATTCCTAATGCTGGTGTCAGGAGCTGGGCTCCCCACTAGCACGTGATCGCAGCTTTGATGCTGTGAGCATGACAGAGGATGACTTATGATCCAGTTAGAAACAAAATATCTTTCTAAATCAGAGTAGCCTCAGAAAAGTAATTAAAAGAACAAACAAACAAAATATCAGAGTTAGCTGTCCTATATCCCCAGGAACAGAGCAGCAAGATGTTCACATTAACTGTCTTGTTTTCCATAGGAAGGTGGAAGCTCTGGTTGGATTCAGGCGAGGGAGAACTGAAGCTTCTACCTCACGAAGCTGAGGAGAGGTGTTGCTCCACCAGATGGAAGACTTCCATGCTATTTTCCACTGCTGATGACGAATCCACAGGGAGCACGGCGGGATTGTTTGCAGCCATAACAAGTGACAGCATTGGCCAAGTGAATGACCTTCCCAGGGTGACTCGTCCCCATCTATTTCCACTCAGGCAATGTTGGCCCTGCAGCATGCTGCCGCAAGCAGTCCCCAGGGGACCATGGGCACTGGAGAGCAGCAGGGCAGGCAGGGGCCCTGTGAGCCCAGCATGGCCCCACAGCCCACCCATGGGACTTGCTCGTCATGCCCTGAGCAGAGGGCAACTTTAATGACATACCACAGTCAAAACTCACCCCCCAGGGCAGGGATAAGATCTCAGCTCACCCAGGTTTGCAAACAGCAGCTCTTGGGTAAATAACATCTCTGAGGACCACTTTGGGCAGCCGCCCGTCACTCTTCAGCAGTTTCATTGCACAATCTGGGACAAATGCAGGAGCAAACACTCCTGACTTTTAAAACGTTATAAAGCAAAACCTACTTGCCTGTTAACAGTTTTGAATAATACTTTCTTAACTCTACACAAAGGTAATGCATATATTACACACATTTTAATTACGTCTTTAACTGCTAACAATAAGGGTGTACTTAGTGTCACAAAAACCTCCTTATTTGGTAGCTGCAATATCTTTATGGAGGGCTAACTTCAAAGCCTTGTCTAATAGTCCTGCGTCAAAGCCTTTATTTCAGATTACCACGTGCTCTCCTGCGCCGCAGCTCAGTGGCCTTGTCGAAGAAACTGAAAACATGATGAGGCATTTTTCCTTGAACTGCTTTAGTGGGCAGGCTTTCACACTTTAAACCACTACTTGGACTATACTGACATATTAAGTTGAAAAAGAAAACCCTATCAGGGCCCTGTACCAGCAAAGAAATGATGCTCTGACAGTAATTACGTAGAACATGTACCTTCCAGAATTATAAATAGAGATTAAGTATCAAGGAAGACCCTATTGACTCAACACATCCCATGTATCTTGCACACCACATATTTCTACCCTCAATTATACTGAATTTCCAGGGCATCACACCAGGACACATCACTATTAGATTGACACAGAAGCCACTTCCCAAATGACTATATTTGGTCTGCAGCCCAGTTGTGAACTTTAGCAACACAAAATGGCCTGAGTACTTTGCTACTTATTAACATGAAATTCCAGGAGACTGTGATAAAATACTCTGCCTGATAGTCGTGATAAGGTCACTGCAAGCCCAAAGGTCATTTCATTTGCCCAAAGTAACCTCCTTTTATGGAGGTGTTGGTGTCTTCAGGGCTGGCCCTTCCTGTTTCTCTCAAAGACCTCCTCTTACCACAGTGGATGTTGGCAGAGCTGCAATTTGGGTAAAAATGATAAAAGTTAAAAAACACCTAACACCTTAAAGCCTGGCACATGGGAAAGGGAGTGCATGGGCATCTTGGCCAGAAAACAGGGCTGTAGTGGCACCTGGAGAGCACCAGCCTTGAGGTGCTGGTCCCCACATCACCCTCTCACACCCCAACACCCTCTGCCCCTTCTGCCAGTGCTTCCCCAGAGCCACTTGCTCCTATTTGTGGGACTGGCTTGTGGGGGTGCTGAAGGGAGCTGGGACACCCTGATGGGCCAGGGCTGGGCCAGCCTTTGCAGGAGGTGCACAGCAGCACTGGTGTCCCCAGCATCCCTGAAACCCCCACCAGCACACAGCCACCATGTTTTGCCCATGAGAGGAGAAATAAAGCTTCAGAGTAATTTTCAAGCACTGAGAAAAGCCCCAGGAGTGCTGCCTGACACATGAGTCATGCTGCCATTCAAACCCAAAACAGGCTTCCACATCCAGAGCAGAAGGGGATGTGGGCTCACCCACGGGCTTTCCCTGCAGCCCTCCCAGGGAGGCACAGGAAACATCAGAGAGCCTTTCCGTCCATCTCTGCCAGCAAAAACAAAACCACGGGCGCCCCGTGACACAGCCAGGGCTGCGGCCGGAAGGAAGCAGCTGCATCTGAGGGGCAATGAGGAACCCCCACATCACTGCCGGACCCTCACACCCCCACTGTCCCATGGGGACCCTAAGCAGGCACACGATATAGTGATACTTCCCACCCCACCCATCCCTCAGCACCTTCCTGAGAGTGGAAAGATGGCAGAGGGCTGAATCGCTGCTCCAGAGATCACAACGCACCAGCCACAGCTCCCATGTGCCCAGCACGGGCTGACAGCAAAGCTTGGCTAAAGAGGTCTCAGGAGCAGGCAGCACCCAGTGCCTGCTCAAAACTCCTGCCCAACATGGCTTCAGCATTGCCTGTAACCTCATCACCTGCCTCTTCTGCCCTGGGAGCAGGGAGGGGCTTTATTAGATAACATCCCGCAGGTGCTGCTCGGCTAGAGGTGGTGTCCCTCACCCAGCATCTCTCACGGTGGGGGCAGAAAGCCAACCGGTAGCTTCACCCCTCTTGTGCAAGACCAGGACAGCCCTACACTGCCAGGGTTTTATGTGAGCTCTCATCGAGTGGGTTTTATGGCCTGATAAGGAGCAAAAAGTACATGCAGAGAAAGTGCAGTAAACAGAGAGATAAAGCAGTGCAGAAAGGAGCATGAGCTCCCCGCGTACTCCCCCGCAGGTCACCTCCCTGCTGCCCGTCACTGCGGAGGGTGGCTCTGCTGATAACGCCTGGGATGGAGGGGAAAGGGGAGGCTGATAAGCAAGCAGTCCTGGGGACAAGCACAGCATTGGTGAAGGCAGGTCCCTGTGGTTCAGGGTTAAAGCCCTCATAGGCACCACCACAAACATTTGCTTTTTGATGCTAGAGTATCCAAAGTGAGCTTTGCTTTCAAGGGAGCTCCAGGTTTTGATGACTCTGACTCCAAGGCTGCAGCCGCTGTTGCAAGCTCTTGGCTCAGCCTGCACTTCGAGCAAGTTTGGGCGGGAGATTTATAACCCCTAAAGCTGTTGCTTTCCCTCCCTCTCTATTAGTTTCCTCCAGAGCTTGTCCTGCCTGAGGCCAGCTCATTAGAGACCAAGTGGAGAGAAAGCTCTGTACAACCCCTGTTATTTCAGAGGGCCACATGCCTGCTCCCCAAGCTGCTATCTTCGTTGTCACGCACCAGGGCAGCACGCTCCGCGCCAGCAGCAGTTACTCCAAGTCCCTCTCTAGCCAAGACACTGGCACAGGTTGCCCAGAGACATTGTGGATGCCTCCTCCCTGGAAGTGTTCAAGGCCAGGTTGGATGGGGCTTTGAGCAACCTGGTCTAGTGGGAGGTATCCCTGCCCATGGCAGTGGGGTTGGAACAAGATGATCTTTAAGGTCCCTTCCAACCCAAACCATCCTATGATTCTATGAAGTGGAAGATTCTATGAAAATGGATTTGTGGCACACCTTTCCGCACTCACAGCACCCTCCCTGGAGACCTGCGGTGGCCCCCCTCAGCCAGACCTGGATCTCAATGAGGTCAGCTGTGCTGCATTTTTGGAAGCCCTCCCATGCACTGTGTTTTGTGCCAGCTCCATCTGACCCTGTTTGACTTTTTTAGGCAGGGTTGGGAACCATGTGCTGGTGCTTCTGAATCTGGATCTGCAAGAGTGGCTGTGCAGGCAGGGCGGCAGGGTGTGAGCAGTCCGAGAGGCTGTGCTCCCAAAAGAGAGGGTGTGAAAGCACCCTGCAAGAAGAGGGAGAAAAATCCAAGAGACCTGAAGACACCATTTAGCCTGACTTGTTGTTAAGCCTCCTGCCATTATACCTGATCAGGGGCTGCCAAATGCATCTCCAGCCAAGGGCTGGGACATGGTGGAGGAGGAAGGGAGGGCAAGGGGATGCTTTCCCTGCAAAAGCCACCCCAGTTTCAGCATCCTCACTTGAGTGTCATCTTGGCCAAATTCGCATCTTAGGTCACCAGCCTGAGACTGCTCTGCTGGGGACACTTGGCTGGGAGGTGCAGCACAGAGGGCATCATGTACCTTCCTGTGGCTGCACCGTGGTGGCTGAGCCAGCAGGCCCTGTTAGCTGTGGGTGAACAAATGTGGCCGTCCCACCATGGGACACATCACAGTTCTGGGAAAAGGAAGAAGCGGGTAAAAGCATGTGGGCTGGGGGGATGGACCATTCATAGCTTTCTCACAGCATGACTTTCTGACCACAGCAAAAGTAGAACAAAACACAGACATAGTCAAAAAATCCATGTCCAGGGTGTCCCACCACCATCACCTTTCACTGGGGCTTCTGGTGCTCCCCTCAAACCCCCCCTCTCCCACTGCTGTTTCCTAGACCCTTTCACCATCCACCCTATCCACCTCCTGCTCCTAACCTCTTGTTTTGGGTAGCCCAGGGAACTCAGTCCTGGCCTGGCACTGCCCAGCATGGTCCTGGCTGGTGCCCAGGCATGGCAGGCACCCCACAGTCCGTGCCTCCCTGTGGGGAGGGATGCTGGCGTTTGGCAGAGCAGTTGCTCCCCCAGGATGGGGATGTTGGCTCGAAGACCCATTTTTTTTCCCCCAAGGCAGAAGTTCAAAGTCTCCATGCTGCTTTGCACTGGGAGCTGGAAGTGAGGGAAAGGAGGAAATGGTGATTCCTGTTCATGATCGACACAGCTGACTGCTCCGTTTGGCCTCCCGACTGGCCACAAAGGGACGGATGCACAACCACGCACACATGCATATTTATAGGCACACTCGCAGCAACTCATTTTGTCCAAGTCCCTGAAGATGTTGCCCTTCATCTTGCTTTCGCTCTTTAGTTTCTACCCATCTCTGAGCCTAAAAATCTGCTCCTTCAATGTGAGGTCTTTTGGAGAAACTAAAATAGCCAGACCTGAAGTCATCGATGCTGTGGTAAAGGTACGTTCACTTGCCTGGAGGAGACAGACGCTGAGCTGTCCAAGGGTTTTTTAGCTGCACAATCTTGCACTTTATTTATCTTTGCACCATTGGATTTCAAGTGAAAAAAAGAGAGGGAATTATTTAAACAATTTTATACTCTTAAAGGAAAAATCAGCCTGTGGTTGAGTAGGATGTTTGCTGTTATTTTAGCCTGCATGGGAATATAACAGAAACATTATTTGCTGTTTCCTTTGGAAATGGAGTTAGGAAAGGAAGAAAATCTCTGTGCACAGTAAAAATAATTTTCACTTTGAATCCACGGAGCTTTGTTTTGTGATACATTATTTACCTTCCTTATGTGCTAATTATTCTGAAATATTCTTGTCTAACTAAACATATTCTCAGGACAGCAGAGAGTATCACATTAGAGAGTGTACAAAATTGAAAAGCCTGATTGCTAATTTATGTAAACAACTCCTCACCACCAGGCTTCCTCTTCAGCAGCTGAGGTAGCTCAGCTTTATAAAAGAACCATGTTTTGGACTTGTAGCTTTTGCAAGTCTCCTGAGATGCCACGGTAACAGAGGACATGGTGCTTGGTGTTAGCGGCATGGCTGCGTGTGCCGAAGGGCAGCAATGAGGAATGCTAGAGTTTAGTTGGGGTTTAATCCTCTCATTGCAAAGAGCTGGAGAGGAGAGCTTTGCTGGAACTTGCATTTCTGGACTGTTCTTCCTATACCGTCAGCACTATGGGCAATATATACCAAATTATGGGCAATATATCAATTTTTACAAGTTTTAGGGGGTGAAAATGTTTTTTTTCTTCCCCATGAATATCACCCACAAAGTTTGAAGAACAACAAAACCAGGGGCAAAAGGGAGCCCCTGTCTATGCTGGGCTGCGGGATGAGCTGGGCTTTCCTGCAGGGAATCCCAGCACTGGCATCAAGAGTTGAGCCAGGCTGGGGCAGCCTCCCCCCTCCCCACAGCATCCTCCATCTCCTTTGTGGTGCTGCAGCCCACAGGTGCCAGGACCCCATTTTCAGACTGGGGGTGACTTTGGCCTCCATGGGCTATTTCAGAGGGGTCTGCAACAGCTGACTGGGACAGGCAAATGCTGATAGCACATGCAGCTTTCAGAAGGCATGGCATAGTGATAGGACCCTAGGGAAAAGGGATCTTAGAACAAGGATGGAAACCGTTGCAGTGGTTTGATGATTTACCCTAACTGGCTCCCCTTGATGTACCCCAAATCCTCCCACCACACCCATCTGGGTGCTCGGTGAGTTGGGATGTTTGTGTGCAGCACCAGAACAAAGCAGAGAAGAAAACTTATGTGGTAAGGGGCAAGGAGGAGAGAAAAACCCCATCAGTGGGGTGTGGGGACCACGGGCAGCACCCCAGCAGTGGTGGGGGCAAAAGGGGCTCACAGCAGCGGCTCTGCTGTCCCTTCCTCTCCACACTTCCTCTTCAGGGGCAGGAGCAGAACTTTGTCAACAAACCCAAAACCACTCTGCTCCCAAGTTCCCTCTCCCAGCTCCCACTGGGGGCATGACATGGCTCTGAAAGCAGAAGGGCTTTGCTCCAGCTGCTGCCCTCCTCCCACGACTCCAGGCTGGGTGCCGCTTCTTCCACCAAGGACTTTCCCCCACACCAGGAACCACTTCTTTCTAACCTCTTTCTAATCCTCCAAAACGCTCTGCACGCAAACTTGCTTCTGCTCCTTCCCCTTGCAGATCATTTCTCGCTGTGACATCATGCTGCTGATGGAAATAAAGGAGAACAAAAACCGGGTTTGTCCTCTCCTGGTGGAGAAGCTCACCAGGTAGGGTGGCCATGGGCAAATGGGCAAATATTGAGAAAGATGCTTCGCAAGAGCCTGTGCTCTGCACTGCCTTCCCGGGATGAAAGCTCATGGTCTGGGCTCTGTCCCAGCCATTGAGGAAGGACCAGGCTCTGGCAGCCTCGCTGAAGGCCAGGAACAAAGCCAGCTCCAGATCACTGTAGGAAAGGTATATTTAAATCAAAATAACCAAGTTAGAGTCAATTTATTAAAGGTTAATTCTCAAAGAAAAACAGAAGGGAGGGAAGGATCCTTGCCTGCTGCCTTTCTGCAGGGTTGGGAATTACTTTGGATCAGGGATTGCCTGCCTGGGCTGACGGTCCAGAGGAAAAAGTACCATATGTCCGGCTAGACATGCGACCCAGCTGAAAGAGAGACAGAGGCTGCTGTAAACAGGGACGGGGTAGAGTGAAGGAACCAAGGATGGTGCGCAGGTCCAGACCACAGGTCCCCAGAAGGATTTATTGTCACTGCCATCTGCCTCTGATGCCAGGCAGGCAGTGTCTTCCACCCTTGGGCACAGGCTAAATTATCTCCTCCTCAGCTCCTTGTGAATGCAGAACTAAACTCAGGAATACCACTTTCCTTCCAGTCAGCTGAAGGGGCCAAAGGAGGAATACAGCTGTGTGATCAGCGAGAGGCTGGGAAGGAAGAGCTACAAGGAGCAGTACGCCTTCATCTACAGGTGAGCGAGCTCCCCTTGCCAGCCCCTGGCCCTGCCCTGCCGGGTCTCAGCCCTGTAGAGATGGGCTGGACATGATGGTGGCTTTGCTCTGAGGGAGCTGGAGAGGTGCAGGCTGTGTGGGTGGGATGGGCTCTGCCTGGGTGTGGGGACACCCACAAGGTGTGGGGGACAAAAGGTAATGGCCTCAAGTTGCACTAGGGGAGGTTTAGATTGGTTAGTAGGAAGAAGTTATTTACTGAAAGAGTAGTTAGGCATTGGAACAGGCTGCCCAGGGAAGTGGTGCAGTCACCATCCCTAGAGGTGTTCAACAAACAAGTAGATGTGGCACTTCAAGACATAGTCTAGGGGTCAGGGAGATGTTGGCTGAAGGTTGGACTTGATGATCCTAGAGGTCTTTTCCAACCTAAATGATTCTATGATTCTGTTCTATGATTCTCTGACTATGCCAGGTGTATGTGTCCCAGATCATGGCCCAGGTCCAGGTCAGAGCATGGAGTCAGTGTTAGACATGGCCCAGCAAGCCACGAGTGTCACATCCCCTATCCTGCTTATTATGCTGCAGGCAACATCTGGTATCAGTAAAACAAACCTACCAGTACCCTGACATCCAGCCTGGTGACGAGGATGCCTTCTCCAGAGAGCCCTTCGCCGTCTGGTTCCAATCTCCAAAAACTGGTGAGACACTTCAGAAACAAATAATTATCCCATGGGCAAGTCTTACAGAGCGAGACAGCATGGGCTGGACCCGAGCAGGTGGTGGGGGCAGGCCAAAGGGGCTGCATCCTGACCCCGCGCCACATTTCCTTACAAGAGCAGCATTTGCCTTTGGGCCTGCTGCACAGCAAGTGCCTCTGATCCAGAGCCAGAGCAGAAGCTGTTTCTTCTTCAGAAAAACCTCACTTCCAAGTCAATCTCTGGTTCTTTGTGATTTACCGTGTGTGTTTAACCATTACATTTTTTCCCTGTTCTTTTAACTTGCTTTTAAGATGTCAAAGAGTTTGCTGTAATCCCGCTGCACACCACGCCAGAGACAGCAGTACGGGAGATTGATGAGCTCTATGATGTCTATTTAGATGTAAAACAGCGCTGGAAAACCGAGGTTAGCTGCCACACCTACATTACTAACGTGGCTTTGGTACCGAGTCACCCGGCATGGTTTTCACTACCCACAGCCTGATAACCTTAAAACCACTGATAACAAGCCTCAGATTTTGAGTATCTCTTTGATGTATTTTAATTGAGTTCTCCACATTTTAATCAGTAAACTTGATCTCCCAATAAAACTGTAGTTTAATCAGCATACCTTGGTGAGAAGAAGCCACACTGCACTCAGTGAGCGCTCGCTATTTGAGCTGAAATGGCTATTGAGACACTAAAAGTCCTTGCCAGTGTTCTTTTGAAGAACTTGTCCTCATTATTACTTTTTAAAACCCTCCTACCTTCCAGAACTTCATCTTCATGGGGGACTTCAATGCTGGATGCAGCTATATTCCCCAAAAGCAGTGGAAGAACATCCGGCTGAGGACTTCCTCCGAATTCATCTGGCTAATTGGTGACAAAAATGACACGACGGTGAAGAGTAGCACAAGCTGCCCCTATGACAGGTAAAGATTTCATTGCCAAGCCATTCCCTGTTTATGATTCCCTGAAAAAAAAAATACATGGAAAGGTGACTGTCAGAAAAAGCAAATGTGCATGATGCCTTCAAAGATAAAACAGTGTCCAGAGGGAGATGAGAGCTGAATACCGCTGGTCAGGAGCACAAAGCATTTTGCAGGCTTGTTGGCAAGCAGTTTTGAAGGGTAAGATTTCATGCAAGAACCAGCCCTTGCTGTGGCTTAGGTAGAGATGAATGACACAGCACTTCTCATCTGCAGGGAGCCCTGCAGACACCCTGGTGGAAGGCACTGCTGCTTCCTCTGTGCTTTGTGCCATGGGTTTTGCTCTTGCATTTGTAATTTAGATAGACAAATGCAAAGTCTGGTTCTGCTCAGGAGGTGGGATGCCTTCCCCAGGCACGTGGAGAGTCCTGCTGCTACCTGCAGCTCCCTCAGCAGGGTCAATAAATATATCAGCTTATTAGAGCCCAAAATAAGTCAAGACTCAGCCTTCTTGCAGAATGGTCTTCAGGATAAAAGCAGGACTTCACTGAGACTCCAGTCGTTGGTGTCCTATGATATTTGTATCCAATGTACAGCTTTGAGCTTTGCAGCACTGTTGGGGTGGGTTTAGATACAAGTCATTTAACGTTGGCTTCCAAGCCCAATGCACACGAAGGTATTTAGGCGTCTCACTGCCAAGGAAAGCAATCAGCCAAACAGCAGAAAGCAGGTGCTGGCATCTCAGAGGAGGCAGCCCATGGAAAAGTACAAACTGTACGCAGCTGTGACTCCATCAAGGCCACTTCTCTGGTCACTGGCTCGGTGCAGCATGGCTGCTGCTGTTCAGGCACCTCATAACAGCACTCTGTTCCCTTGCTCCTTGCAGGATCGTGATCAGCGGGCAGAAGCTCATCCACACTGTTGAGCCTCAATCTGTCAATATCTATGATTTCCAGAAGGATTTTCAGATGACTGAGGAGCAGGTAGGCACAGCACAGCCTCTGCAGCAGTGGGGCAAGGGCTAACACAGGAGTGCAAGAGTACAAAGCCAATGGTATCCAGGCAGTTTTCAGCCAATGGCCTTAGCCATAAAAGTCTTGCATCCTCCCAAAATGATGCAATACTTGCACTGCACCTCCCCACGCCCACCGCTGCACACCCACCTCCCCACCACCCTGTGAAACCCCCTGGGGAAGAGTTTGGAAAGAGCATGTGTGGCTGGCTCCCAACCCCTCTGTGCCCTTGTCTTGCAGGCGCTGGGGGTGAGCGACCACTTCCCAGTAGAGTTTGAGTTAAAAACAAAAGGCGGCTTCTTCAACTGGCTGAAATCAAAGTTTTCAAGGAAGAAGAGACCAAGAAAGAGTCACCGCTCATGAACTCCTCTCACACGGCATGGAAATACATGGATGCCAACAGATTGTGTAGAAGAGTAGTGTAGATATACTTATGGCAAGTGCAATATTTAGTGGAAAAATGAAATTTTGTTAAAGTTCAAATATTTCAGATAAGAAGGCAAACTAAACCTTCAGGTTATTTTCCTCATGGTATGTAAAAATTAATCAGCTAGACACAGCATACTGTACTTACTGTACTGACCACAAATGTAAGGATAAAGGTTGGATTAGATGATCCTGGACGTCTTTTCCAACCTAAACGATTCTATGAGCTACTGTGAGGGTAAAATACTTGTGTGTGCTTTAGCTGTAACGCCTGAAGGGCAGGGGTCTCCATGCATTCACTCGGGCTCTGCAGTTCTGCTATTCCTCTGCAGGGGCAGGAGGATTAAAAGGACCTTTCTTCATCGTGCATTGTGTGTGTGTGCTTCAGAGCAGCACCAGCAGGACTCGGGCCTGTGCCCAGTGATTTGCAACGTAAAACATCACTGAACTTAAGAGCATTTGCTTGGTGTGGGTTTGAACCTGCTCACAGTATCAAGGGCTTGGGGAAAGACAGAAAGAAAAGACACCCCCCCCTGCACACACCCACCAAAACCTCTGTGGCAGACTGAAGTTCTCCGATGAACCAGACTTTAATGATGATTATTTAACGTAGTGGTGCAGCAATCTGTTCTCTCAGCTCAGCCCACAGGCTGTATTTAGTGCAAACCAAACCCCGTCACACAGATGGCATCTGAAAAGTGGGAATAATCCAACTGTTAGTAGAGGCAAATACTCACCTCCCTTCATTAATGTCCCCCTGTTTTTTCTGCTGATGGGGCAGGGAGGGATAGCAGACAAGACAGGCTTTTAAGGAGAGGAAAACAGTTTGGCCCTTGCAAAACTCACCGTCCAGGGAGAAAGAATTTGAGGAAAGAAACTAAATTAAGAGATTATCCTGGGAGGTGTACAGGGCAGACAACAAATCCTCCAACTTTCAGTAGCAATTAATCTTGAAATGATACAGCATTTCATAAGCTCCCTCGGTTATACTCCAGTTGAGGCATATGAAAAGAGCCTGACTTAGAACAAATATTTACATTGGGATTTTTATAGAAATGCCACTGTCTGGCTGACAGCATCGATGGTCCATGTGAATGCTGAAATCAGTCTAAGTCTCTTGCCTCACGTATTAGTCCTACATAAATCCCTACTCTTCCTTGGATTTCAGGAAGAAGCAGTGCACAAAGGAATAAATCACACTCCAGGAAAGCAACAATGTATACATTCAACTGTGAAAAATAAGCAATTATGACCAAGTTTTACTGAAAATCTTTGCCCTTATTTACAACATGGAATATAATCCTTTACCCAGCATCTGAACCTAAGAGACATGACCAGAGAGTAGTTGCTGCAGCCTCGGGCATGATGTCAGCAGCCATCAGTCTGGACATGCTATTGCAGAGAGTCTGAGCATTTGACCAGCACAGAGACATCTTCATGCAAAATGATGCTCCTCTGTGGAGAGCTGGGATGCACTTTTGTGGGACTCAAAGCAGACAGACAGCATCTGCGCTCAGTTCATCATATTTGATAGGGGCCAGGAGGTGTCCAAAGCTCATACAGTCAGCACAGTTGGTCTCTAGAGACATTCCTGTGTTTATTCCATACCTTCATTTGACAATATTACATTCTATAATGTTTAACAGTTCACGTTGTTTCTAGATTTTCCCTACCTGGGGATCATTACACACCTATCCCAACAGCAAAGTTGTTCCAGCCTCCATGTATTCTGCAGCCAGAACTAAGTTTTTCTTTCAATGAATGAGGCTTCTTGAACTTTATTTATGATGAAACAGAAATTTTACACTGGGAATCCAAAATGGCCTGGAGAGACTTTGGCTCAGGCCAACCAGTTCTCAGATCATGGCTGGGAGAGAAACAAAGAGGCTCTTCAGAAGCTGAAAACACTCTGTTTCCTCCACAGCAGCCCTGGCCAGGTGAGAACACAGAGCAGCTGGGGTCCCTGAACAGAATGTGCTGGGAGCCCCCAGTCCCTCAGGTTTGGGTCCTTGGGAAGCCCTTTGCCAATGCACAATGCTGGAGTCACCCTTGACTCCGGCAGACCTGAGGTCTCCACTGCCTCACGGAGACCACTCTCCCCAGCCCCATGGGAGGTCCCTGCTGCCCTGCACCTGGGATGGGGACAGGGCTGCCCCTCACTCTCTGGAAACCCACACAGGTATGGTTTTTGCTGCCCTGGAGGAGTGAACCCCTTGACAGGGAAACCCCCAGGAAACCACTGCAGCAACTGAGACAGGACTGCCGTTTCTCCCTCATCTCCACTGGCTCGGCACCTTGGACTCATCTGAACAGGGATCTTGTCCTCTCCCTGGCCTTGACATTGCTCCTCACTGACCCAAGGGCCCCAACACCTCTCTGCCTGTGCTACAGGGGTTTGTTTACCCCCAAACACAGACCCATGGAGCGTGTACTGTGAAAGTGAAGCATCAGGGGAACATTAAAAAATTATATATAAACCATCATCAAGCAAATGTGCTGGGATGTGCTGTTTAACAACCTCCACAGGAGAACAGGAGTCATCAGGACCAGGGACTGTCCCCTCTCTGTGTCATGGCAAGTGTACCCATCTCTTAGGCCTTTTGGCACGGCAACACCTGTGTGCAGCACGGCCTCTCTTCTTTGGGTTTACATCCACATTTGTTTTGCTTAACCATGCACGAATACAAGCAAAGATGAGAAATTCAAGCCCAAACACCCTCCAAAGCTCTCGCTGCTTCACAGCCACATGGGCAATGAGTGGGCAGAAGCAGGTGGGCCCTGTATCTGGACATACAGAAGTGCAGCCACCCACAAATGTGCAGCAAGCAGCTGAGCTGCAGCCCTGAGAAAGGCTGTGTTGGGCTATCACACAGCAGGGCCGGCAGCACTGATAGCAATATCAAAGGCAGGAAAATCAAAGAGCCTACCGGCATGGGACTGCTGAAACCTGCGGCTGGTCCAAGCCTGGCTGCTTCACAGCTCTCTTGACATCTGGAGGGATTATGGGGAGCAGCTCCGTGCTCCAAGCTGGATTTGGTCACTCATTGATGGAGCATCCACCACAGAAAAGGAGCAAGAGCGGAACAGGGCTCCCTGGGCAGTGCTCACATGGCACCCACGGGGAGCTTGTTTTCAGTCTCCCTGCTCAGTGGTCCCTGACGGAGCTTTTCTCTGCTGAGCAAGCCGAGGAGATGGAGACCAGAAGTCATCTGGGAAGACAGCAGTCATCTTTTCCCTGCCTGTATTCAAAAAAGAAAACAATGTGAAAATTCACTCTTTTTTCCTCTCCATCTATGGGGTCATTAAAGGTGTTTCCACAACCTCTGTCAGCCCCTTGCCCAGGGTAAGGCAGGTTTCTCCCTTCTGCACGGGCTCCTGGCCCTGCGCTGCGGAGCCATAGGTGCATTCAGTACTATCAGGGCACCCTCTGGTGGCACCACTATAAATCCTGGTGTCTAGGGGGGGCTGTGGTCTTTAGACCTGGACACCACAGCACAGCTAGGGCAAGAAAACACAGTATCACCTTTAGCTGGAAGCTCACAGATCTGCATTTCTATGTGTGTCTCTACACAGACCTTTTCTAGTCAC
Source organism: Eurystomus gularis (assembly GCA_013400335.1). Taxonomy (NCBI): domain Eukaryota; kingdom Metazoa; phylum Chordata; class Aves; order Coraciiformes; family Coraciidae; genus Eurystomus; species Eurystomus gularis. Next base: position 291,182 of record VZZY01000445.1, read on the forward strand.
CTTCAAGAGCTGGCTGCAGCTGACCCCAGAGTGTCCCTGGTCTCGCTGTGTCTGTAAATTAGTTTTGCAACAAAAAGTAGCACATTTTTTGGCTCCAGGTCTGTTTCTTCATTACCTGCAGTTATTTGACTAGGAAACACACCACGATGACCTTCACAAGCCTGCCTCACTTGCAGGCAGTGGCTCCCAGGACCAGGGCACGTCCACCCAGGGGACTCCTCGGTGTCCCTTGCCATGCCTGCACCAGGAGCCCTGCAGTGACCACAGCCTTGACAGCCTGCCCGGCCCCTCGGGATGTCCTTCAGCATCTCCATTTCTGCCCCTTGGTGGTTGGTACCTGATTTTGGGAGCAATGTGAGGCTGCTCCGACACCAGTGCCGCTGTCCTCGCTCTGCTGTGCCCACCTGCAGCAGATGCCACTGATCTCCTTCTCTGGTGCCAGGGGAAACTGGGATCTGGATCCGGGGCTCTTTCTGCAACCCCCAGGGCCACGTTCCTCTCTGCCGTCCTGAGGGTTAAGCAACACGACCTCTCCACGATCACCTGGTATAAAACTATGAACGGCCTTTCGATGCAGTCTGGTTTTCTAGCTGGTGCAGAAAACAAGGTTAAATACTTCTTGTGTCATTTTAAATACAGTGCCTCAGCTGTCAGCATTTGCAGAGTATTTTCGGTTAGTCAGCAGACAGATTTATAGGAATTAATTTCCATATTGGCAAAGGAACCAGAAACCTTCCCTGAAAAGCTCTGCAAATGCTGGATTTGAGACACGAGCACTTTCTGGGTGTCTCAGTTGGGATGAGGACCTGACCCGAGCCACCCCCCCCCCAAAATACCCTGGCAGTACATCACTGCCAGGAATACACACCCTCCAGCAAGGCCAGCTCCTCCATGGGGCTTGAAGGGTTCACAGGCTTCCAGCTAAGCATGGATGTAAATATTTGCTGTATCAAGGTCCTGCAGAGAGGCAGTTCATCACAGGAAAGAGCTGTCAAACATACCCCTGGGTCCTGCTAAATCATGTTTTGCCAATCAATTTTTTTAAAAGATCACATATATTAGTCTTTCATTCGTGTTATAGAAAGAATGCACTTTAAATCCTGGCCAAATTAATAGTGACACGAGCTATAAATCCAGCGTGATTTAGTGACAATATTTTTTCTAAGTGTATAATATAAATTCACAGTGAGGAAAATTAACTGAGAAATTCTGAAAAGCCATTGAAAAGCATTTTCCCAGGAGACCCTGAGGAAACAGCCCTGCACAAGAGGTGGAGCTGGCAGCGAGGCTGTTTTGATAACCTCCTGCGAGAGAGACCTGCTGAATATTAACGATCGCTGCAGGCTGTGGATTAAAAAAAGAAAGTGCTGTAACCCATCCTGCTGCTTCCTCCCCAGCTCGGGTGGAGCTGTGCATATGTGGTACGTCACAGCGAGCTGGGGATGCGAATATCTCTAAAGTTACTTCAACCCAGAGAAAAATTATTTTTAAAAAGAAGCATTTGCTTACAGGAGCTGGAGAGTTTGATGTTGAAAGGTGTGAATACCAGGTGGGTTTGCTCCCAGCCTGCTGCAGCCGAGCAGGGCTGGGAGCTCTGGCAGCACATCCTAAAGCACCGCTGGCAGGGGCAAAACCTTGGACACTCCTTTCTACTGCTGTAGATGCAGACAGGAGATGTATTCAAGAAGATAAAAAAGAAAAATAAAATAAGATCCTCCAGAGCAGCTGCCACTGAGACCAGGAGAAACACCTGGGGATGCTGATGGCAGCGTGGCAAGACCTCACGCCCTGCATGCCCCTGGGGCCAGAGCTGTCCCTGACCTGGCAGAGGCCACACGGGGCAAACGGTTTTGTTTGGCCCATTGGAAAGTGTCTTTCTTCAAACAAATAAAACCCACTGTGTGAGAAAACATTGTGCCAGGCCCCGAATGAACAGTTTCATGAAACTCCATCCCAGTTTCTGTCAAGTGATGTCCGTTTACACATAACCACTTCGGACAGGCTTTTAAATGTGATTAATACATAGTTTGTTTCCTTTTAAATAAGAAAGGTACCTTGTCTGTACTGCAAGTACATTCCAATGTAGGGCAAAAAAAATGAACATAAAATCAGTTTAAAAGAAATACATCCAGCAGTTAAAACTGAGTAGAGAAAACAGCAAGTTCTGGATCAGAAACATCACAATCTCACCTTCCCCAGACAATTAGATGGAAAACTAGGATCATAGAATCATTCAGGTTGGAAAAGACCTCTAGGATCATCAAGCCCAACCCTCTCCTTTATGAGTCCAACTCCTTTAGGAGTTTATTCATTTCATAAAGCAGAACGAGGTCTCCTTATGAAAACTAATTACAGGGTTTGCATAATCTGACTGTAACCAGAGTCTTGCTAAGGAACAGCCCGAACACCCGCATGGCAAATACACCCGATAAACATCAGAGCAGCTCAGTGCTTTTTGGTGGTTGAAGGGAGATCCATTTTGGGCACACAAAGTCCTCTGTGCAGCCTGGCATGGACGGAGACTGCTGCTGTAACACCACCATAAAAATTAAGTATACTGGATTACCTTTTACATGTATTTAAAATAATTCAAGGATTAATTTGAAATAATTTAAAGACTTAATTTGAATTAACATTAAAAATATATACATTTATTTTGTAATTAAAGATAATCACACTGATAGGGGAAAGGGCAAAGCAGTACCGACAGCCTCCACGCTCAGCCCTAACGCCCCAGCCCATTAATAAAGCAAAGCACTTGGTGCTACACCCCAAGCAATACCATCCAGGGTTTATTATATTGCAAGAAAACTAAAATACCAAGTTGCAAATGGCACGAGTGCCATTTTACTGGCAACTGGGGCCTTGACCACTGTCAGAGAGAGCCTGACAGAGCCGGGCTTGTCATGAGCTGCCCCCTCCAGCTCACACCAGACCTCTTGCATCTTTTGTACCACGCACAATAAAACAAAAGGTGGCTGCTGACGTTTGTGAGTGGTGCAAAAAGCAAGGGCTGTGCTGACAATAAGTTTAGGTACACAATGTGTGTGTGGAGGGGCCGTCAACCACCTCACCTCCCAGGTGTTGAGCAGAAGAGAAGTGGTGGATGTTCTACTGAAAAAGGAGGGGAAAAAAAAAAGGCAATCCACAGCTAGAGGCAAAAAACTACACCCATTCTCCACAAATAATGACAAAAGTGCATCTCACACCACTGCAAGTCTACCCAGCAAGAGCCACTGGCATGCCAGTAACCCAGTAGACCAGCACCCTAGCCCTACAGCTGCCTGCTAAGGTGTGCACTGCAAATGAAAACCTTCATCAAGGTGCCAAAGACCAAAAGCTGAGCACATGGCGCCTCAAAGCACTGCTTTGTGCCCAACATAGCCAGTCTTTAGCTTCCGGAGTTGGCTGAACACTATTGCCAAACACAGCCAAATTGCACCAAAAGCTCTTCTCATCAACACTACCAGGTGCTTGCTGTCCTTAGCAAGTTAATTTTTGTGGTCAGTTCCCAGCTGTCAGTGCCCAAGCAAGGCAGAATTGCTTGCTTGAAGCAAAGCTCAGTTTTTGCTGGAAGTAACCTCTTAAAAAGTAACAAAAACAGTCCATCAACTTCACAGACAAGTCCCATTAATTTCTGCCAGCGTGATTAGACCACGACTCCAAGTGGGAACAGGCAAAAGAAGGCCAGAGAAGAGCAGGGTTACAAGGCAATAGGAGTTATGCAGGCACAAGGCTCTCAAGGTTTACTCAACCCAACAGCTGTATCCAGGTTTATTTTGTTTAAAAACATTAAATAGGAGGTTCAGGCTGACGTAGCACAAAGCTAATGAAACACAGTTAACTATAAAAAGGAAATAATCTGATAAACCTGGGGCAGGAAAGTCCTTGGCAGCCACTGCGTGTCAGGTTTCAGTGGGACTTCCAGTGGGAATTGTGTTTGGGAAAACATCTGCTGGTCTCCACGGCCATGTGCTGGGGCCAGCCAGCCCCAAGTGCAGGGCGAGGTTGGGAACCACCTTCCGCAAACAACCCCGGGGAGCCCAAAAGGAGCTGACGGATGCCACCAGCAGCTCCCCAAGATCTGAGAACCCTGCTTGCATGTCCAGGGACACACCACTCCCCAGCACCACTGCCCCAGGACCCGCGTCTATGCAGGGGAACACCAGCATGGCCATGTCACGCCTCGTGGACACTCTGCCATGGCTTAAAAAAAAACTTTCTCAGACACTTTGTTTTAGAGAAAACAAGTTTTAGAGACAAAAACACGAATAGCATAGGTTATGCCCATGTTCTTCACAGCTACCTGCACAGCTCGTGGGCCAGGGGTTATTTGATCTGCCTGAAGCTGCTGCAAGGGGTAGTTTTAGTTTGAACTTCATTGACTACATATGAAAAGAATCCAATGTTGGTTTTAACATGCACATTTTAATGAAGCAAACATTTCTATTTAATAAGTTATAAGATACAATTTTACAATCCTGCATTTTATTCCAGTTTATTTTGTTTTTACTTTCTAGTTTACAATGTAGTGAGCATTTCACATTAAGGCACAAAAAAAAGCACAGTTAAAAAAACCCAACCTTCCTTTATTTCCCAAACGACTGTGCTGCAGAGTAGTGCATCCACACAACTACAGAACTGTAAGCGTGAACTTCTCCCTAGGGACAGACTGTGACATTTCAACAGGTTTTCAACAAATCCTACCTTCTAATTGCAGAGTTAAAGCTCATTTGGAGAGTTTACTAAAGCCCCAGCAGCTGACAGCAATTCAGATACGCACTTGGGAAGTAGCATGGAGTAATCCAGGACAAACAGACAAGTTATAATGGAAGTTTTCACTCCCTGCCCCTCAGCAAGAATGCCTTTTGCAGCACAAAGAGGGTTTCAGGAGATGAGCATGCTTCAGGCATGTCCTTGGACTGAGACAGAATAAAATGACTTGCACCAGAGAGGTTTGTTGATTGGTATTGCTGTGATTGGTAGATTTGCACACCCGTCCTCCCCTCCTGCCCCATGCCCCACTACAGAGATGGGGTCTCCTCCCCAGGCTGGCTTCTTTGCACCCTCTCAGCTCCTCACCTGGCCCACAGCCCACTGATCATCTTCCCAACACACCGCTGTGCTCTGACCCGCAGCAATTCTGGGTCATGCAGGCGAGAGCTATGCCAGTTTAAGGGCTCTATTTAACCCAGCCAACCCGGGTGTTGTTCTTAAAATAAATCAAAAAGTCTGGGGAGTTACCTGTAAAGTTACAGAAATCTCACCAGAATCCCAAGCTAATTAAAAACCGCATTGCTAGCATCATGGCCAAAAAGCTACCTGTCTAGATTTACACAGCGTTAACATAGAAAGGCTGAAAGCTTCCAGGAAGTCATTTTCAGTCTGCTTTTGGTTTGCTATAAAAGATAAACTTTTCCTAAATGTAAACCATTAGCAAAGCATTTTCAGAAACATTTTAAATTTGAGTGGTAAAGCCACTTTTAGTAGCTTTTTATAATGTTAAGTGTTAAAACTGATCAAGTATACAAAGGCACCTATTATAGTACCAGCTTTACCTCATTTCTTTACAGAAAAGAATTTGAACTGGGGACCGCCCAAGTCATATTCCATAACTAAAACGTAAAGTCTCCAGTCAAATAAAATCAGTAGTTAAGATACCCAATTACAAAGACAAATTCCAGTTTTCAATTAACATCTAAAGTCTTTAACACCCACAAGGGAAATTAGTGTCTAGTTATCCGCATGATTCTCCAAACGTTGACAGTGACCTGGACAGCACTGCAAAGGTACAATTTGAGGAGGACATTAAATAGATTGACGTTAGGTTGGCAAGTGGGATAGAAGTGAAATGCTTGTAAAAAATAAAGTTACGGGGTTTACTTCTGACTGAAATGTGAGCCGTGTGTATCTAGATACTGCATCTTGCAACAGGACTGCACCCAGTATAACTCTACATCTTAATAACAAATGCAAAAATTGACTCTGACGCTCAATGAAGTTAAGGAACGGTGACGTGGAAGGGACTCCCAGGGATGTGCTCGTCGCCCCACTTCACCGCCAGAATATAGTCACCCCTTTCCTTGACGACATACGTGACATTGTACTGATGGCTGCCCAAGTGCTTGATGCAGACCTCTTCGCATGGTATTGTAGGTCCATGAACCCCAACTAACAACATATTTGAACCTATAGCAAAATAACAGACTGTTAGCATTCCTAAGCTTAAACAAACAAGCATGGTTCTACCATAATATATTCGGTCCAGAATACAAGGATTTTGGTCTTTTCAATTCACAGAGTGGTAGTCTGAGGTACGGCCAAGCCTATTTGGTATAAAAACAAATTTTCTTTTAAAAAGCCTTCAGCCTTGGAGGCAAGGGTTTATTTGTGAATTCTGACAGACCTGACAGGCTACCACTATCTAACTACAGACAGGAGACACTAACTGCTCATGAAAGTGAGCAGCCACTGCCTTTCAAGTACTTCATTAGAAGTTAATAGCAGAGACCAGTGAACACGACTGGCCTGTAATCCACCCACCACAAAGCTTCCCAATGATGATGATCAGTGCTCAAAGCTTACAGGAACATCCTGCACTACATGCCACAATGCACCATGAGGGTTGCTTAAGTTCAGCAACCTGTTTGTTCTCGTGCCATACCCCTGGGGTTGCGTTCAGGTGTACCTGGCTCAGATAAAGCCACTGGGAGAGGAACTGGCATCTTTATAGCCTCGACATTAGGACTGATTTGTTGAGCACCATGTAGCATTTACAGTTTTTCTTTAGAACCAGATCATCACCTCAAGCTCTGAATTTTAAACTTTGCAAGTTGGTTTAGGGGGAAAAAAAGAAAAGTCCAGCTAAGCCACCGTGACATCCAGCTGGTTCCTGTACCCGTACCTGCTTTGCTGCAGTCCACAGAGAAGGAGCTTTTCTGACCCACAAAAGCCTTTGAGAGTCCTGCTCCCCGGGAAACCACTTTGCTGGCATCTGAGGTGGATTTGGGAATAGCACTATAGCAAGTTTCAGTTGATGACCTTGTCACTGACTCCACTAGGATGGAAGACGTTTCGTTGGCGCTGCCTGGGCTAACCAGTCGCTGTCCTGGAAACAGAAAAGATTTCTGTCATTCAGACTCGGCCCATCTCATAGACATTTACAAGGAAGTTTTGAAGCCCCTTTACTGACTAGCATGCATTCTGCATCCAAAATGCATTTTCAGAGAGGAGCAATCTTCTACTTGGGTTTTTAAAGCCGACATCTTCCAGCAACACTGGCAACAATCCCATCCCAGAGCCCTTGAGTGGTTAAAGGACCACAGGAACTTCAGAATTCATTAAGCAAAGCTGGCCGCTTAAGAAGAGTTAATTGTGCTCCAATCACCAAATGCCAAAAATTACTCAAGTTGGCAGAAAAGCAGGTGCAATTTTGCAATAACCCATTTTGAAAGCAGAGCATGTCCCAGCTCAGGGGAGCGCAGTCCCTGCCGCCCGCTCCCAAGAACACCACCACACCATGGGCACCACGAGAGGGTTCACTAGCTCAGGGGCAGCAGTAGAGATGAATTCCAGCCTGTGTTTAAACACAGCACTGAAGAGAGAAAGAACTTTCTAAACAAGCCTCCCTCACGTCAACTAAAACCTCCCAGACATTACCGACCTTTGGTTTGGTGACACCTGCACCAAAATGAGACCAAGAGGGGCATCACTTAGGCTACAGGTGACTAAGTTTCAGGCTCTGCAGGGGTAAATAAGTCCTATTTCCACACTGCCAATGGCCCTAGTACTAGGTCAGGACTTAATATTCCCCCATGAAGCTGTTTTACAGCCCTCCACTGAGTCAAGTTGGCACGCTCTGTTGACTAATGCTCCTGTAGCCTCTCCTGAGATCCCTCATCTAGGCTTTGGGGGTGATGGGAAGGAACATTCAGCTTTCCATGGTTTTGGGCATCTAGACCTGAATACTGCACTATCTCAGAGGGACACATTTGCTGAATTACACCAACGACTTCAGGCACACAGTAAACACTGGTTAGCTTTTTACCTGTAACCTTTGCCTTGAAGGGGCTGCCCACTATGTGGTTAGGTCCACCATATTTAATTCCAATTAAATAGTTTCCTGGAGCCATGGGTGTGTACATGACTTTGTAACCTTCTGGAGTTTCCTGGCAGTCCATTTTCACCTTTGATGGCCCTTCAATTGTAACAGAGAGGGTACCTGGACCAGCCTTGGTCGTGTTAATGAAAAACTCCGACTGCAATCCTAGAAAGATGTAGCACAGTAAGACACACTCTTCCCTCACACCCAATGTTACAAAAGTAGCCTGGTATTAAAAAGGAATGGGTAATTCAGTGCAAGAGTAGGCTGCAGGGAGGGACAGTGTGCATCCCCCCAGCATCCTCACACAGGCCAGCCCCAACCAGAGGCTCTGCACCCCAGTAGTCTCCCCACCAGCACCCTGGCTCCTTCCTCTGCTCATGCCGTGTGACTGAGGCAGGCAGGAAAAGGGGTCATGAGAGCCCTTTAGGACCAAAATTGAAAGATTTTGGCTTCAAAAGACTGGCTTAGAGAGAAAACTCTTAGAACAAGAGCCTTTCTATTGGGCATTGGAGCCCATGCTGACACAGCCTCCTGCATGGCTAAGCTTGAGAAAGCTCGGAGCCATCTCACTGCCTGGACCATAAATCAGCAGCAAAGAGCCCACAAGAAAGCAAGAGAGATGAGGGGCAGGAGACGTCCTGCAGGAGTCGGGTATTTGAACTGCTTGGCAATGGCACTCAAAGCAATTTGTGGAAACAAAAGCTTGTTTAATTACAGCATCTGGTTAACACAGCTCAATTATTGCTGCTAATACTAAGGCAATGACACAATGCCAGCAACACAAGAAAAAGTTAAGCAAGGCTTTCAGCCCCCAAATAGTTCAGTGTCAAAGTCTGGCTTCAAATATTTATGATCTTTGGGCTGTTGTATCAGATGCTGCTGAGGAGGAATAAAGTGCTCGAGCTCAATGAAAACCAGGACAGGTACAGGACCACTTACTACAGCTGTGACTGAAGCATGCAATTGTGGTGATAAACCAGGGAGAAGTTTCCAGCTTCTCCACACAATAGGCTGCTGTGTTGCAACGCTGGAAGAACCCAGCTCCCACAGAGGATTGTACCATCTTCCAATGCTTTAGCAGCAAATCTTACTGGCACTGCCTACTGGGGAGGTAAGGCAGGCAGCTTGCAATATGCACTGCTCAATCAAAGGAAAATTCATTCCCAAAGCCAGCAAGCTCCACAGCTTCTCACTGAAGACTTCTTGCTCCGAAGTCACTGGTTTTTCCCTGTGCCCCAAATGAAGGCTCACATTGTTGGAGGCTGCGGACGCGCACCCCTCCCGGGGGAGGTTTCAGGTGGTCAGCCACCGCCGATTGAAACCTCAACACTAGGTCATTGTTTGGAAACACTGCTCAGCAGCTCCCAGGGCACTGAGCTTTTGGCAGCAGCCAGGACTCAACAAGGGGGCACAGAGTAACTTTGCTGAAGTTAAACAGTCTATTTAAATTAAAAACAACCCCAAGCACCTTTATAGATCGGGAAAAAATCCCCTGTCCCTGATGCATCAGTGGCTAGCATTAATGAATGCTTTTGTTTCCATTATAGCAGCACAGGCTATAGTTTCTTTATTCTACATAGTACAGCCACATGTCCAAAACGAACTGCTTAGTTTCTCCAGAACAGCAGAAGCTTTGACCAACTCCAGGTTTGCTTTTTTTTTTCCTCAGGGAGAAAAAAAAAAAAAGGTATGAAACAGGATGCACAAAAGACAGTGGTAGAGAGGATAAGAGGACCTAGCTACCTTGCATATGAAAAGAAAACAAGAAACAGTTTTACTCCGCTATTCACCTGTGTGTGTGGCCCAAGAAAAGGCACAATTAAATAAAATCAAAGTGCATATCCTGGAATGTTTTCATACTTTCTTAACAAGGCCATAAATCATATAAATGAAAAAAACCTAAACCCCACATTCTTGAGTTAAGAACTATCAGACGGGGCAGCCACAGCAGATAACTAGGTGTCAGATTTCCAAGAAGAGCCAGCGTTCACACTGCTTCTAAAGCACGTATAGCATGCTACAAACAGAACAACCCACCGCACATTGAACTTGGAATTTCTTAGAGTTGCACTGAAGAAAAGGTAACTGGGTACGCTCTCATACCTGTTTAATTAACAGGGGTATGCAAATTAAACAAGATTCCTTCAGCTAGACCAACTCAGTAGCTGTATTCACAAAAGCCTCCAGCCTTTGCAGACATGTTCATGCATGGGAGGGAGTCAGAGCATCTTTGGACCTCCAAGGGGCTACCGACATGGAGCTAAGCTAACTGGCAGTCATAGCCCAGCTGCTAACCAGTTCAAGTGAACTTGTTGCTGGTTTACAGAGGTTTTAAGGCTCGGTGTAGCCTACAGACTCACTAATTGATGGTTGTAAGACTTGAGGAGCATGCAAGAAAGCAAAATTAGCCTGTGCCCAGATTGGCAGAGAATATGGGTTAGTTCAGCTGCCTTAGCAAGGGAAGTCACGTAAAAATATGCCTAGGAACCGCTTCTGTCTCTCTCAGAAAGCCAGAGTGCAAACAGGTCTGTATCAGAGCTGTGAAAGAAGGGTTACCCGTGGTGCCGCTCTCCAGGCCGGATCCGTATGCTGTGACGAGCGTGGGATTGCCCGCCTGCCCGGGCTCACCAACACGCACTTTGAAAGGGCTGCCCACCACATGGCTCCCGTTGAACTTCACATCAATTGAGTGGATGCCGTTTTCATGGGGGATGAAGCGAACAGCGTACTTGTCTGCAAGAGAGAAGCGGCCTTGCTGATCTAGAGGTAACAGTGAACCAGTACACAACAGCAGTCAAACCCAACACAGGGCTAGTTCGCAACACCAGCAAGGCTTCTGGTAACACTTCGACATATTGCGGTTACAGCTCAAGCAAACTCAGCTATGCAAGCTGCTAAGCTCATATTTAAGTAGGAAAATGCTGTATTTATCACAGGAGGTGTCACAGGTTGTATTTTCACCTTGTCTACTAAGACATGATCTCAGCTGTCATCTAGTCCGCAGGGTGAGTTTTAAGGTTATTTGCCTCACATGTGCACTAAACATGACAGCTTAATCACAGCCCGACTTGTCAGCAGCCGAGGGAGCAGTGCAGAGAAGAAAAGCAGCTGGTAAGAGCTTGCCAAATCTTACCAGCGGGCTGAGCGTGCTGCTCTGACACCACAGACACTGCACCCTCACTTAATAAAGCCAACAAGCAATTTGCTGATATTTAACATTTTTGATTGCGTGTTAACCCAGAGGAGGGACTGGTCTTCCCCAGCTGGACAGCTGCTGTCTGTCCACAGTACACACCGTAACTCATTCAGACTTCACGTGAAAAAGAAAAGCTCGTTGCCAGGACAGGTGTTGAGCTTTCTGTAGTGTTTGCTTATATTCAGCTTCCTTGATGTTTTGTATGAAGGAGTGAGTGCAAGTTAAAAATAAACTATTAGTCAAAGATGGAAGCATAGCTTTGAAAAATAAAACCTCCCTGGCTGAATTCAACAGCCACATCCTATTTAATTTATGATTAATATCACTGTACCTTCACTTTAAGCCAAGACTTAAATACCCGTATCTTACACAAGTTAGGGCTCAGTTATTTCATGAGCTATCTAGGAAAAGTGTGGACATAACCCTGAACAAACAACTCTTGACAACAAGAAGTTGTTCTCCAAGCAAGGTGCTCGTCCCTTGGGTACACTGTTCACAAGCCAAAGGGACTAAACCTCCTCACTACAGGACAGCGAGCATATTTTAGAGGTCACCCAGTTTGTTTTGACCAACATGAAGCTGTGCTCACCTGGCTCCAGCTCAGACACGTGGCACTCTTCTACAGCTCCGGAGGGGCTGTGAACTTTAGCATCGATCTTGCCCTTTGCCCCATTCAGCCTTATAGCAAAGGATGCTGGCTGATTAACTTTTAATCCAGACTCCTGAGAATGTAACAGTCAGATTATCAAATTTAAACTACTCATTTCAGACAGCACAAGATTTGTAGGAAATAACCACTGCTGCACTTTTTTATTTCAGAAAAGGCAAAAAGTTGTGATTTGCATTAACTCTCAAATCAGAAGGTCTCCCCCTCTTCAGGAGTGGCTGACTTAGGAGTCACCCACACTGGCCGGGTGGATCTCTCCCATGGTAAGACTACTTTTGGAAGCCAGACGACTGGCAAATCTGGCAGAGGCAGGTTTACGAGACTAGTCACCCATTACCACTGAGCTCAGTGCTCAGTATTCAGGCACTTCATTTAAAGGATCTTTAAGCTATAGCTCCATTTTCCACCCATTCATTCATTCCAGATTCATTCAGGGGAAAAGACTCTGGTAATCCAGTTGTCTGAAACAGTAATATGCCATCTTATATTTGCCACAAGACGTCTTACCATGAGAAAGTAATTGAAAACACAAAACCAGATGTTGCCGTGCTGTCAGGCTGTCAGTGGAAGGTGAGGCAGCTCAGCATCTGTGCTGAACGGTCCTCAACCAGAGCAGCCCATGCAGCTACCCAGCAGTAATATTTTATGCTGAACATACTTTACCTTTGTTTTCAACTAAATCCTGAAGAGGGAAATAAATGCAACTGAGTAGAACCAAGGTACAAAGTATAAAGTGAGTTGCTGATGCAGGTTTAGTGGAGGCTAATGCTGTACACTGCGCCCCGTTACCGAATACTCAGCTTTATCTACCTCTCCAGGACTTAATTGAAGCGAGTATTCCTGTCAAAGAGTCTTTAAATGAAACACAAGAGAAACATCAATACCACACCGACTAATTAACGCCCTTGTAACTCCTGGTTAGGAGAGATACTATCGGATCAGGCTGTCAGGATTCATTTACTTGGCCAAAGTAGAGGAGTCTTGCAGCCCAGGCAAACTCCTGGGGATCACAGCTGGGACATATCCAAAGAAAAAAGCCTCAACTGAAGTACTAATGGCTTATCACGACTCAATGAGAACTGAGGTACAGTATATTTAGACACAGATTCTCAGTCTCGCATCCAAGTTTCTGGCTTTGGAGACTTAAGTCAGGCCTTTATGTTACTTGTATTTTAATGTACGTAACCACACGCACAAATGATATGGTGAGGTTAACAGATGAGCCCAGACCAGCTACAAAGCTGTGATTCACTCTGATTCACTGCTGCTCATGAATCATCTGAGCTGTGACTGTGTGGTTGCATGATGTCAGCCAGAGCAAATCTGTGCTCTGACCTCATGGTGAGGCCCCCTTCATCTGCCCGTGTCTATGCTCCAGCAAGGCTGCAATGTTCCAACCATGCAGCCCTATGCTGCCTTACCCACAGAAATCCAGCTCTTCAGTCCACATGCCAACTGAGTAACTCAGTACCAGCATGATCACTGCTGGTTCACATTCACGTTTCAGTTCTCCTTGGCCTTCCCCTAGCTAATGGGAGTGCAAGTAAGTTTTAGCTCCTCCAGTGCTATTTTTAGAGCCTCTTATTCTTCATTCCCAAGTATTACCACCTGTAAAATACTCAGTTCAAACCTTCTGCCTTCAAATTCTGGCTAGCCAGAGCTGAGCCAGCACTATCAGCCCAAGCTACCAAGAGGTCAGCTGCCAAAAACCTCTCTCTGGCTACAAGCTGAGCTTGAAAACTAGCACCAACCAAGGGAAGACTAAGAAGAACAGGCAACCATTTTTGTCTTGGAGAACAAGGACGGAATCAGCCTGTGTGGCAAGTTGTGGAGATGTTTCCTTATGTCTCACCTGAAGGCTAGTGACAGTGAGCCTGCGAGCATCATCGGAGGGAGCGATGACAGGAACCAGGTAGGGGCTTTCAGGAATGTGCTCATCATTGAACTTTATGGACACCTCATAGTTGCCTGCAGGGAGAAAAGAAGCAGTGAGTGTCCTTAGTTGCTTTGAAAGAAGCATTCAGCGTTATTTCTGTATGATTTGCTCTTTGTACGTACCTGGCTCTTGAACTATGTATGATACACCACAAGATCCATCTTTATGGTCCTCAAAGGCAATTTCTGCTTTACTTGGGCCTTCTACAGCAATAGACAGTCCTCCAGCTCCAGCTTCCCGTGTCCATATACTGAACTCAGCTGTTGAAGCACATGAGAACACACGCAAGAGTAAGTTTGCTGCCACTGACTTGCAATTTCTTCCAATGGACTGTGCAGCATCCCATCCTCATGGGTATGAGGAGTGATACCTCCTCCCATCACCTTCGGTGATTACACTCAGCAGTTCCTCCAAGAGGCTCCTATTAGCCTTCAGTTAGCCTATGAGCTGTGTATAGCACACTTTACAACCTCAAGCTCATCCTGTGAGAGCAGTCAGTTTCCAAAACATGGATTTCCAGACTTCTCCATCTGCATCATGAAGCAATATTATTTCTCCATGTTTATCCACTGACCACTCCTGGCTTGGGGCAACGCAGCGGTGTTACATTAAGCTCTGCTCAAGCTCTCACAGGACAGACCAACAGAAAACAAAGCACTGTGCTGCAGACCTGTGCATGGCAGGAGCCGAGCAAGAGCAGAGGACTCACCTGGGACACCCGTTTCTCCACGCTCCAGCCCTGGGCCTCCAGCTCTCACTTTATGGGCTCCTCCCTCGCCCAGTGGCCCCACGGTGAACTGGAAGGGGCTGCCCGGCACTGGCTGCCCTCTGTATTTGACATCCACAGTGTGGACCCCCATTTCTTGGGGCACAAAGCGGACGCAATAGGTGTTTTTGTCAGCTTCTACAATTTCAGCATCAAAGTTTCTTCCAGAGGGACTAGTTACCTGGGCTGTCATATCCCCACAATTGATTTCTGACAAGAAAAGAATAAAAAAAAAAGCAAATTAGAAAGTGACAGAAGGGTTTATCCTAGAATCACAGAATGGTTTGGGTTGGAAGGGACCTCAAAGATCACCTTGTTCCAACCCCCCTGCCATGGGCAGGGACACCTTCCACTAGACCTGCTCAAGACCCCATCCAACCTGGTCTTGAACACATCCAGGGATGGAGCATCCACAACCACCCTGGGCAACCTGTACCAGTGTCTCACCACCCTCACAGTGAAGTATTTCCTTCTAAGGAGTATTTGGTATTTTGTTTTTGGAGGCAGGACCTGAACTCAAGTGATTAGGCAGTACAAATGACAGAAGAGGCAGCTGGGTGCCAGTCTGTGTGCTCAGCTAGATCCATGCTGCTGAGCAGCAAGCCTGACCAGTTACAGCTTACCAGGTGCTATGGGGGCAGATGAAGAGGCTGGATAAGCACAGCCAAGAAGACTGGCCTATGTGACTCACATTTGCCAAACACCTCACAGCCAACGTCATAATCTTAAAACTCTGGAAAGAGGGGGAACTGTGCAGCCCATTCTCCAGTCTGCTGTACACAATAGATTAAGGCCTCTCTAGTGTTTATTTCTCCATACATTGGTAAAGAGACTACATCGCCAGAATTTCTTCCCTACCTGCCCGACCGCGACATCTATCTTAACATGAGGATGTCTCAACAACACTGAAGTTCCTACCGCCACTGCTTCAGGTACACCCACGCTACACAAGTGCAAGTTACAGTTACGGGGATAAAGATGTCACTTACCTGGGATTTTTAGGTTCAGATCACATATGCTTCCTACTGTTGCAACCGATGGAGCCCGCCTTGTTCGTGTGATGCTCTCCTTCACTCTTCCTTCACCACTTATCTTCACAGTAAATGGGCTGCCTGTAAGTACCACAGCAAGTCATTCCTCCTCTGCTTATTACACACTGCATCGAGGGAAGGAGTGAAAGCTTCCTCTGACTTGCAGTAGATCAGAGGGGAAGTTTTAGAGCCAGCGAAAAGGCAGGGCCAAGTGAAATCCACCCATGTAATCAGAAGAGTTTTGGATGCTTGCTGCTTGTGGAGGGTACTGGTAGGACCTCCCTGAATCTTTGGGAGGGTCTGAGCCAGATCAGCCCACCTGTAGTTCCAGTGCACTGGCCACCTAAGTAAGACTTGTTGTACTAAAGTTGCCCAACACTTCTGCTTACCTGGAATATGTTCATCTGCAAATTTAGTGGACACAATGTACACGCCAGGTACAGTTGGAAAATAGGACACTTTGCAAGTTCCATCTTCCAGGTCTTCAGTTTGGATATCTACCTTGCTGGGTCCTTCGACTGCCAGGGAGATCCCACCATAACCTACAATACAGCTGAGTTAGCCTCAGATTTCCATTCAATTACATTTCTATTACAAATTTGACATAAAATACTCCAGCCCCATAGCAGTAGCTAGTTGGTAGGTTTGTGGGAGCTGCATGGTGCCTTAATGACATTTTTGTAGTCCTAATGCCAGCCAGATACTCAAGGCCTAGCATGCATTCAGCTCCTAAAATGCTCTGACCATACCCCTTTTATTTCATTAACGTTGAAAAGTTAGCTTCAAAGACTGTGGTCAAAGCTCCACATGAAGCCAATAGGGAAATATCTTCCTCATTTCCCTCTTGCTGTACACAGTGATACTAGAACCAGCACCAGCAAATGAAAGAAAATCTTCATCAGTGCCTCAGTGACAGTTTCTGTTGGCTGTAACAGAAGACATCAGCCACAACAGTGCAAAGCATTTCAGAAGTTAGTAGCATTGTCTGTAGTTAATAACTGACCATGCATGCTTAAAATGCTATTTGCATCTCCCACTTTGTAGCTTGTGACCTGGTGGTTGCATGCTGAAGGAGACAATGCTCTCATTTAGAGAGGACACATCTCACAGCATTTCAGTCCCTTTGTGATGGAACTAACCTGCGTCTCTTGTGTCTACAATGAAGTCACACATTTCAAAGGTTCGTCCCTCTACCAAGCCACGTCCAAAAACTCTTGCTCGTCTGGCATCTCCTATCTCAGACTGGACCACCATGATTGTTACAGGGCTGTTTGGTACATGGCTCCCATTTTTCTTGATGCTAACCAGATGTTCTCCTACTTCCCGTGGAATGAATGAGATGCCTACAAAACAGATAAACATGACAAATTTATTCACTTTTTATGCATGTAATACTTGATTTAAATGCCTTAATCATAACAAGAAATTAAATACTGAGAGAGCGCTCTCTTTACACACGCTGAAGCGTTGCTCTCCAATAAGCCACAAAGCCATTTGCATATGCTGACAAAAAGCACTTCAGCCACAACCTGGCATGTCACAGGCAAGCTAACACAAGAGGTCATTCTTCATACTCTTCTGCCTTTGACCAACTATATCAAACAATATCAACCACTTGGTTTGACAACGCTCTTCTGGGAAGGAGCAGAGATGTCAGTTACTTTACACAGCAAAGTGGAGTAGAGGCTACTCTACTACTCTCTCAGATCAAGACTGTCAGAGCTTACCAATGTGGTTATTGGGTAGCCTCTTCAGAAGACAAGGCTCATCACGACCTGATGGGGCTTTAATGCTGGCTGTTAGCAGACTGAGATCAGTCTCATTGATGTCCAACAAAAAGTCAGCAGCCGAACCAAGCTTAACCTGGGACCGTCTTCTGTTATCATCTGAATATATAAAGAGAACCAAGTCAGAAAATATTACAAGGTTAAGTGCAGAACAAAGTCAGAGGACTCTATGTTCCTGCCTCAACCAGGTCCCCCATGCTATCAGAGGCTAATTTTCATTATGAAGTGCTTCCAGAAGTCTAAACTTCAAACCTGTGATCTTGGCTGTGAACGGACTGCCTGGGATGTGCTTGTCGTTGTACTTGACCAGGATGCTGTAGTTGCCAGGTAGAGTAGGCAGGTACGTGACTGTGCAGGTCCCATCTTTGTTATCAATGCAGCTGATTTCTGCTTTTGAAGGTCCTTCAATAGCCAAGTCCAGCCCACCTAGGAAACAAGGAGAACAGCACTTCTGTAAATCTTTGTGCACACTAAGTCCAAAGACTTGGTCCAAAGAATACTTGGTACTGAAAATGCAGCTTAGATGCATGTTTTCAAACGTCAGCTGAAAAACAGCTCAGGCCAATCCATTAGGACCACAACTCTATGCAGTCTGTTAGATTTACCCAACAGTGATTCCACATCCAGTCATCATCTATTAGATCTCAGCTACCTTCCATTTATTTTTAATTAAATAAATCACTTGCACCCTGTGCTACAAGGCACATCTACTGCTCTGGAGAAGAAGTAATAGGAAAGTTTTTACTGCAAGTTACTGCCTGATATTTGCACCAGTCATTTTCTATCACACCAGAGATTCATAGTTGGACAGATTAATGCAAATTAGTGCCAATGAGCATTACACTCCCGAGAAGTCCCTAGTTTAGGGTAGGATGGGTTTAAAGAACAGACTCACCCTCTCCTGCATCTTCTGTTACAATGGTGAAAGTTGCTGGTTTGTTGGCAACCCCATAAATGAGGCCAGGCCCGTAAGCGGACACACTGCCGCTGTTTGGGTAATTCACATAGAACTGCAGAGGGCTCTCTGAAGGAAAAAACATCCAACAACAAAAGAAACACTTAAGAATGAGCAGCCTGGACTACAAGACCAAAACAGACATCAAGCTGCTCTGACCCAATGGGATCTTATTCTTACACTTACTGATATCGACGTTCTTTAATGCCATTCTTACTACTTTATATTTGAAGAACCTTCATGTGACTATAATGCATTTAAAAAACCACAACAAAAAAAAACCAAAACAAATAAGCTTTGCCTTTCATCTTCAAAAGATACTTCTCCACAATTTGTTCCACATTCAGTCATGACAAAGTGCTACTCAAATTACCAGAAATAAGCTTCAATGATGCTGTAAAGAGTCTTATTCATTACAAGTTTATTTTTAGCACATTAAATCAGAGCATGACTCAGAAGCAGGCCTTCAGTTCAGGCACAGATCCTGAATTTTGGTAGCTCACAATTAGGAACTAGCACAGCACATTGTCTGACTCAATGAACCTGAACTAGCAAATCTGAAGGGTATCCAAAAACATATTTGCCAGCTTCAGATTAGCTAAGCTGGTGCACAAGAACAAAAAGAACAGTCACCAACAGCCAGTAACAGTTTCAAAAAAGGGGCACAGATAGCTCTCAAGTCCAAAGCTAGATTTTGCAGCTGAAACTGGAAAAAGTTTGATTCATGACAGCATTCAAGAAGGAAGCATTACAGCACATCATCCTTTCGTCCAGGTGCAGGGTAATGGTCTTATTGAACCACTACATCCAAAAGTTTGGCACTTATAAAGGTGCTATATCCATATAAAGCACTGAAGATGAAGTAGCACCATGCATCACATCATCAAACTCCTTGCTTCAGCCAAAGTTATCCTGTGTCCGTACACCAACAGCATCAGCAGCCCAGTTTGGGCAGGGCTGAAGGTATTTTGTGTCATGTCTATACACCTTTACGCAGCCCTGCCCCTCCCCAGCCCCGCACACTCAGCATGCCCAGAGAACCGCAGCTTCGGGGCGAGGCAGAGCTTTGGCTGGGGAGCTGCTGAAGCAAGGACAAAGAAGAGAAGAGAAAGGGAATGAAAGGCAGTGGTTTCTGTTGTTAAGAAGCAGCCAGGAAGAAAAAGATTACAGCATAGTGTGTTTTATTTTACTGCAATGAGATGGAAAGAGTAACTACAGTGCTTTAGCCACTTAGTCCTCCCCACAGATTGGGGATTTTATGCCAATGCAGTTTTAAGGATAAACATATACTGTAACCATTAGTTTTGTTGAGCACCACAGCAGTAAATTTCAACCTGAAAAAATGGTAGTTCGAAAATTGCATGTTTCTTCTTCATAATAAAATGCCACAAAAGCTAGTTTCCAAAACCAAAATCCATTTTAAGCCTGGCTGGTACTATTAAACCACAATGGAAGCTCACATGTGCCGCCACTTACTCCTTTGCTTGAGTTCCTCTCTGGACTGCTTGCAGAAGAACTGCTGCTGAATGGTAAAATGTCATGGGCAGTTCTTACTGCAGTATAAACAAATAAGCTACAGAAAATCTTCACAGGGAACAGATGGATCAGCAGGACACTGCACTCAGATTTGTGTCGCCTGCTCTGGCAGACTCACCTGGGATGTGCTTTCCCATATATTTTATGTGCATTTCATGAAGCCCGACCTCAGTAGGAGCATATCTCACTGTTACTGTGCCATCTTTGTTATCCACAATATCAGGCGTATCCATCTTTCCAGAGGGCATGTGTACTTCACCTACAAAAAGCCATCGTGGGAGTTACAGAAGGAGAAGCTGCCTGCTTCCCCTCTCCCACGCACAAAGAATTGTCTAGCCATTTTAAACAAGCATTTTAAATTGTTAAACTCCTTACCCACAGGCACAAATAGGAGACTAATGGGAACACTAACCAGACATGTTTTCTACTTAAGCTACATCAATACAACACAGCAGTAGACATCTGGCAAGCAGTCCTGTGACCTTACAAACCCTACAGGCAGGGCTGTTTGCTTCAGTCACTGGAATTTCCATGGCAAGCCCCAGGAAAGGCACCAATCTACCTCATCGCAGTACGGTCCCTATCCTGCACACCTTTTGAAGAGGAAAGATTGACTGACCCTTCAGCAGGGACAGGCCAGGGCTTGGGGTGGGATTGCTGAGCTAGAGGGCAGGAGGGGACATGGCCCACATGTGCAGGAGCTTAGTGCAACCAGGATGCTACAGGGGTGATGCTCTCAGCTGCCAGACCTGGGGAAGAGTGGCCACCTGCTTTAGAGAAGGTATGTGACAGGAATGCAGGATTAGACTGTTTTGCAGCATCAGCACAAAATAATGTAGTTTCTCAAGGATCCATGTAGCTGCTCCAGAAGGGAAAAGATAGGAACAGGTCCTACAGTGCAGTAGCTCACCACCTAGCACTGAGGACCATGGCAAGACCAAGAATCCCCTCATTTAACTCAAATCATCAGCGGGGCATATGCTAATTCACCCTCAGTGGGTGCCACTTGATGTGAAACTAAAGAACTAAGTTGCTGGCAGGACACAATCCTCCCACACATGCTGTGGTCTAGACCACCCAGACTGTTAGCTGCAAATGGATAAACATGCTAACGAAACGCAAAACCTCCCGGAGAGGCTACGAGTACTCCAGGTACCTGTTATTTCTCCTGTCCTCACAGCAAAAGGGATAACCATATCAAAGGGCCTGAATCCCATGCCGTTCATGTCTCCAACCGGGACGTAAGCTTCTTCTGTGACCTAAAGAAAGCAAAAGGATGGGACACTTCAAAAAGGATGGCAGACCCAAACGAGCACTAAGCAACTCCGCTGTGAGCACAAGCAGAAGAGAGCAGGTGGTGACTATCACACTGGGCTCAACCCGAGCAGCGTACGGCCAAGCTCTCCTTCATAACACCACCACGCCGCAGAGCAGAGTGAATCAAACACGATGTGAATGGAAGACATGCTGGAAAAAAGTTAAGAGAAAAACGGAACACAAAGGGATGGAAGACAATGTAGTGCACACAAGACCCAAAGTGGCTCCATCTGAAAGGATTTAGTTGCTTAAGGCCTGGAAGAGAAAGTGATTTTTTGAATGGGGCAGAATGATTGGCACACAAAATGGACAAAAGAAACAAGTTTCACAATGTCACTTGGGACACGATGGGCTGTTTTACTGAGAAAAAGCGATGAGCTCAGGTTGCTTTTGCCAACAGTAGACATTGCAGAAGTAGAAGCTGTAGGTATAATGATCTTCGTGTTTAAATGAGCTTATTTGGAGACTCCCTTCAAGCAGCAAAGAACAAACAAGGTCTGGATCCCAAGAACAATTGATCAAACACAAAGAATGAACACAATGACCAGAGCAATTCAAGCAGTCCCAAGAAGCAGGCTGTCATCTGAAATGGAACACAGATGGGGGAAGAACAGCTGAAAAATGTAAAAATTGTGTACCCAAGGGCGGAATCCGGGGGGGGAGGCGCCCACTGGCTCCTGCGACTGCACGGCAGCATCATCTGCATCTACAGCCTGGGCAGGGGTAAAGGCAGGTTAGGTCTTATTCTAGCACAGAGGCATTCCCACCTTTCACAGCACCAAATGCACGGCTCCTCCCAGCTCCTGAACACCTTCCTCCCACCATGCAGCCCTCCCAGACCTCTCACGATCACAAGGACCTGGGTTCAGTCAGGGGAGCTGGGAAACTGCCTGTATCTGCAGGCACTGGGCACTGAGGGAAGCCATGGGCAGCACAGCAAAGGGAAAAAATCTGGTATGTGCCACTGTTAGGAGCTTGGGAAGGAAGCTGCAAAGCAGTGCCTAAACACTGGTGGAACTGAATTTCACAGTTGCTTTTTTATGGGACTGGTGCGGGGAGGAGGTGAAAGGTTTAACCTAAGACGCAAGTCCCCAGGCACTGCACAGCGTGGTGGGTGAGCTGGGAGGCAGCAGAGCCTGCCGCCGTGGGAAGGCTGCTCCCAGCTCATGCACCGGGGCGAATGACCCAGCCCACGTCCAGTCATAGCTGCAAAGCTATTCTTCTGATTCATAGCTGGGATAGCGTCGTCAAGACGCCAAATGTGTTTTCCCCCAGTGCAGCCTCCCTTCCCACCAGGCATGCCAAGAGGATGACTTGCAAATTCCCATCTCCCCCACTCGACCCCACAGGAGCAGCCGGGGCTGACACCCATGCACACAGCTCCACTGAGCTCAGCCACCCCAGCTCCTCCTGCCCCTTTTACGCCACCAAAAACCACCCTAACAAAATAACACTCCGGAAACCTATGCGCGGAAAGACTCCACTAAGAACACCAATGCAGAACAGAAATACTGCTGTTCTGCTGTTCTCCATGCCCAGCTGAGACACCCAAGTCAAACATGTCCTGTATCAGTCAGCTAGGAAGTGGGAATTTGGGCTGGCCAGGAGCAGATTCCCTGACCTCGAGAGGCATTTCCTGCAGTGAGCTTTAAACAGCAACCAAGGGAGTCATTTTTCTCATGGAAATCTTTGGTATTGATCTGCCAGAGTGGCAGGTAGGAAGAGCTTGCATGCCCGGCACCACGGACTTGCCCATGCGCTCCAGCCAGACTTGGCACAAGTACAGCCGTGTGCTTTCATGGGTCAAGATGTGCCAGAGGCCACTCTGGCTGAGATGACAAGACCAAGACTTGTTTTGCTAATGCTGAGAGCTGTTCTTCACAGGAATGGCTTCTGTGAGCCCTGAGAGGCACCTAGTCTGCTCTTCAGGGAGGCTGGGGTTTTCTTTCCCTTTAAAACTTAAAAATGCTGAAGTACTGCACGATGGAAGGAACGTAATCAGAAGGAAGGGGATTTGGCTCTAACAGTTTAACTAGCACTTAAAAATCATTTTAAGTGTGAGCTAACAGCCTGCTTCCCCGGGATCTGTCAGCAGACCATTCCTTATGTTGGGGTCAACATTACAACGAGTAAGATGGACAAGTCAGAGCACCATATCTGACAACAGCTGAAGTAATTAGTCATAGAAACTGATTACAACCACCTTTACGTCATTTAAAAAAATAACTACATAGTCAGGAAATGAAAAATGAATTTGGTCAGAGAAGCCAAGTCTTCATCCTCTGATGGCTTCTATCCCTCTTCACTTAACCGTACTGCCTGCTCGAAATAAGCTCTGCAAACAAGGATTCATCAGCTCCTGCTAGCCTAATAAACATCTAAACAAACATTTACACACAGAGTTAACCTATCACTAAGTAAAATATGGCAGCAGGAATCTGAGTGGGAGGTATTTTTGGAGCAAAGCTGGCTTACCATGACAGTGAAAGGACTGTTGGGAATGTCCACCCCACCAAAGCGGACATAAATCACATAGGTTCCTGGTTTGGCAGCAGTGTAGAAGATATCGTAAGTCCCGTCCTCATTTTCAACAACATCTGCTTCAGCTTCTGTCCCATCTGGTGTCAGGACGGTGCACGTCACTTTTCCCTTCCCTGCTGATTTGGCATCTACCACAAAACCAACCTCCTCACCAGTCTTCACAGTGGGTGCAATTCCAGGACCTAAAAGGCAATTTTCATTGCAGAAAGCGTTCAGAGGACAATTTTCCCAGGCAGACTTCCCACCAGGCTCCTGGGAAGCATGGCACCAAAACTCCAATCCTGAGGACCCACAGACATGGCTTTGGGAGCAGATGTGCAACAAGGGATGTTCATTGTGTTGGTCAGCACAGCGGCGTGCAAGAGCTGGCCACCAGCTTCCCTTCTCCTCCACAATCAGAGGGGTTGGATGAGAACAGACAAGAAAAAGCTAAGTTTGAAGAAAGCAACGCCTTAGTCCATACTCTTATCGTCATACTCCTTTATGCAGAGCCAAAGGCACTACCTTCTGCCCCAGCCAGCGACTTGGCCATCACTGCTTTAACATAAACCTCCTTGTGCAAGCAGCTACCAAAGGGCCCAGTAGCAGCCGTGGCCATGTTTCCTCCTACAACACCCACAAATGATTTTCCACTGCTCTGCCACACATCCCAAAAAAAAGAAAGTCATGAAACAATGCCCAAATTGTAGCAATCAGATCCAGCCTGAAGAACGCTGTGTTTAAATTAGAACTATTAAGTCTTATTTGCAGTACATACTTAATACTCCCACTTTTGACCAGTACTTATTACCAGGTAAATGGCTCTTTAAGTGGCAATGAACCTGTCGTTTTAATACCTTTGTCAGTATTCCAGCATCTACTCCTACAGCGATTGTATTTCAGTGTTACAGCAGAGTCAGAGGCATTCCTTGGAAAGGGGAAATTTAAGCTGGCATCTGAGAATAATCTCCAACACAGTTCTTTTGATTAGTTAGCAACTTGAGTTACTTGGAAGAGTACCAGATTCAGCCACTAAGGACTCTTTTAAGCAAATTTTGAAGCAAAGGGCATACCTGCTGCTCTGTTTTCCATTGTGCCAGGAACATGTTTCTGTTTAAGCAGGCTTGAAAGCAGCCAGCTGCTGGACAGGCACCGGCCACGCTCTGACTGCATGATGCAGGTCAGCAAAATGCCCAGACACTCTTACAGGTCTACAACCGCAGATTGATTTGGTCTTGCCTAATTTATTTTAAAATCAGGGGATTTAACATTCAGTGGCTAACTGAATGCATTTAACATTCCTGTCACTTCTGCTCCCTGCCACAGCAACTGGCTGACTGGGAGCTGACAGTGTGCCACAGTGGCCAGCCCAAAGCTGTGTGTTGGCCACCCATCCTGAGAAGAGGTAAGGGTTGAAGCTGTAAAACTGCTCCTACAGCAACAAATTTAGAGTTCCTCCCCTGCACTAAAGCACTAATTTTCAAGGCAATTATTCTTTTGAGGTATAGTAGCATCTTATCTTTAGGTTCTCTCCTTCCACCCTTGCCTTCCAAAAGTCTGTTCAGACTCTAACCTTGACCAGACAGAAAAGCAGCAGAAACCTCCGCACCAAGCCTGAACAGGCTTTGTTAATGCAGAAGCACATGGCCAGCTCTTTACATCCCCAGAATTAATTCTGTTCTTGCTAAGAAAGAAAAGCTTCTTGCAACACTCGCAGTGCAAGGAGCATGATGCAGTGAACGTGAGCAGAAGTGTTATTTTTACACTGACTCACTGCACTTCTCAGCAGGCTCTATCCAGGCCAAAATAAGCATGAGACTTTGGTTGCATCTGGCTCTTCATAATAACTCAGGCAGTTTGAAAGATTTTGCTAGAGACTGCAGGAGACTCCTGCCCACCAGCAGGGGTGGGTGGATGCTTCTTTATGTTTAGGAAAACCCCTCTTGTAAGAGCAGCCAGATTACAGAAGTCTCTAGCATCTTCTACACCCAACACATCAACTGTGCCATGCTCAGAAGGTCGCTTTACACCAAGTACAAACAGCAGCAACAGAGATGAGTCAACACTCACCTGTGGCCAAACACTTGCTGGCATCCCCAGCTGGAGATGCCCGGATCCGATAAGGAGAGGACGGGATGTCATCTCCACCATACTTCACACCAATCGTATAGCGGCCCGTTTTGTCAGGGACGTAGGTGACCGTGTAAGTGCCGTCCTTGTTGTCATGAATGTCCACTCTCTTGGGTTTGCCCTCTTGGTCCTGAGGAATACAAAACAGAAGATACAGGCACCATGAACTTAGTTATGAATCTCTTTAGCAGGTCAGCAAATCTATGGGTCACAACCAGTCTCAAACAGACATAGAACTGCAGCTTTTTGAAGGTTAAATATATTTCATCAAGGACTAGTACCAGGAATAGACTATTAGGAACAAAAAGGTATCAGATCACTATAAAAAAAACAATCAGTGCTATCATTAATTACGCTTTGTTTGATACAAGAATTTTTATAAGATGCAGCAAGTCATTTTAGTGGCCTTTGTATTAACTGTAAGAAGTTTCAGGCTTCATTATCATAATGCTGCTGGAAATGAAGGACACTTCCCAGACCCCTGAGGCACAGATCAGGAAACAGAATGTGCAGCTCTATCCTGACAAAGCACTGGGCTGCTTTGGCCAGTTGCTCCCCAAAAGGTTTGAGCTCAGAGGGAAGCATTACTGGAATCTGCCACCAACCCTCCTGGATGAGGCATCCAGCTCCTGACACACTGCGAGGTCTACAGTTAAAAGCAGGTCCACGTAGTCCCTTCAACTACCAT
Source organism: Eurystomus gularis (assembly GCA_013400335.1). Taxonomy (NCBI): domain Eukaryota; kingdom Metazoa; phylum Chordata; class Aves; order Coraciiformes; family Coraciidae; genus Eurystomus; species Eurystomus gularis. The sequence continues at coordinate 317,815 of VZZY01000445.1, forward strand.
TTCTACTCTGAATACAAGAATTAGAGATCCATAAACAATACAGATCTGAGCTTCAGCATCAAGATTTCCTATCTACAACCAAAACCAGCACTGTGCATAACATTTCTAGAGCTACTCCCAGCCTCAGCTTTCTGTGCTACTTAGCTACGCAGTGCAAAGCATTTTAGAAAGTCTTCTACATCCGCTTCCACGGAACCACATGGTAACCCCATTCTGTATTTTGATTCAGTACTGCCTGGGGTACAGTATAAGCCACAAAGGACTTGAGATTTTAGGTTCAGTGCAAAAGAGCTTACTTCTTTCAGAAAGGTTTGTGAAACGTTTGACAGCCCAGAACAAGAAGCAAACAAATGCTGTGAGGAGGATCACCTATGCACTCCCACCATGCAGGACTTGTGGAACTTGCTTTTCAAAGCCACAGCCAGGCTGAGAGCTCTGATAAGCATTCTGGATCCTTTAAGAGCACACCTGCCTGCCAGAATAAAGGCAACTGCTTTGCTGCACCTGAGCTGACTGTGGGACAGCACGGGAGCAAGAATGCAGAAGGGCAAGTACAACCAGCCATGCCATGACCTAGGCACACCAGAGCGGGCTTTATTGCCCACTAACCAGAGACCTTTTTGCTGAGGCCACAGAGTCCAGGCACCAGAAGTTTCAGGAAGAGCAATAAAGCCAAATAAAAACATTCCTGTAGCATCTCCTTAAGCAGCTTATGACTTTTAGCAACCTTGAGGAAGACTTGTTAATTTATCATCACATAATGCTCAGTGTGGATGTTATCTCATGGCCTTGCTGACCTACACTGCTAAAAGACTGTCACCATTTCAAATTCCAGCATTTTCACAATCTTACAAGAGATGATCTCATTTTGGGCATTTGCAGAGTGTAAGGTTAACCAAGAGCTAAATCTAGCATGTGTGATGACTAAGACAGAAGTCTCATAAAGGCAGACTCAAAAGCTTCACAAACACAGGGTTCATGACTTTCCTGTACCAGAGTTTAAGGCCCAGCCCAGTCTCCAGGACACTGGATATGTCAGGGTACAGATGTGGACACTTCCAAAAGGAGCCACTTGTGCCTGCCTAGAACAACGTGTTTCCATTCCTGCTTAGTTTTGTAGTTACTTACAGTGATCTGTACAGCCAGAAGTCCCTGCCCAGCATCCTTGGCATCCACCGCGAACTCCACAGGCAGGCTGGCTGGTATGCCATAGGAACTGAGACCAGGTCCACTTGCCGTCACTTTACTCGCATCATAAGTAGGAAGTACCTTCACCTTGAAGGGACTTAAAAGAGAAACTTATTATTCCCCCTTCTCCTAAGTCAACCGCTGACAGTTACTGCAGTAGGTGCAGAGGTGTGAATACACCTCCCCTGGGATATCTCTGCTGTAGGTGCAGCAGGCTCGAACTGCTGCTGAACCCTGAAGTCGTGCAAGGAGCTGCACTGGTTAAGTAGAAAGGACAATAACTAGCCCTTAAATGGTGCTCGTGTGCCTGAAGAGCACAACCAGGTCATGGAATATTCAGTTCATCCAAGTTTATCTTTGTCACCTTACCTGCGAGGAATCTCTTCATCAGCATATTTGACAGAGATCATATAGGGTCCCTCCTGCGTAGGGGTGTACACCACCGTGTGGGTGCCATCGCCATTGTCTACTACATTAACAGGCTCCACAACTCCTAAAAAAGCAAGAGACCATTTTCTCAGCTGTGCTATTAAAACTCAATTCCTCACCAGTCATTTTTTGCACAAAGCTCCAAGATGCACTGCTCACTTACAGTTTGCAACAAGCTAAATTTAAGTTTTATTTACTTTGTTTTTGAATGAAAGCAACAAGCATGGCTCAGTGATCTGTGTCCCTTATGTTTGTATTAAAGAGTCATTGACTTGAGATAGATTCATTATCCCCCACTCTCCAGGCTTCTATTTTCCCGCTGTAAACAAAAGCTAGCAGGAAAGTACTGGACAAAAATCTGCCTTTCTCTACAGTCCAAGTCAAGAGTAACTGCTCAGAATAGACTGAAGATCTTTCGAGAAAGAAAATGAGTAGTGGCTATCATTGCCTGAACTGTCATTTACAAGATTACATACTATTACTGGGATTCACTGCATAGAATGGAGCCCTGAAGTCACTTGGTGTGTAGCCTTCAGCAAGTCTTTCACAATCAGGTATTTGGTGCCCTGCAAGCTGCCAAAGCCCTAAGAAAGCAGGATCAATTATTTCCATTTGCATTAAGCTAAATCTACAGAAGATTACGGGACATATTGGTTCAGATCAACACACAAAGCAGTCTACAATTACAAGTTGGCTTTAAAACACAGGAAGGATTAGCAGTAAAGCAAGCACAAAAGAAACATATAGTTGCCGTGCAAGCCTAAAAGCAACACCGTTGGTTCCCAGTCCCTTCTCCAAATGATTCTTGCCATTGCCAATTGGATTTCCGAAAGCCAAAATTGCCAGTAGTCAGTGAGAGTTCAAACCTGTCTCAGTGTCACCCTTTGGATCACCTTTAAAGAAATCCGAAATGGCTTTCAATGGGGAGCGCCATCCCTGGGAATCGGTCTCATCCACTAAAATTAAAGAAGGGTTACCTGAGGGGCACCCACACCAGCATGGCCTGACTCTTGAGTGGGGAAGCAGCCCTTGCCTCCTAGCAAGGGGACACTTGCAGCCAAAATGTACTCGCTGCTGAGATACCGTGCCACCAAGACATGGCTTCTTCCTAGGTTAATGCAAACATTAACACTGTCTCTTGAGGGCCTTGTTGCTCTCTGGGGACCACTGAGGGGGTTCCAGTAGGTTTCAGAGACTCCTGCAACCCAGTGACACAGGTTTCTCAAGTCACCATTCACATCTGAGACTTTGGATTTACTTTTTCATGTCCAAATCTAAGCCACAATTGTTCATCAGTGATGGTCACTTCTCACAACTCTGAGAATTAGGATAAAGCCATCAAAGACACTCCCCAAAGCAGCACTACCTAGGACACAGTTTCTCCTTTTACAGCACGACACATGGGTCAGCTGTCAAGGTGCACACACCAGATGAACAGAAACAGAGGAAAACCATAGAATCATTACGGTTGGAAAGGACCTCTAGGATCATCAAGTCCAATCTTTATCCTAACATCTCTCTAACCACTAGACCATAGCCTCAAGTGCTACATCTACTCATTTTTCAAACGCTTCCAGGGATGGTGACTCCACCACCTCCCTGGGCAGCCTGTTCCAGTGCCCAACCACTCTCTCAGGAAAGAATTTCTTCCTAATATCTAATCTAAACCTCCCCTGACACAACTTGAGGCCATTTCCTCTTGTTCTATCATTAGTAATTTGGAAGAAGAGACCAACACCAGCCTCGCTACAACCTCCTTTTAGGCAGTTGTAGAGAGCTATAAGGTCTCCTCTCAGTCTCCTCCACGCTAAACAACCCCAGTTCCCTCAGCCGCTCTTCATAAGGCGTGCTTTTCAGACCCCTCACGAGCTCATTCAAGTGGTATCACCACCTTTGCAAACAGGGCCAGGACCATATTACCCACCCAACCACAGGGACTGGGGCACAGGTCAACATAGTACTTCAGTCCTTACCTCTGGGTCCTGCCACCACCACCTCGAGGGGTGCTATTCCTGCCTTGCTGGCATCTACAGTGAAGGACTGTGGGATCTTGGCTCGAACAGCTGTTCCCAGACCTGGTCCTGCTATCTTCACCTTGCTGGGATCCACAACATCCTTCACAGGAACCTTGAAAGGACTGCCTGGAAGTCAAATGCAGCACCACAGAGTTAACAGTTACAGGAAGCCAAAGGTCTTTTTCCCTACTTTTCTTCAGCCTTTTTTATGACTATCTCTCAGCCTCAGGCAGGAACGACAACCCCACAGCCTCCACGCTATTTGCTGTTTCTGCAAAAGCCAGAAGTGTAACGGTGGTGCTTCTACATTCTCATTGTCTACTCAACAAACCAGTTGTGGTCCATCTGCTCACACATCTCAAAAAAATGCACGAAAGAAACCAGAAGTGCAAATGAAGCATCATGCAGGCAACCTGCTTCCTTCATATTTTAACCAAGTTCAATACATTGACAGGTAAAATGGGACCAAAAGCAAAGAATTGCCTTATTCAGTGTCTCAGAAAGAATACCTGGATGTATGCTGCATGACAATATAAGAACTGTAACATGACAGCAAGATGTGTCTGGCATTTAGGAGCGTGTAATTCCTGGTATCAGGCAAAATATTCTTCTTTTAATTGTGAATTGCTGGATGCCAAATGTATCAGGAACATTCCTTAAATCTACTTAACTTCAGCTTAACATCCAGTGCAAACACATACACAGGTAAAGATCTGGTTCAGGAAACAGTTACTGTGCTTTCTGCAGTGACCAAAACTTGCAGTGTTTCATATAATCCCCATTAAACCCATTAAACTATCTTACTGCAGAACAGAGTTTTGAAGGCATTCACATTCTTGACCTAATGTGTTCAGCACCCCTTGTGCATAATACCAGCTATTTGGCAAGGTCCCACCCATCTGTACCCACCCTTTTGTTCCCTGCTGTAGGTGCTACAATCTCACCGAGGTTCCTCCACACCCCCACAGAGGCTGTTTCAGAAATGAGAAGAGCCTACAGCCCTTCCTCAGAACTACCACAGTACAATGTGGTCCACACTACCCTGCCAGGTGTGAGGAACAAACACCACTGCTGTTTCTGCCTGAATTCCCAGGAAAAGCAGAAAGTCAAAGCCTCAATACCCCCCAGCATAAGTGAGAAGCAGCACCGAGTTCTTAGCTCAGCGCCTTCCTTCTGAAAGCCACTGCGCAAGAGCTCTTACCAGGAACATGCTCTCCCCCATATGTGATGTTAACATCGTAGTCTCCTGGAACATAAGGAACATACTCGGCGCTGCAGCTCCCATCCTTGTTATCTTTACAGCTAATTTTAGACTCTGAAGGTCCTTCAACCGTTATTCCAAGGCCACCAATTCCTGCCCCTCTGCAAGATAGAATACACATTGTTAGAGTTACCTGGTTCCAACAGCAGTTTGTAGCCTTTGCGTGCTCTGGCTGCATTTTCAGCCTTACTGGAAATGCAAGATCTGACGTCTGATGTCCAGCCTTCAGCCTGCTCTGGCATGCAAAGCCATTCAGCATAACCTCATTCACATTTTCCTAAAAGTTTATCCTCAACCACTATCAACCCCTAGGTCTCTGCAGAGCAGAGTGCTCAGTACACAATGAGGTAGCACACACAGCAGTCAGAAGGACACAGCTTAGCCTTAATATAATTTTATAGATAATTGTACTAGGTTTAGCATCCTGCATCACACAGCCCACTATACTCTTCCATCCCTCAGATATTCCTTAAGGATCATGTAGGCTCAGTTACCTGGTGACAACTGAAAAGGCATTTGGCTGATTTGTGAAAGCTTCCTTGAGTCCGGGTCCTTGGGCCTTCACACGTGATGGATGGCAGCCCTCTGTCACACTCACTCTGAAGGGACTGTCTGGCACAGGTACGTCGTCGTACGTTACACTGACAGTGTGTGGACCTGTTAAGAGGAGGAAAACATGTTCTGAATTTCCTAAATATTCTCATTATTTAACATCACTTTTACAAGATGCCGCAGACTTAAGTCTCAGCATATCAGTAAGAAAGAGCTTCCTCCTGCATTTCATAAGACTTCACTAGTGTTTCATAACCAAGATGCCATCTACATATTGTTCTTCTAAAGCCAAGTTACCACCGACATCAGTTCAAGTTAAAATAGAGCTACTTCCTGCAGAAGTAGCTCCACTACTGGCAAAAACATCTTGTTAAGATGCCAACAAGTTACTGGCAGATCTCAGCAGTTTGCCAAATGAAAGGGTCAGAAGAGCTGCCTGCTCTTGGTTTTCACCTCAAGAAAACCTCAAAAAAACCCCAAACAAAAAAACCCCAGAGGTTACCCTTTTCAAATGGAGTGTACTCTACTGAATAGGTTCCATCAGCATTGTCTTGGATGAGACAGTCCACAGGGGAGCCGGACGGGCTTGTGATCTGCGTCCTGATGTGGTCACCACCAGTCTTTGTTAGAGGTCGAGCATCCACAGTGAACTCAGTTGTAGCTTCTCGGAAGACATCTGCAGGATATGTTTTGAAGAGTCACTTCAACTGCATGTATTTCCAATGACAAAACATTTTGTGAACCAGCATGATAAACAACCCCTTTGGGAACATAACGAAACACCCCCGTCCGAGGGTCACCATGGAAATATGCAAGGTTATTACAACGTCTAATGCTCAGAATACTCTCTGCAGGATAAAGGACTGCAAGTCCCACAGACTCTGGTAACAACAGTTATTCTCACCTTTCCCTTCCACTCCCGGCCCAAACACTTTCACTCTGCTTGTATCCACAGCTGGATCCACTTTGACCCGGGCTGGGAATTTAGGCACTTGCTCTCCTCCATATCTCATCTTGATTGTGTACATGCCGGCCGACAGCGGTATGTATGTTACGACATAAGTACCGTCCTTGTTATCATCGATCTGGACCTCAGCTTTGGAGCCAGCATCCGACACCATGTCCACTCGCAGGTCCCCAGGACCCGCTTCCGTGCAGTCGACGTTCAGCAGCCCTGCCTCGCCCACTTTACCACGCTCCAGACCTGGGCCCGTGGCCATGACTTTAGAGACATCAAATGGCATTTCTATGTCTGCCTTAAATGGTGAACCAGGGATGTGGACTTCTTCGAAGAGGATGTTTACAAAATACTCTCCAGGCTTCGTAGGCAGGTAGGAGACAGAGCAGGTTCCATCGCCATTGTCCGAGCATTCAATTTTAGCTTCGCACGGGCCTTCTACCGTCAAACCCAAACCTCCAGTTCCTGCCCCTTTGGTATCTATCGTGAATTTGGCTGGTTTTCCAACAAGGCCCCCTCGAAGACCTGGACCATGAGCTTTTACCTAGAAGAGAATACGCTGTTGAGCTAAACTTATTTTCACATTATTGCCAGCACAGACTGCCTAGTTAGACTTGTTTGTATGTGGGACTTGATTAACAAGCTTTTAAAAATTACACAGAAAGCAATATCTCCTTTGCCACTCCTCAGTTTTACTGTAAAGTTGGTATTTCTCCTCCAAAGAGGTTTCTAGGCAAGGATATTCATACTCTCACCACAGCTGTTTTTATACAGCCATGGAATATTTTAACATTTCTACTTTCTATATTTGATTGCTTGATACACAGTTTTCTTGAAATCTATCTCCTTAGAACAAAGCATGTCAATTAATACAGTCAAGATGTTCATGAGACCACTTGGTTAGGAGCAGTACTTGTATTTGCCACACTACACAGAATGCTTAATTAGTTCAATGTTTTTTCAAACACAGTTGTCTATACTATGACAGTGACTTCCACAAGTCATGAAGCCTGCAAAAGGAATGATTCAGCGTTCCTGGATCTGGTTTGGCCAAAACCAAGCCAAGTCTCATGTAATAGCCCACAATTCAGTTTCCACTTATAGGTTGCTGTTACAGCCCTGAACCATTCACTTACCTTGGAGGGGTCTGGAGGTAGTGTGGCCTCTACAGTGTAGGGGCTCCCTGGGATTGGGTTGCCATCATAACTCACATCCACCACATAGAGTCCTTCTTCCCTTGGGATGTATTTTACAGTGCTGCACTCCTTACCCAGAACTGGTTCCACCAGACATGGCACAGCTTTCCTCATAGGACTGGAAATAGTAACATCCAGTTTACCTTGCCCACCAGCTCCTTTGGTGTCAATTACAAATTCCTGATCTTTCCCTACTTCCACTCCTGAAAAAGACAAAATCCATATTACTGTGTTAAGTACTCAACATCAGACAGTGCTCCAAGAAATCTCTCGTGCACAAACCATTGAGGGAGCAAGCACTGGCAGTGCCCTGCTCAGTCTGCATCCTTCTGCATGCAAAAAAAAATCTCCCAAACTAACTGAAAAAAATGAACAGATGCTTTGGTTCATTGAAGCTACAAAGCTCTAGTGCTAAACAGGCCTGTAAGACATGGCCTGACACTATCAGAGGGTCACTTCAGGAACAAAACAATATTTTGCAGCCTTAAGTTCTTCTGCTTTCAGAAAACAAAGAGACTGTATGAATAATGTTCTGCACTGCAGCAGTTACATATATTTGATCAAACAGCCACGTGGCCCCAGGAAACCAGATTTCATCAGCAGGTACCCAGCCTGGTGGAGAGTCCAGCTCTGTTCACCACAGGGGACTAACTCCAACATGCGCTTTGACACACTGCTATGTAATCTTTGCTAAAAAAAAAATCAACAAATCTAAATTGAAATTCAGTCCTCAAGAGGCTAAGTCAGAGTGATCAAACTATAGAGCTGGTTGATCCCTAACTGTAGCAAGCTAAAAAAGGACAGGCTGGCTATTGCCTGGATTCTGGAGGCAGGCTATGGGGCTTCCAGCCCAGAGGTACTTACTGTTTTCAAGTCCATTGAGTTTAACTTTGCTTAGGTCAAGCGGAGCAGCAACGCCCACAGTGAAAGGGCTTTTAGGGATAGGATCACCACCGTAAGTTACCAAAACCTTCATCGGACCCTAGTTAGAGAATTTACAAATTAGCTCAGTTCCTCACTTCATATAGATGTGCTAATACCCAAGCAGTACATAACCACTTCACCTAATCAGTTTTAGTTGACCACAGCCAAACTTACTGGTTTACGGACTCTCAAGCTCTCATCCCACTGCTGCCCTTCGAAGTATTAAAAAAAGTTTTTTACATAACGCAGGAAGAGAGAAAAAGACAGTTCTTTCCAACGTTGAATTAGACTGTACTCAAGCTGCCTGGCAAAACCTCCAGCTCAGCCTGGCTCCCACCATCCCAGCACTCAGACCCGACAGCTGAATGAATGTCCCAGTGCTCCAGACCAGGTATCCCCTTCCATTGCACAGAGAGGCCAGGCCAAAGCCAAGCCTGCAAAGAGGCCATATTATTACAGCATTTGAAATACCAGGGTTTTTAAGCTCTACAAGTCAGAAAGATTAATGCTCTTGTGTATTTTGGCTGGAACACTGCACAGCCATGGCAAGCTGCAGCCCACAATGTGTGCTCCTTTTATTCTCTCCTACCGCAGTCCATATTTTAGCTATATTCACCGTTTGCTTACTTTTCGTTCTTGGCCGGTTCAGCTCCCAAGTGAAATAATCATGGATGTTTCACACAAGCTAGTGAATAGCTTCCATGATTATTCTTGGTTGTTGTTAGAAAATACACACACGGGTAGCTGTAGCAACACTGTGAGATAGATAAGGTTGAGTAAACAGCATTAAACCAAGGCTCCTCTGCTGCTGACACAGTCCCTCAGGAATTTAACTACCTAGCACATCCTCTCCCAGCTCTGAGGGGTCCAGTGGCTCATTAGTAAGCTACTGCTTACAAACCCGAGAAAGACAGGTTCCAGGAACAACCTAAATGCTCACAGCCCTGAGGGACAGTAGGGCTACTCTAATTATTGTGCAGTCTATTTTCATCTCCTCTTTTTAACAACTGCTTTCCTGCCACTGCTATCTGCAAGCATCCATAGCTTCTCCGTGACCTGAGGTACTCCTCCAGAATGGAGACTCAAGTGGGAAACCTGGTTTGGGCATCCTGGCTTGTTTCACCACTGCTTTTCAGATGAAACATAGCAATCTGGTACTGCTCACACACACTCGTGTGGAGTTCAGATGACTTTGCTCCCTCCTGCATACCAACCCTGACTGAACAAGCAAAGGCTTCTCCAAACAGGGCACGCCAACCACATCCTGAGATCATGCAACTGCTTTATCCAAAAACAAATGCTAGCTCTATGGTGCTTCCAAGAACGCTAATCCAGCATTATCAAATAAATAACACTGCAGTCCTCCGTATCAGTCAACCTTTATACAGCTACATTCAAGGAAACTGGTGCAGATGACTAACTCGTGTTTGTTCAGCAGAACAACAGCAGCAAAACCCTTTAAATCTCAGCACTACAACACTTAGGTCTTCAGAAATACATGAGATCCGTGCATTCTGCCATTTAACGGTCCTTTACAAACACGCAAGCACAACATAAGGAAAAATACTTCCAGTTATTAGCAGCTTCCACTTTCAGCTCTTTAACAGTGTTGCTAGGAAGCATCTGTCGGCAAACCAAAATGAGTTTGAATTTTTTCTCAACCCAAGGGCAAACCTCAAATACAGACACACACTTTGATTCATTTAATCTGCAGCCCAGTTTCCCTCCTCAGCACCGACTCATTCTCTTTCCTGCTGGGGAGCTGCTGCACCATCACCCCCACGCTGAGCTTTCTACTCCAGCTCTGGGTTTCACTATAGCTCCTTTGACCACAGCAGCTTGCTGGGAGGTAGCACACCACAACCCCAACTTCGCAGGACTGTGGCAGCCCAGAGCAGCTGCTGCAGCAGCCCTGCTCTGGTTTGGATGCCAGGAAGGCTCGCCACCTTTCCCCTTGGACAGATAAGGTGTGGAATGACATGAGCTGTGCACTACTGCTTCAATATCCCACTTGTTCCCAGAAAACAGTGATGAGCTATCAATGACTGCACCAGAAAGCTGCATTACTGCTTCCAAATTGTCCTGCAAGCTCTAGGGATCTTGGGGAACAGGACACCCTGGCAAGTTTTATCTGCTAGCTCAGGTACCAGTGAGGGAGGTCACGGCCCTACAGCAACATGAGCAGTTCACTCTCCTACAGGAGTTGGACCTACCTGCTGTATTGGAGTGTACCTAACAGTGTGGGAATAGTCATAGTTGTCAATGATATCCAGATCTGCCACCACCTCCCCCGGCACCGGGCTGCTGAACTGCACATCCAGTGGTGCTTTTCCAGCTCCCTTGGTGAACACAGTGAAGTGCGTTGGCTTGCCATTTTCCATGCCTGAAGGAAAAAAAAAAGTTAACTCTAATTTATGCAGAGCTCACATACAGAAACTCTCCCAAGAAGCATTCAGTACCTATAAAGCCCAGTCAAGCAAAATGCCAAAGGAACAGAGTCATTCCCAATCGCCTGGCACCCCATCCCGCTGTATTCAGGGCTGCATCACTGCATCTCAAGCAATGTTCAGCTAGGCAGTGGCTACCCTGCATCAGCCCCTCAAGGTCCAGCACTGGCCATACCACCTCAACCCAGCTCTCACCAGTTTTGTTCAGCCCAGGTCCTTCAGCTTTCACTTTGCTGGCATCATGCGAAGGGTCCACTTTAACTCTGAATGGGCTGCTAGGAATTTCCTGCAACAGAAACATAGCTCTAAATGTAACTAGGGCCCTCTTCACTGGCTGAAACTAGAAAGATAATTTTAAGATACTTCTGCTTTAACTCCAGAACGATCTTGTGTAAGTTTCACCTCACTTAAATGCTCTGCTCTGCCTTATTGAGTAATGTCATTCAAAGTCTAGGGCAAAGTTAACAGCTGGACATTTTGCAAGGATCCCTCTTCCTTTTTTTTTTTCTTAAAGCTAACAATTTTATTCCCATGTTCCCTGGGGAGTCATTAGTTTTTCTGTCCTTTCAGAAGCAGCTTTGCCTTATCACTGAGACCACACTCATTATGCCAGCCCAACACATCACATGCGTGAACTTCAGTGCCTTCAGCCAACCCCTATCATCTGCGTACCTTCAAGAACTACAAAGGTGTTAGAAACAGCAACCAGACAAAGTGCATGCAAGCTGAAATGGAAGGAGCCAGCTGTAAACTGCTAAGGCCAGCTGTGAACTGGCACGTGCTCAGGGATCAAAGAGCAGACAAACAGACTCTAGAAATACCAGGGTGTAAAATGCAGATTACAAACCTCTCCTGCAAAGAGCACTTTAATAGTGTAGCGCCCAGCAGCAGGTGGGGCATATTTCACTGTGAACGTATCATTTGCGTTGTGGATGATGTCAAAATCTATGTCTTCTTCCTCATCACTGACCACACGAGCATCACACTTAATTCCAACACTGACATCACCTGGGAAAAGCAAATGGAGGTTTTGCAACTGGATGGTACAGACATCGCTAGCCAAGCAGCCAGCATATTCCCATTTCCAGTAGCTGTTCAAGTCACCACGTTCACTGATGTAACAGATCACAATTCATCGCAATTTTCTGCTTCTCACAGTTTTTCCATAAAACAAGGGAAATCAATACAAAACAGTACATAACCACCCCGCTTCATCATGGCCTGTGGTTCTGATAGCACAGTAACACAGCCCAGCATGCCTTTACCTTCTCCTGCATCCGTGCAGTCAACAGTGAAGTGGGTCGGCTCATTTGCTTTCAGGCCAGTTCTCTCTACGCCCGGTCCAAACACTTTCACTTTCTGAGGATGACTCCCTTGACCTATAAGGACCTACAGGGATTCAAAAGGGTCAGAATCACACATCTGTGTCCCGCTCGAGATCACAGTCAAGTCAGAGCACTCCTTGCTACAAGAAAACAGTACCAAGATAAGAGTGAACTGCCTTGACTCCCCCAGGCTGCAGTTGGACTGATAGGAGACCTCCAGTGTGTGAGCTTGCAAAAACAGAAAGCTTTTTTCAAGTGGATAGATTCCTAGAAAAAGGGAGAAGGGCCCACCTCCTTGAAGTTCACACAAAGGTTTTATTGTTCTAGTTGTGATGACAAGTAGCTGTGCGCACGAATGTCCTACTTGGCTAGAACTGGTAATGTCATCTCTGTACTTACCCTAAATGGGCTATTGGGCACGTTGGCTCCTCCCCAGACAACAGAAATTGTGTGTTTGATTGGTTTAACTGGCACATAGGAACAGGCAAACACACCATCAGGCTTGCTCTTTATCTGGATATCTATAGGGTTTCCTTCTCCATCCTAAAAGGCAGTAATACAAGCAGAAGGTTCAGGTGCTTGAAAAACATTTGTACACTTTGAACAGCCCAAGACTGTTTCAAAATGTGGTTTGTTTTTTTTTTCCAGAACTCCAGCTCAGAAATAGTGAAGAAATATGCAAATTATACTGCTGTAAGTTCTCCTCATCCAACACTTGCTCATTCCCAACACCATCCTACAACACATACTTTAACAAGCTCGCCTGAAATTCACAGGCTCTGAGACTCCAGGTGCTTCTAAATGACAATTTCAGGAAATTACAGCTTGCTCTGCTGAGAACATCCCAAGCAAGGCAGCAAAGCCATGTATTTCCTACACCAGGGAGAAGTCACCTTGTCTTAAGTTAGGTTTGCTGCCTGACTACATTACACAGATCAAAGCACAGAGCTTTGAGAGAATTACACATGCCCAGAATTTAGTGGTGTGTAAGCATGGAGAAATACTCAAGGCATTTCTCAACAGTATTAAAGCCCTTTTGCTGGTTTCACATAACAGCCTTTGGCTTCTTACCTGTGCATACATCTTCAGAGGTGCCTTCCCAGCATCCTTGGTTTCAACCGTGAACTCAGCAGGATTGTTCACTATACAGCCAGTTCCCTCCAAGCCCGGGCCATAAGCCTTCACCTAAAAAAAGACACTCCAAGAGTATTAGCTCACAGTTCAGGAGAAAGTAGAACTAAGTGTCCTGGTCTGAGTCAGAACAGAACTAATTCTGTTCAGTGACTTTACTTCTCATTTCAGTCTCTAAGTAAATGCACTTTCTGAAGTTAACAGCAGATTTTTGCAGCAGTGTCTGCCCCTAGCAGTGATAACACTCAGTGTTTATGGTTGCTGCCAAGGATTGGTGTGCAGAAAGGCTCTTGCTTCTACTTGCTCCCGTGCAGACCAAAGTCGCTGCTAAACCTTGCATGCCATGCAGAAAGTGAAAGGTTGCACCTGTGGAAAGGAGCAGACAGGACAGGGGACCCTAAACTGACCAACAAGGGATTCCATCCCATGTACATCACATTCAGTATAAAGCTGAGCAATCATGAGGGTCAAGCTCTCTTCTTCAATGGCTGGCACCTGAGGACTCTGTCCATTCTGCCTTTGATCCCGATCCAGTTCCAGAATCCAGCTCTTCAATCCAGTTCCCATCTGCTACTGAGTCTAGTCTAGGACTTCCCCAGTGCTTCACCCCCAGCATGAGTGGCAACAGTGATGTAATTGCCCTCAGGGTTCAATATTGGTTTTGCATATATTTCTATCTATTTCATTGTATTATTTTCATTAAAGTTGTTTCAGTTTTCTTTCCCAATCCATAAGCGTCTCTCCCTTCTTCCCTTTCCCTTTCCTTTGGGAAGCGAGAGGGGTTAAAGGAGAGCATCTGTTATTTGTCTAGTGGCCAGCCCAGCCACTTTATTTCTAAAGACCTTCCCCTTCCCACAAAACCCATGAAGCACAGGATACAAGTAGAGGCTAGTGTTGAGAATTTGGACTAATTCAGCAAGTTTTCATTGCATTAAATCAAAACCACCACAGTGTTATTAGAAAATGCCGAGCAATATCTGGCTGGAGCATGACAAATGTAGAGCTTTAAGTAGAGGTACCTTAAGTCTGTTACCAGAAACTTTCTCTACTGTAATTACATCAAAGACGTGCTATGCCATGGGTGAACTCATACACCACCTTATCAGGGTTGTAGTCTCCTGAAGCCGGTCTGATGAAGGCCATGTAAGGGCTGTCTTTTATGTCCTCATCATCACACATGATGTGCACAGCATATTCACCAGGCTCTTTGGGCCAGTACTTCACATCACACGAGCCATCATTCTTGTCATCACATTCTATTTTAGCCTGAGAAGGGCCTTCTATTGCAAAGCCTGAAAAAGGAATGAGCAGGTTCCCCACGTTAGGTTTATGGTGGCTGCCAATTTAACACCACTTCCCCAAACTGCTTTTTATTAGCCTGATGCTCTCTATCACCCTTCTTCAGCAATACAGGAGATAATGCATCATTCCCTTCTGGATCCAATCCCACAAAACCCCAGATTAACCATCCCCATTTACCTACATTTCCATCTCTAGGACTTGCCTTTGATTATCTGATACAAGATTGTGTTTAGACCAAAACTCCTTACAGACATGTTTTTTTTACTGTTGGGAAAGCTATTATTTCTCATGAGTTCATTGCTAGCATTGCAATACATAAATATTTTGGGCAAACTAAGTAAAGTAACATACCAAGAGATCCAACTTCCGTGCCAATGGACTCCACCACAAAGTCGGCCGATTTGCCCACAATCCCCTCATGCAGTCCTGGCCCCCAGGCTCGCACTTTCTGAGGACCTGCTTCATGACCCACTTGAACTTCAAAGGGGCTACAAGAGAAAAGAAAAGCATGGGATTAGAAATGAGGACAAATACAGCACCCACATTTTTCCCTTGGCATTTTAATGAGGCTTTACATTGGATTTCCCAAATTAATAGATGCTATCCTGCAGTGGCACAGTGCCCAACAGACTGCCTTTCTAGCAGAGAGGTCATCCAACCCATCACGTGCTTATATCTTGCATCACAAATCCTGAGTGTCAAATACTTGGCTTGCACTGCTTGCTGTAGCCCTGGACACTAGAATAACACATCCCTTCAAAAACTCACGAAGACCAAGCTGCATGATCCACCAAGTTTTATTGTTTTTCTATTAATCACTTTGATTTTAGCAAGGCTGATGTGAGTCATTCTTCAAAGCTTTCTCAATATAAGCCATCTCAGCCCTAAAACAGGCTGTAGATAAACTGTCACAGCAACTGCCTGCTCCCCCAGAGTTTCTTCAAAGGTCAGCATTGTTCTAAAAGCCCACCAACCACACAATCTTCCAAAGGGCACAAAAATGCCCCAAAAAGCTACTTCTAACTCACCTTTTTGGGATGTTGTGCCCACCCCATGTAATCACGACGACGTACTTCCCTGGGGTAGCTGGATAATATTCGAATGCATACACACCATCCATAAAGCCTTTTTGTTTCACCAGCTCCTCCAAGCCCTCTGTTGAAAGATCAGTTCAGCGTTAAACTTAACAGCTTCCATCCTGCCTTCAATTACTCAGACAAGTTCATGTTTTCTAATATTTATTTTAGCTTGCAAGAATAAATTTCTTCCACCAGAAAAAAAAAGGTCAGGTTAGAAAGGAAGCTAGCTCTAGTTGCCCTCTAGGACAAAGACAGCAAACACTTCCAGAAGAAATACAGCAGAAAGTATTTTAAGTTACTAGACTTAATAGGTTCCCTTGTGTTTTATTTTCTTAGTCTGCAGTATGATGCATGTCATATGTTAAAACAAAAAAGCTTAACATTTGTCAGACTTTGCAACCACAAGTATGCAGGGAATGCCTACTTTTCATTTTCTTCAAGATGAAGAATTTAGGGAGAAAAGCTTAATATCCTAAGATTTACATCAATACGTCTGTTCCTCCCCCCCCCCCCCCCAAGCGCATAAAGCCACACAGTCAGAGCACTGTGCGTGTGGAGGAGGTGAAGGCAATACAATGCACCTTTTAATACCGTCCCAGCCGGGGGGAGGTGACCAGCTCACGTACCGGACAAGCACAGCAGCTCCCCAGAACAGCCACAGCTGCTGCCAGGCTCAGGAGCCCGCTGCACAAGCCAGCGCCCCAGCTTGCTGTGGTCCAGGCAGAGGGCCACATCCAGAGCTCAGGGCACAGCAAAAGACCTGGGAATGGATCTTGGCAGAAGGTCTTCATGAGAGCCCACAGGTTCCCTCGACCCTCTCCTCCCCTGTTCAGGTGCCCAAGTACCCCGTGCAGCTAAGAGTTCTGCTCTGAGCCATTCCTAGCTTTCTGTCAGAGCCCCTGGACCCTGACTGGCTCCCACAGATCAGATGGAGATGCAATGCAAACCCAAAGCTTGGAGGCCACAGCAGGCAGATGCACGGATTTTCTCAGTTTTGCTAACTGATATGCATTAAAATGGAGAGATCCAAAATCAGGTGTAATCTTACCCATCCCTGAAGATAAACTTTCAAGCTAGACACAAAGCACCAGAAAACCCTTCTGAAATTTGACTTTTTATGGTGAAATAAATCCTATCAGTTCCATCAGTCCACCATCTCCATACTGCTCTTCCTTTTTACCGCCTCCGCTTTCCCTGCTTCTCCAAAACACATCCACAGCGCAAATTCACCCAAAGACTTACTTGGTCCTTTCACAGTCACTCCAAGATCTCCACTCCCCGCTGCTCTCGTATCAACCTTGAAGTCAGCCGTTTCCCTTATGCGGACACCCTTGGGCTGCAGACCTCTACCAGTGGCACGACACGCATTTGGATTGCAGGCTGCAAGGGAATTTCAGGCTTCAATACCATCTTTGATTCTCAACACACACATAGCCTCACCAGCCTGGAATAATCTTTAGTTTCATGTTGACTCAGGGCAACCTCAGCTTAGCTTTCAGCGCAAGTTTTAACATTATAGCATTAAGACAGACAGGAGTCTGCCCAGCCCTTGTCTATGTCCCATGGTTTTGGGCAGTAGCATTCAGTGCAGCCAGGCAACACAGACCCCCTGCAAGGGCCATTTTTTAAGAATTAAAGCAAACATTGAAGCCCTGTTGCTTTTGAGTTTGATACCAGTTACCAAAGCTATCACACACAGATATTCACCATACTAGGCATGACCTTCTTGATGTCTTTCACATTGAGGCACAAAGCAGCACGAGGTGAAGCTTCCTTTAGCAGGTAAGTCCCAGTAAACAGTATTATTGTGCTGTTCTTTCAGAAGCACATGACTGGAATAACTGCTATTGCAATGCAGAGTTCTGCATGTGCTTTGTTAGGAGATGTCACATCAGAACCCCCTGCTTGTCACTGTTCACACTTCCAGAAGCAAAGCCATCAAGCCCTCTGCAGACCGAAGCAGCCATGGGCAGGGGCTGTAGGTTCCGTATGGCTGAGCTTAAGCTTACACTTGATCCCTTTACCCCAAGTGCTTCTCCAGGCCTGCAGAGTGGCTACATAAATAAGCATCGCGCTGTTATGAATAGTTTCCATTACACAGTCCCAGCTACCACATGGTCTTCAGCTCCAGAGACCTGAAGGGTTTGAAGAGACTTACAAATAATCCCAGCTTCCCAGCAGTGTAAACCCAACATGCACTTCCCCAAAACACGCCGTGCTTACAGCAGGAGCACAGGTCTGCCAAGCAGCTCGTTTGGTTTTTCCTCATCTCAATAGCTTACAAGTTTCACCCTCACCCCTGCAGCAGCCAACATTACTCGGCATCCTCCACTGGACGGTGTAAGCGAAAAACACATGCCATTGCCAGCTCTGAAAACTCCGTGGGAGCATACAGGAGTGTGCCCGGTGTTGGGTGGGAACAGCTTGCAGAGCCCTGACACAACTGAGTCAAGCAGCTTGTGGTGAAGCCAGTTTCACTGACTGGGTCACACATTGCTTCAGTTCGTTTGCAACTTTCTTCCCCAACCCCAACAAAACCATAAACCCTTTTGCTGGGATAAGCTGCAGGCTAGAAGCTTACGGAAAGCAAACATGACAGAGCATCCTGCACACCTCTTACCAACTATGAAGCCATTAGCAGTGAAGTCCAAAATTCCACAAATGGAGGGTAGCTCAGGAGAGATGAGCAGAGATCTAAAAGCGTAGGAGCACGTAAGGATGGAACAGAAAGCAAGTTAGGTGTCAGTTAAGGAGGAAAACAGTAAATATAGTCATTTAAGGAACAAAGGTGGAAAACAGCAAGACACTGCATAGCTGCATAAAACACTTCAAAAAAAATACAAAGGGCAGCTTAACATTTGGAGGTCTAGGCAGAAAGGAAACTCTAGCAACAAAAGCCGTATTACTGTTAGAGAGCACTGTTTTACCCTATGAATACCCAGGTGACCCACTGAATCAGGGCCAAGATGTTGAAAGGTACAGACAATATCCAAGGCAAGATACAAGCATGTTCTGTAATCAAATCCAAGGAGAAAAGTGGCCATCTGCAGTTAAACGCATTTTTAAAAAGCGTACCCTCTCCAACGAGAACAGTGCAAGGAGTTTTGGGAATTGCCTCCCCAGCAAAGGTCACTTTGACAATGTGAGGACCAGCTTTAACAGGTTTGTAGGTGCAACGGTAGACTTGGTTGCCTTTGTCTTCTACTACAATTTCAGCAAGGCTTCTCCCCTGAGGATCCTCCACTTCCACATTCACGTCACCCACACCGGCACCTGCAAAGGAAAGGAGCCCAGCTGAGCCTTGGCTTCCCCACAGCAACATGCACTACATTTAGGACCCCAGCCAGTTCTCCTCTGCTACCACAGCCTAAATGTTCAGCCTCTGCTGACAGTAACTAGACATTCAAGTGGGGAGGAGGCAAGACAGGATGATGGCATCTCCATGAAGCCATCAAAGTGACATGGCTCTTCTGCTCCAGCCACAGGCTTCCACAACAGTTTTGCAGTACCGAATACACAGACATGATTACCCTACTGCTACCACCCTGTAGCACCTCTATCAGACTAGCCCACAACTTTAGCACTCAGCTCAGTCTCTCAAGGTTTCAGGCAGTTTAGATTAAGATCTTGGACAATATGCGTGCTGGTCTGGACAAGAATCCTTCTCTGCTGGACTGTATGTATTCACTTTTTTTCAGACACCTGCTCCTCTCACATTTTATTCAATTCATCATGCAACAAAAACAGTTCTCCAGACACTTTCAGAGACCAGACAAGTCTCTACAAGATTCAGACCACTCCCTCTCCCAATTAGAGGCTGAACTTCCCCTCACTATAACCACATTTAATTTTATTTCTAAGCACCCTCAGGCAGAAAGCAATCTGAAATGTGCTACTCAGCATATTTTGGTGTTTAAATACTTGAAGTAACTGCCCTAAGTAGTTTCACATTGTTCTAAATGAATTAGCATTTGTAGCATCTTATTGACTCATTCCTCTAGGCTACAGCATTGGCCTAATAGCAGGCAACAAGTCATGTGATGGAGATGTCCTAATGAAGATAGTAGTCCTCTAAATTACAAGAGAGGTCGAAACCAGTTTGTCATTGAAGTATGAACCCAAAGTAGCACTGCAGAAGATTTTCTGTAAAGCTAAATACAGAACACATTAAGCGTTTACAGTTTACTCACAGTTCAACCTTCAGAGGTGGGCACTTCCCATTCCTGTTTAAAATGAGTTGGGGGAAGAAAGCAGCCAGGAACTTGTCTGCTGGAAGTTCATGGCAAATTTCTGTGTAATGCTTAGCACTTTCCTGCCCCAGCTCAACTCCATACTTCAAACGTTTCATATAGCGCTGAAGCCTCCAGAGCTGCCTGGATATTATTTCACCTCTGAACTTGATGGGACTGCAATTCCTCATCGAGTTTTCAGTTTGTTTATTCCTCCAAGGCTTAGGTTCCCCTCGCATTTGAGGAAGCTGTAATATTTCAGCACTTGTTCATCCTGCTTACCTGCTGTGTAGAGGTCAAAGTAGGTAGGCTTGTTGGCAATGTTCCCTGTCGCCTCCAGTCCTGGTCCCTTTGCTGTTACTTTGCTTGCATCGCCCTGGGCTTTGTCAACATTCACTTCAAACGGGCTCTTTGAGATGTGCTGCCCAGCAAACAGGACTGAAACCTAGAGACAGACAGCATCAGCTCCAACCCACCAGGCAGAGGCAAAGCTCAGCATCACTGCCACATAGCCAGGCCATGGGGTCAAGCACCTGCACTCCTAGCACAGAGAGTCTATGCCTCAGAGGTGAGAGAGACCATCCATCCCATAACCTTCACCTTGTCACCATGGCCAGTGTAACAGCTGGCCACCTCCTTGAAGTGCTACTGACCACAGAGTCAGCCACACCAGTGAGGATGCTTGAATCTAGATGTACCGGTAAGAATCAGGTCACCACTTAGCAATGAAGTGGCAACAGAAGTTGCATTTATCTTTTCAAGTTGGCTGTGGTGGGCAGTCCAACAGCTCAGACGGAGAATTAAGGCCACGTCAGGTTATCTTTCCTTCAGTATGCCCAGAGTGCCTATTACACTGTCAGAAACCAGGCAGCACTCACATTAACAACCAGCAGAGCAGCACATTAAGCAAGGAAATACTGTTTATTGACACACAACTTACCTTGTGAGGTCCAGTAACCCTTGGCACATACTGAACTGAATAGGTCTTGTTTTTGTCACTGGATGGTGTTATCTTCGCCTAGGAGAGAAAACACATCCATCGTTGAGCTGTGCCTATGCAAGCCAGCCCAAGATTTTTCTGGGTAGTGCTTGATACTGCAAAATGTTTCCAGTCAGCAGTGCCAAGAGACGTCTTGCTGTGGGAGTAGGGATCCTTGCAACTTCCTCTTATCATACAGAAAAAAACCCCATTGGTTTTGTCATTACGAGAGACAAAGCAAGCTACCTTCTCCCCAGCCCTTTCCCTTGCTGTTAATTGCTCTAAGGCAGGCCAAAACTGAGGAGACGTTAAGTCCAACATACAGCTGTATTTTTCTGGAATGTTGTAACATGATCAAGTGGAGCACTTGGACGAAAAGTTTCTATAAACATTAAAACCAGTATTTTAACTCAAAATGATTCATTGCATCTAAATAGCTGCTTTAGCCATTCCTGCAGAATGAGTAAGGACAGTGATTTAGTGATGTATGTTATCTAAAAGCATGTCAGAATTTACTTGGCCAGTCAAGCTAAAGCACCGCAACTACTGGACATTGGAGTTGTGTTGCTTAGTTGCAGATAGTGACATTTTTTCAAGTTCATCCAGTACAGCAATTATGAGGAAAAGCTTGAGGCTTGCACTTTTGATAGATGGTATTTTGCAACTTCTTTTCAGATTGCTTATCTGTTAGGACCTCACTTGTGAAGGATGAGGGTTACTGAAAAAACTTCAGTGTTCAGACCAGCTTTACTTTTCCACACAAAATACGTGACATACATACCTCCTCTCTGTTTCCTTCTGGATCCTCTATGAAGACCATCAGGTCTCCCTGCCCAGCACTGATGGTGTCTACTGTGAAGATGGCAGGCTGCTTCACCATGTTCCCATGA
The DNA here is from genome assembly GCA_013400335.1 of Eurystomus gularis. NCBI lineage: Eukaryota > Metazoa > Chordata > Aves > Coraciiformes > Coraciidae > Eurystomus > Eurystomus gularis. Next base: position 339,720 of record VZZY01000445.1, read on the forward strand.
GGCTCAATCCCTGCGAGACAGATGCAGAGTGGCACATTAGCTGTTGCTGCAAAATCCCAAAGGTAGTTTGGAGGCTACACACAAGGTATCCATCCTGTTTTCCCACACAAGCTCCCAGCACCAGCTTCCTCAGGCCTCTATGTGATACATCTTCACCAGCTACCCAGAGCACCATGCAACCCCTACTCTTACAATACAAGCATATTTAGAAATTGCTTGAATCATTAATACTCAACTCATCTCAGGATGAGATATGGCCAAGTCAGGAACCCATCTGGCATCTGGTTTCCCCCCATTTGCCTGAGCACCATACTGAGGGTAACCCTCACACTTGTCATTAGTTGCTCTAATGCATGCACAAATGCTGCAATGGTGCTGTACCACAGCAAGGACAACCAGGGAGAAAGGAGAGAAATTCTGGCAAGCCTTCTGGTAAAGGCATTGACCTAGAGCCAATGGTGAAAGACTTAAGCAAGATGGTTCTTACCTACACTGTCCCATTTTACTCCATTTTCAGAACTCAGCCATACAGACACTGCTCAGATTCGTTACTCTTTGAATAATGGCTTTGGTTGGAAGGGACCCTAGAGATCATCTAACCCAACCTCCCTGCCATGGGCAGGGACGCCTCTCAACTAGACTAGGTTGCTCAAGGCCTCATGCAACTTGGCCTTGGACACCTCCAGGGAGGGGGCATCCACAACCTCTCCAGGCAATCTCTTCCAGAGATTTGCCATCTCGACATCTTCCCCTTGTACTGAAGAGCTTCTTCCTAAGATCTAGTCTGAACCTACTCTCCTTCAATTAAAACCATTTCCCCTTGTCCTGTTGCTGGACACCCTCGTGAAAAGTCCCTCTCCAGCCTTCCTGTAGGTTCCCTTCAGGTATCAGAAGGCAGTTATAAGGTTCCCTTGGAGTCTTCTCTTCTTTTGCCAGAGTGAGCACTGTACAAATGGCACACAGGAACCTCTTTAAACCATGAAAATCCTACAATTCCATGCCACTTCCACTCAGCCTTTAATCAGTTTCCTTATTTCTCAGCACAAGGCCTGCTACAGCACGCATTTACCAGCAGGGTTTCATCATCGCCCTATTCATAGCCTTAGGTCATGACACCTGTCATGATGGTGTCAGACTGAGTGGGTGGAAGAACTTCCCAACATTTCTGGTTCCAGACTAGCCCAAACACATACAACCCTTCCGTCCAAGGGAATTACTCCTCAGCTTTTTCATAAAACCGTGGGCACCACTGCTCCATAGCACAATTAGTGGAAAGTGCAACGTCTGATAGATTATAAAGGAAGTGGTTGTGAACAACAGAATTCCTGAACTTGTTTAGCTTCAGAAAACAATAACTTGAGAGCAATGCAAGGAAGATAATGTTTTTACTAGGAAATCTGAGCATTCTGATAAGGTGTCAACAATTGACATGTTCATTCTTTCAAATGAAGCCCTAGATTATCAGCTATAAAATTCACTCTGCATATCTTCAGTCCACCGCACAAGCACAAGGACATGGTATTTGAGTTAAGCATCCCTCCTTCTGCAAGCACAATGAAGAGAATAGCTTATCCTCAGAAGATCGTTTCCGACAGGACAGCATTGGTCACAGCACTTCCTTAGCCTGCATTTCACCTTCCAGATTTTACTGTCTTCTCAGAGGTCTGCTTGGGCTGGGTGAACAAGAACTCCCAGCGCATCAGTGACGATCTGCACAGTTCTGTACAGCACCTCTGCAGGCTCCCTTCACATCAGGCCTGCACACAGCCACCCTAGGACCAGGGTGATACGCTACAACTAAAGTTCACGTTGGGAGGTTAGTAATAACCTACTGTAGTACACGGAAAAACAAGAATAAAAAAAGCTAAGACTGACCAATGTCACACCTGACAACCACCTTTTTCTGGAAGCATGAAAACCTGTTACTTATTTGTCCAAAAGACCCTGCCCAGGTCAGCAGTGAGCCCCTTGCTGCTGCAGTCACTTTTCAGTTCTGACATATAATTGACAGTTCTGACTGCTAATGTATCTAGTGACTTTGTTTTGGCAATTAACTTTGGGAAAACATCAATCTTTCCAGAAGAGCTGCTCACCCTTTATAATTTTCATTACAATGGCTCCAGAGCACCGCATGCGCAAAAGCAGACAACAAAATAATTTGGTTTTGAACACTAAGAACATGACTAAAGCCAGACTTGACAGATTGAGGCAGGCAGATCAGTCATTTATACGGTAAGTGGAGTATAGGTAGTCTATATATTTGGGATCTGACAAATGTGTTGATTGTAATTTGCTGTGGAAGGTACCAATGAAGGACATAAATGCTAAGTAGGGCAAGTACTAAAACCACTTCTGACAATAGCGATTGCTCATCAGTGCAGACAGTGTCCATGCCCATTCACTCCACTAGTTAACTTTGAGTGGAAAATTAGATTGAAAACAAAAACCCAAGAAAAACAGAAAACAAATAAGGAAAGTTTTGTTTGTTTCCATTACACTCTTGTATACCCAATTCTGAAACCTACTAATTCTAAAAATCTTGAAGGGCTAGGGCTGGCCCCAAATCTAAAAAAAAAAAAGCCAAAACAACATGGAATCGAGAACAAAGCGTAATGCACAAGTGATGTCCTGCTACACATCAAACATGTTAAAAGTAAAAATCTGTGATTCATTTAGCTGTGATTGTATTCCAGTCTGGAGTAGAATCACATAATAAGTTACAAGAACTATTTAAAAGGTAAGTTAAAAATACAAATGCCTGTGTAGGTTTACAGTTGCATAAACATCTACGGACAAGTCTTTCTGATTAGCAATACAGCCCTTACAACAAAAGCTCAGCACTGTTTAATGTTTCAAGGGTTATCAGTCCACCCCTGTGTTTGTGCAAATAAAAAAAAATATTCACAACTACCAATCATTTCAAATACTTTATTTAGAATTAGCTGACCTCAATATGGATCTCCCACTAAGCCTGGAAAAATGGAGACTGCCTCTGCAGAGGGTCTGCTCAGAGACACACACAAATGTAAAGGGGTTTCTCCTCTTTAAATGAGTGTTTTATCACAAGCAGCATTCCTTGCTAGATCAGCAACCCTCAGCAGCAATACTGCTAGCTTAGATTTCCCATCAAGGTTGTTTTAGCCCCATATTATGCTACTTCTTCCAGCTGTGGACTGCAAGGCTGGTAGCTTGCAGAACAGGTTCAGAGACTTTAGGGAATTCACATGTTAGAACTAGGAGTGTCTTTTGGACTATATCCACGTATTTCTGAAACTAGGCACCACACCAAGAGTACACAAGTGAAACTTTGAAGTCAGTTACAGTAGGTCTGGAGTTCAACATAAGCGAAAAACCCCACCCAGCTTTCTGAAGAGTTAAACGCTCTGTGCAGCTTAAGCTCCCCGAGTCCTTACCTCTGCCGTAAGCCCTTGCTTTCTTTGGATTCAGTTTAGGTTTTAAAGGAGCTCCTGGTTTCAGCTTGGCTTTGGGGAACTGGGACAGGTAGGTCATTACAGAGTGTTCATCCACATCAGGGTGGATGATTTCTTCAGGGGTAATAACCTGAAAGACGGCACAATTAAGTATATTGTACCAGTGCTTGGTTACCACATGTCAACACACAAACACAGCTATAACAGGCTTGTATTTCAAAACTCCTGCATGCTAATGCGATTTCTTATATTTATTTTTCCCTTTGATACATACAACATCATTTACTGCCTCACAGCAGGAAAATCAAGAAGCTTATTATGGCCCAAATGTGGTTTGGGGTTTTTTGTGCCTTGGTTATAAGGGATTCTCAGGAGACTGTGACGTACAAAACAGTAGCAAGGCAAGACAATGGTAGTTATATTCCCCCCAAAACACAACACATGTAATTGAAACTGAAAGAAATAGTAATTCATAATCCTGGGTGCTACAGCTCTGAACTGTAGTGTTTGCACAGTGTAATTTGTGACCAGTCTCTTCTCCTGCTCCCACAATATAAGCTGCTCCGAGAGCTTCAGAGACTTCAGCAATTCTGTCCAGCTTTATCAGCGTGAAAACAATCCGGTTTGCAAATACATTGTTCTCTGTTTGAAAGTCATATTTGCAGGTGATTTCCTAAGCCACTAAGCTTTTCTTCTGTGGAATTCAATGCAGCATAACAAACTGACTCCATGGACCACAAGGGTTTGTAGCGACAGGACAAGGGGCAATGGTTTTAAGCTAGAAAAGGGTAGGTTTAGGTTGGCCATTAGGAAAAAGTTCTTTAATATGAGGGTGGTTGATCACTGGAACAAGATGCCCAGAGAGGTGGTGGAGGCCCCAACCCTGGAGACATTCAAGGTCAGGCTTGATGGGGCTCTGAGCAATCTGACCTAGTTAGAGATGTCCCTGCTTATTGCAGGGGGGTTGGACTAGATGGCCTTTAGAGGTCCCTTGCGACCCAATACATTCTATGATTCTATGACTAACAATGCAGGCACCACCACACATGCACATTTTCCCCTACCCTACATGCTGCAACACCAGCTGTCTTCAGCAGACAAATGTCTTAGAACCAGCACTCTGAAATGCAATAGTGCATTTCATCGCAATTTGCCCTTTCTCAGGCAATTTCGCACAAGTCAAGTGTAACTTTTGGAAGCATACAAGCAAGTTCACCTGCTTTCCTCAATCTAAACTTAAGCTAGTTGCGAGCACAAAGCCAAGCGCTGTGCTCCCGCAGGCAGCCTGCGCAGCCTTACCTGTGGCACACCCAGCCAGTCATCCGCCTGCTGCATGGCTTCCCGAGCATTGTCAACGGGCTTCTTCGGGTCCCAGGTCTCCCAGTCAGGGCACAGGCCTGCAAGAACAGTTCAGTTGTGTAGGCGTTATCTGCAAAGGAGCTTCCCTAGCTTGAAGAAATCAAGTACAAACTCCACAGTCACTTGCATTATGCTGCTATAAAGAAAGACATTCAGAGCTTTGTAGAAGTAACCAAAGCAAGACGAGCATGTGCTGCTCACTGAAACACTTCTGAGACAACAACCAGCATCTCCACGGGCCCTCACGGCAGTTCAGAGAGACTCACACCTACCTTGCCTCCCGACAAAATAGATGTATAGCTTTTCAGTCAGCCACACAACTGCCCTGCTTTAAATTCAAACTGGGGAAAGATACCCTCCAAATCCAGCATGAATACATCTAGCCATCCTTTATGCTTCACTGAGTCTCCTGCAGCAAATTTGGAAAAGAAAGTTTCAAATCCTTGCCACAGCACCCCAGATTGCATTAGATGAACACCAGCCGTTGACCTAGCAAGGCTGTTTTACAGGAAGGTGAGGAAAATGTGCCTTTTTCACACTTCATCACATTACTCACTGTAAGCAGCACAGCCTCAGCTTGCTAAACACTGAAGTTTCAGGTAGCATGTGGCTTCTGGCTGCATTGTGCTCCCTCTGAAATCCTATTTCAGGAGAACACATGAAGCCTCCTGCTGCGCCCTGAAGTTGAAAGGTTGTTGGCACTTGCTGTGGGAACAAGGCTTTCTTGCATTTAGGAGCCAGCATTTGCGCCTTTGTCCCTTGCACCCAATACAAAGCTAGACGTGACGCCTCCAATAATGCAATTCCACATTCTGCTTTGGGCCAGTATTTCTCTTGGCTGCTTCCCACAGCTGGCCTCTTTGGACTTAGGTTTTCTTGAAAGCCTCATTCTCGTCTCCAGCTTAGCAACAAAAACCTCCTCCCATAGGAACAGCAGAGCAGCCATGAGGACAGCAGGCAAGGGAAACACTGACCATCAGAACAAAGGACTTACCTGGAGCACAGCTGTCAACAAGAGCCCCCAGTGCTTTGCCATCTTGCCAGTTTTGATTGAAGTTTGTGATTGGCAAGTAAGGAATTTTGTTCTGGATCCAGCCCAGCAGCCTCTGCTTAGGGGTCTGCTTCTTTGCATCATCATCACCTTCATCTTCCCACACTGGCATGGAAATGGAGTAGTGGAGGATAAGGGTCCATATCAGGCCCAGGATCAACTTTAAGTTCCCATCAACTATGGCTTTACTATCTGGAAGGCAAAAGACATAGAACTGATTATTTCCCACCCTAAAGGAAAGAGGCGTGTTTTTAAAATACTTTACTTGCACTCATGCCCAGGTAATGAGGACAAAAGAAGAAACCCAGGTCACTGCAGGCAGACACACCATTCCTCACACTCAGTATTAGACAGGAAGAAAGAGATGAGTCCAAGGACTCAGTGCTCTGCAGCTGTTGTGAGAGCTCAGCGCTCTCCATGGGTGGTATGACTTGCCCTTAGAGGTTTACAATGTAAAGCTTAGGAGAACTGGCACTTTAAGATCTCTGGTATTTTGCATTTGGATGGTAAGTACCACCTGGTATTTTTTAATGGCATTTGTATCTTATGGAAGAGGCCAAACAGTACATGATGGAGTTCACAAGAACAGCAGCCCAACAAGGGTGAAATACCCCAGGGCATATCTAAAAGCACGATTTAGGAAACTGCGTTTATATACAGAAATGTGCCTCCCCACACACATCAACCATCTGCATTAAAAATGGTAGCAAAAAAGTGTTATACAATGAAGTCCAGCAAAGCCAGAGTTTGGAATTAGAACAAGGTCTGGATGTATCATGATCTGGGTACGAATGACAAAGCAGGGAGCAGAGGTCCATTGTCCATTGCTTGCCCCATCATACTCCTGCCTGCACAAAAAGTCATCCCTTCACAGTACAAATTCAGACTTAAAAGGAAAAGCCAGCTCTGGCTTTTCTGTGACACGGTCTAGCTTGGCCTAGCAAAGCATATCACCACAGCAGCCACAGCACAGCTCTACTTTAGGACACACCATGCAGCTAAGCTTAAGGATGCTGGGTATCAGGGTTAGATTATCTTAAGAAGATGTCTGAAGGAGCAGGATTTTTCTCCTTAGCCTTATGAAGTGACCTCTACAGTTTTGTGAATACTGGCGCAATTTACTTTGGTGGGATGCACACCCTTTGAGCTTACAGCTGCTACTCAGGTTGTTACACTTGCAACAGCTCACCCAAACCAGGGCTCTTCTGCAATGCTTCAGGATGCTCTCAGCCTGACTGACCTTTCATTCACAGCAGCACATTACTGTAGAGCATTTTTCTGTTATTGCCTTCATTTCAGTGATACTGTTAGAAAAACCCTTTTTCAGCCCACAGGTTACAAGTGATCTGGAAGCTTTTATCTGCTCTCCAGCTCCTGGAGAGCAAACTACAGTGGTATAAACTCACTCTCATACCAGCAGAATATTTGTATGGGGACCTTATCAAGTCCCAGCTAGCAAAGGAAAAGCATTTAGTCCTACAACTGCCTTTTCCAGTTCCAGTTCAGAGAATTAACAGGTACATTCTTCCAAGCTGAGCCTCACCATGCCCAACATCCACTGGGCATGCCTCACTTGCACCCCTTCAGCTACAGACACCGCATCAGCAATCCCAATACCATCTGATCAATACAAAAAGATCTCCTGCCTTTCAAAACAAGTGATTATATAGAATAGCAAACAAGAACAGTAAGCACCAGGGTGTTCCCTTTAACCCAATGCTCAGGCAAAGTGGTTAATATTTACATGGTTTCCCAACAGGGCGGTATGTCCTGAACAGATAATACTGTAACTTAGGCTGAATGCCATTCAAGGTCTGTTCTGGACAGTTAACATCTAGTTTCTACTCAGATCTGTATCGGATTTTTTTTAATATCAGTTTTGACTAATCTTAGAGGATTATGATAAGTGTCTGCCACTTGGCTGCTCACTGCTCATTTCACATCCAGTCTGAGATATATAATAGATAGTTATGAGGTGATTAAGCCCTGCTGGATTTTAATTACAGGTTCCAAGGTGAAAGTCTGCATCATGTAAGTAGCATGTCTCCTAGCAACAGCTAAACAGTCCCTGCTGTTACCCATTTCCCTCCTCTACAGTTCAGCTGCAAACTCGTCATTGACAGAAAATGCTCCCTCAACCTATTAGGGAAAGCTTTCCTGAAAGATCAGAGCAGAGCAGAAGAATAGGACACCATTTTACATGAGAGAGCCCCAAAGCCCAGCTGGCAGGCTCACCACAGCTTGAGCTCTGCAAGCTGGAATTAAGGGCTGCAGTGTGCAATAACCAGACCATCAATACCAGCTCCCACCACCCATCTGCTCCCCATGCCTCCATCCCACACCCCCAGGGCAGGACCACCCGCTCACACCACAGCACCGGAGCACACCACCAGCCATTGCATCCATGTGCCAGAAATGCCTCCGAGCTTCAGATTTATAAGGACATCAGCATTTTTACCAGAGTGGACACCACAATGATTTAGTATGCTACAAGTAAACTCATTCCACAAAGCCCTCCAGCATTCCCAGGAAGGAAAGCCTGTGGGACAGTCATCCCAAGCACAATGCTACATGCACATTACTCAAGATAAAGAGTGGCTCGTTTCATATTTACAGCACATAAATAATGCCCATATGCATATGTGATGTGGTTACTGCAGCAACCGGACACATCCTCAGAGCTTCCTCCAGCACCTCATCGCAATCTCCAAGGGCACAGCTGGGCAGTGGTCCTTGACCTGGGGGAAAAGAGTCCGTGCACAACACAGCTTCACATTAAGAGCAAGAATATCCCATCTTGTCAGCCTCATCCAGAGAGGCTGGGCACAGGGCCGCTGCCCCGATGACAGGAAAAGGTCACCACAGGAATGGGACAGCTCTTCCTCCCTGGGGCTGGTGCCACCCCTACAACTGCACTTTGTTAGAAACATTAGCAAGCTCCTACAGCCTCCCAGCTTCCTGACGGGCATAGGGATCTCATGATGTAATTTTTTCCAAGCCTGCTTGTAGGAGGGCTTGTCTGCTTTCATTTGGGGTGGAGAGGAGGGAGGGAAAAGAGCTTCTGGGCAGGACAGGAGACCTTATCAGCACCCAGTAGAGCCACCCATATGCCCTTCCCACAGGCACTCCACTCCCAGCTACAGGAGATCCCACCAGCAGCTCAGCCATGGCTCACAATCTCTATCATGATATAAAAGGACCCTCCATGTTCAAGAAGATTCCAGCCCAAAGGAGGCTTGGCTTCCAAGTACTGGTGTAAAGCTCAGCTCCACCCAACCATTCAGCCTCTCCAGAAAAGCCTCCACTTTAGTGCTGCCTTTTAAATTAACAGACTGAAACCATTCAGTGCATTCTCCTTGAAGCCTCACAGGCATTAAGATGCAAGTAGCATCTGTTAACAGGTCCCACAAAAGTGCACAGAGCTGGCCCAGAGAACCCTGAAACCCTCTTAGTACAACCAAATATGCAGCCATCCCCCAACAGCTCCACATGCACACTGCCAGTATAATACTGTCAAGGTTTGGGAACAGCAACAAAATTAGTTTCTAACGACACTTAAGCATCAACAATCACTGCAGTGTACCCCACATTTCCACTGGATTCCCCCATTCCCTTGTCTGCTTCAAGACAAATTTTCTGGCCACTCCATGCTGGAAAACCCACAATGTGAACAGCAGATCTCGCAACACTGATTTTTCTACTACAAATGTTACTTTTAAGCATACTTCCTACTCACACAATCTATGCCTTAAAGCTTTGCAGAGCCTTCCAAGCTACATATCTCAATTCCTCCTCTGGAGTTCACAGTACATTGACAGCACAGAGATGCACACTTGTAGTCAGTGCTTCAGAACCACAGCACAAGTGTCCAGCCCCAGGAGGACGTGCCTCCAGCACTGGCAGTGGGAGCAGCAGTCTTGGGCTTTCACCTTTGATGAATTAGATGGGAACAAATTGTCTGCTTCCAGCTGAAACAGAGCATCTGTTTACTCCATGGCACCAGAAGAGTTTCCACAGATGAAAGAAGCCCTCTCCACACAGGCGAGGACTGCCGATCCCTGCCTTCCCGGTGCAGAGGAAGCAAGCTGTCACATCTCATCCGCCAAGGTAATTTAGCTGGGCTAAACAAATTCTTTACTGCACCGTTACAGACAGCTTTAATGTAATCTTTTTTGGAGAAAGCGTGGTCATCTGCGTAATTGGCTTTATTCACGTTATGATGCCTGTGTTAACATCTGCAGATGCACTTACACGTGTACCAGAGCACACTCACTCCCCGTTTCACTGTACCTAGTAGCAGGTGTGTGCTTTGGAGACCAGAGCTCTTGCACAGGTGAGTCACCACACCAGCTGCAGAGCAGGGTAGCTGCTGTCAGCCATTGGACTAGTACTTTCAAGGGACACATTCGGATGGGGAGCCCAGGCATGAAGCAGGAATCCATCGCTCGAGTGCCACAGGACCTCCCACCTGCCCCAGAGCAGTACTTAGGGGGACTTCAGCTCAGCTGGAAACACAGGCTACCAACTTTAGAAGTGCCATCTACAACAGCCAAAGGGTGACAGGGGCTTGAAGGTTTTTGCTTTTGTTTGGTTTTGGGCTGGGTTTTTTTTCATTAAGAACTTAGAGATTTGGGACTGTTGCATGCAAGTCCTGCTGATACTCAACTGTGAACTCCAAATTTCCAAATGCTGTAACTTGTAGACTGTTAGGCAGTCTACAAGTTACCACAGCTAGACACACGGTCCAGAACCAGCAAGAAGGAAAAAAACCTCAAGTTTCCCACCTACACTGATCAATGTACATTTTAACTTCAGTTGCTTTCCTCCTCTAAGAGTACCTTGATGGCATCCCAACGTCGACAAAAGAGCAACCACCATGAATCAAGATGCAGCCTTTGCTCAGCTGATGGCAGGCAGAAGCTGTCTGCAGGGACAGGTTGCCATCAGCCTGCTGCCAAGAAGTCCTGCCATCAGGATGCAGCTCAAGGGGACCTGCATGCTGACTGCTGGGGAAAATCTGCCAGCGAGACTTAAACTGTTTGGCAGAATCAACACCAGCCTTGAAAAAGCAAGCACTCATCCTTCTGTAAAAGAAAGAAGCAGCCTATATATAGCCTACAACATTAAGTTTTATGTAGGAGTATCCTGCTTCTTAGCCAGCTATTGGGATTTAGGTGGCTGCCTAGTAGGGTGAAGAGGAAAACAGACTGAACCAGAGCTCGTTTGCTTCCCCCATCACATCTCTGAGTCTAGATTGTAATTCTTACACTTTTATTATCCTATTAACTAGATGGCAATCAGCCCAAAAAAATGGATTATGGCAATTCCATAGGCCAGCAGTACACACTACCGGTCTCCGTCTTGAAAAGGAACCAAGTTTTAACTGCTCAAGCTGATTTATAATTGTCGCTCTATACTAAATATTAATACGATATGTTACACTTGGAGTGTTAGTATCACACTCCTTAAAGCACAAAGAAAGACGGCAAAGCCCTTCAGCCAGCAGCATGACTAGCCTGAGCCAGTAATGTGACCATCTCAAGACAAATGTGTGTCATTTTTATGGCTTAGGCCCCCAAAAACTTCCCAGCCTACCAAGTGGAAAACTGCCAGTGATGCAGAGCTTGGTCCTCTATTTGTGCTTGCCACTGTCTCGGGAACAAGCGCCAGAACTGACACCTGGCATTGATTTGAAGCTTGCAAATTAATCTACTCCAGTAGAGATCCCTAAACTCTACCTGGAGTGTTGTGCCATAGCTGACAGCATGGTAAGATCTCACTTGATATTGGCTCTTGAAATAGACCTGTCTTAGGGCCTTTAAATCACACTATCCATGACTAAGTAAATGCAGCAGCTAAGCACCTAGGCACATTACAATTTAGTTTTAGGCATCTTCTGAGCCATAAGAATATTTATTAGACTTGCAATCCATCATTACTTGATTTCAAGATCTAGTGCTGCAAGAGAAATTCCTGTGACTTGATGCATCTTCCAGAACCGCTACTTGTCCTTCTCGGGCTTTTCCCCAGCCCAGTTTACATCCTTTATTTTAGTCAGCTTTACACTGGTAGAAGCACTGTTTCCAGAGGGGGGGAATACAAAAGAAGATCTGGCAGACTGGAAGTCCCCTCACTCCTCTGCTGAAGGGTGTCCAAGTTGCAACATGGAAAATTCCAAGCAGATTTTTGGGAAAAGGGGAGAAGCCCATAAGAGCTGTCACATACTGGAACAGAAGTCCAGAGAGGCCATAAGGTCACCATCCTCCAAGATACTCAAATTTAATTGGACACACCCTTGAGCAACCTGATCAAGTTTGGTACATGGCTTAAACTATCTGACCTCCATTAGGTCTCTACAAAGTTAAATTATTCTACAACTTAAAAAAAAAAAATCCACTGTTAAACAACTTTGCGACTAGTATCTTTTGCTTATGTGCAAGCCTGCTCTGCATTCAGATTAAGCACGAGCATTACCCGAACTGTGACAACACTCCTTGAACTCTGTCCTACAGCAGAGCCGCAAGTCATTTTCTCCTGGACAATTAGTGGAAACAAGATAAGCTACCGCAGCAGACAGCTTCCTTACTAAATCGAGCTAGCAATACAGACTGTGCAAAGTCATCTTAAAAAAAAAAAAAAAAACAAAAAAAAAGGACTGAAAAAGCAACTTTTAGAACAGCAAATTTGTTTTTTAAAAAAAATTATTGGCCGAGACTAGTCAACACAGCTTGTTCTCAGTCTGAGCAGTCCTCTCAATAGCTTCCATCTTCACATGTAGAAGTTCTGCTACAACCTGCACTGAACTCTGCATCTGCCTTCTCTAAAAAGTGGTCACCCTCTCCAGTCTTGATGCCTTCCCCATTTACAATTTTGTTTTATGCATTATATGGAGGAAGAACCCAAAACGGATGGTCCTTAATACAGAACAAAGGAGTGGTCTCAACAGCCCTTATCCCTTATTTCCAGACATGGAAGAAACTTTGTATAAGGCACAAAGTTCATCTCAGCTATGGATCATTTATGTAGAGAATTTAGGAATTTTAAATCCTGGTATCTTGAAGTTTCTGAGTACTTTCCCACCCCTAATTATTCTCACCTATTGTTAAACAGCTATAGCAACTAGGGGACAAAAGTTAAGCATTCCTTAGGGCTTAATCTTCTCCAACAGCGAAAACTCCACATTGAACCAAGCTCCTCCAAAGCCCTGCTCCACACTGCACACAAGCCAAACAGAAGTATGCAGATGAGACAGAGCTGAGCAAGCAAGCTAAGGAAATTATTTGCTGAAGCATATACAGTATGTGTTCACAGGCTTACTGCGCCTGCTAAAGACATTAGCAACATCCTCTGCAAGGCTAATATGTCTTTAAATCAATTACCCTGGTTCCTCTATGCTTTGAGAGCTTACTGCAACCATTTCTTTCAGTGACCCATACACCCAGGTCTACCTCGCAGCTTCTCATTGAGACCTCATTGCTCTCTAAAACTACCTAAAAGGAGATTGTGGTGAGGCTGGTGCTGGTCTCTTCTCCCAAGTAACTAATGACAGGACAAGAGGTAATGGCCTCAAGTTGTGCCAGGGAAGGTTTAGACTGGATATTAGGAAGAAGTTCTTTACTGAAAGAGTGGTCAGGCATTGGAACAGGCTGCCCAGGGAAGCGGTGGAGTCACCATCCCTGGAGGTGTTAAAACAAACAAACAAACAAACAAAAACGGGTAGATGTGATACTTTGAGACACGGTCTAAGGGTTAGGGAGATGCTGGACGAAGGTTTGACTAGATGATCCTGGAGGTCTTTTCCAACCTAAATGATTCGACGATGCTTGGGGCTCAGCACATGGCTAGTCATCTGGCAAGTAAAGGCTGTACATGCTGCAGAGCTGGCACCAGGGAGGCTGAACTCCAGCCAGTTCCCTGGATTCCTATCTGTGACCTGCTAGCCTCTAACGGCATCATGCTCCAGCCCCACCACATCTCTGCTTCTCAGCAGTGTTTGCAGTCGGTGCTGTGCTGTAGCTGTTCCTTGGCATCCTGCTTACCCAAATACCAATGGGTTTTCAGCTTAGCTCCTGCATCCTGCCAAGACAGTGAGTAGTCACCTTTACTAACGAGCCTCAGGACATTCGTTACCTGAGGAAGTATATGTGATACACCGTGTACACAGCAGATCCACTAAGCTTTTTGCAAGGTGAGTTTTTCCAGAGGAGGGACACCATTTCACTGGTGGGCTGTCAGAATTGCAACTGAGTCCTGATCTGGGCACAGGCAGGAGGATGGAAAAAAATGTTGAAGCTTTATTTTCTGCAAGGGGATGGAAACCATTTTCTTCTATGCTTACCAGTGTGTCTGGTTTAAAAAAAAGTAAGATTCCTTTGAGAGACTCATCTTAGGATTTGAGAGATGAAACATTACAATTCAGAGGTTTTCAATGGTTTTTATTTTACATTTGAAACACTTCAGATCAGTCAAAGAACTTCAGGCCACTACTACATCCATCACCCTGCCTACTGGTGCATGTTGGACCTCTGGAAAGGACCTCTCATGAGGTGGTACAGGCAACTGTAAAAAGTTCAAAGCCAGTCCTTTCAGTGTAGGTTTGGAAAGAAAAAAAAAAAATCATACAGACTTAACACAGAAAAGAATAAAAAGATTCAAACCAGTAGAGCTTACAGGCGTGCAATAGATTAAAATAGCTCTGCCCAACTTCTTAATAGGTACCCAGAGACAACTTAGATCTCACATCCAGAAGAGAAAGGCATAACGCAAAGGGAGTTTAAACCAGCAGTATCACAGCAACAGTAACCAACCCAGCTTCTCCAAGAGAAACTGAAAACACCCAAGGGGGCTGGAAGGAGAAGTCAAGAATTTCAAAATTAGGAATTGTTTGGGTGGGTGGGGATACAAGTCAAACCGTGGGTGGCTTACGATCAAATTCCTTAATACTTTCAGTCTGAAAACACCTAGGGTTTCTGTTGCCTTAAGAGCCATACACCAAGTTACAGCTATGAGGAGGTAAATGGGTTGATGTTCAGGAAAAGCAGCAGGCAGGAGGTGTTAGCGCACGCTGGACTTGAGCCAGGAGTGCTCCTGGGGAACATCTCCACCAAGAGCACGAGGAGGGCTCCACACTGCCTGTACACTGCTGGGACAGGATTGGCAGCAAGGAAGGATGCAACACAGACTAAGAGCCACCATTCACACTGGCTATTTCAGACTCAGCTGCTCGCTGCCAGCGGGTCCCCGCTCGCAGCTGCAGGGCCAGGGTGCAGATACCCAGCCGGGCTGCGTACAGGAATGCTGCGCTAATTATTAGAGATCCTTTCTGGGGGGGAAGAAGAAAAAAAAAAAAGGAGTCTGAATGCTCAGGCTTTGTACGGCAGCAAGTTTCCATGAGTGCCGCTTTGTTGGCGGTGCCCAAGCCCCTCGCCAGCTCGGCGGGGCAGCTCGCCAGCACGCCATCGCCGCGCCCTGACCCCGAAACCCCGGCTTGGCTGGTGAACCAGCGCGGCCGTGGGGCAGGAGCCACTGAACCTTCCCTGCTCCCACAGACCCCCACGCCCCACCTGCGGCTCCCCATGCCCGCGTTCCGCCTGCAGAGAAAGGGCTCTGGCCGCCCTCCGAGGCGCGAGGCCTGCCGCGGCACGCCGCCGTCCATGACATCATTGCCAAAACCGCCCCGACAATGGGCCCAGTGAGCGCGGCCCCCATGGCGCCCAGCAAAGCGCATTCCCCACTGCTGAGCTCATCCCACCGCCCTGCCGGTGCTGGCCCTGGGAGCGGCCAGGACACGGCGGCTCCCGCTGCCCTCCAGCCCGGATGGTGGAAGCGCCCCGTGCTGCTGCTGAACGCAGCAGCTGGAGCTCGGCACCCTCGACCATAAAGCTCTGCGTTTCAGGGAGGAATGAGTGGAAGCTGGGCAGCAGGGGTGGGAACAGGCTTGCAGTAGTTTCAGGTCTCACCATGCAAAGGGATCCCAAAGTCTGCCTGGTATGTTGGGATGTTCCCGCTCCCCACTGGTCTAGGGTGATACAGCAGCCCCCCACCCTTCAGGCTGGCATGGCTGGCAGCACCCCAAAGAGCAGTTGCATCAAACCTGTGGGCTTGGGAAAGCCCCTGGAAAGGGCCAGGCAGTGTGGGATTGGGCCATGGGAAGGACTGCACCCGTAGGGCTGCTCACCCTCGCTGCCCCAGGGTCAAACACCAGAGGAGGGAAGCACCAGGATGCTTCAGGGACAGGGCAACACAAGCTGCCGGAATGCTGATTAATCATTCAGGAATGACTCGTGAAGGAAAGTCCCTGCAGTGGGGAGTGAGCATGCCATAAAGTGGATTTCTCCTAGATGATGGAAGGAGGGGGAAGAAAGGAGCCCTGCCTTTGCCACACACTGCTGAGAAATGCTTGGCTCAGATTTGGAAACCAAGGGACACAACAAAAACTACACCTCCCTCCTCTGGGCATGGGACAGGAGCAAAAGGGGAATGTTTCTGTGCCAGGTCTCTGCTCCTCAGGGGTCATTTACTGCGGCAGCGCTGCAAGGCTTTGCCTTCCCATCAGAGCAGGCTGCTACACCCAAGTCAACAACACCGCTATACAACTCACGGGAAACAAGTTCCACTTGAAGACATTAACATTTTAGTCAAATGCAAAATTGCCTAATCTTAGCAAGAAATACTTGTCTAGGAGTCTGATAAACTGAAGGTTATTTCATGCAAGCATGCAAACAAAAAAGCACCTCCTCACCACGCATCAAGTGCTTACACAACTAGAAAGCCAGGCCTTGACTAGCAAGGCTGAACTGATAAAAAAGAGTCAGATTTCTGCAAGTATAACACAACAAAACTAAGAACTGCCTCTGAAGCGTGAGAGTGCTGTAACCACCTCTGCAAGAGTAAGGTAATCCCGAATCTCACCCAGTCACTTCAGGTTGCATGAAGGTTAAAAACGTGGCTAGTTCTTGCAAAGGGACTGGCAAAGGCATTGGGTGACACTGTGTTGTATCTTATGTTGCTGAAGCAAGGTTACCAAGCTTCAGTGCAGGGAACCAACAGGAAAGTCCATCTTCAGGCACTGGAGATAGAAAAGGTGTAAGATGTAGCTGCAGGGAAAAAAAAAAAAGTGCCTCGGCAAGGCTGAGGGCAATGAGTAATCCAGAGGTTTCCAGACGCCAGAATGACCTCTGCATTACCAAAGAGCATGTTTACTCACATTGGGGGGTAGGTCAAGATAGTTATAAGAAACAGCATGTAAAATCCTGCCGAGATAAATGAGCCCATTCAGATAGGGCTGTCTAACATCTTCTGTGCGGCAGACGCCAGGCACGAAAGCTGCAATGGATGGAGCTTCTGAAGCCAAAACCAACACATCGGAAATTATCAGAAGTGATTACTGTTTGGGGAAATCCTTGGCCACAACACACCAAGATTCAATTTTTCCATCTGAAACCAGAATTACTGCACTGACTGTGATTCACTGTGCACAAGGCTGTTTGAAGGAAATCCCCATTCACGCAGCCCTGCATGGCTCAACTCATCTCCACTCCACAGTGCAGCACCAAAGAGCTCAAGACTGGAGCATGCTTTGTGGTCCATGGGTGGTGACACAACAGAAAACATCCTGCCAGTTACGTTAGTATGAAAAAGATTTGCGGTTTGACTCTGTTTTGATATTATCTGGTTCTGAGCACCTAACAGCACAGCTCCACACAGGTTTGTTGTGAAGCATTTATGCACAGATACCCTGTTACAGAGGCTCTGTAGCTCTCTGTAGCTCAGTGACTAAGTTATTCCAGAATTTATCAGCAGGTCAGCTATCTCTGTCCTACCATTTCCTTGAGAGGCAATAGGAAAGGCAATTAATCTCTAACATGCAATTGCATGCCCACTGCAGATAGGAATGGCCACTTCGAAAATCTCCCTCCAACATCTGAGCCATCTCAACAACTCATTTTGACATCCAGACCTAAGTACCCACTCTTAAACACACAGCACCCAAAACAGCCCTACACCCACGCATTGCCACCAGAACTTATCTTGCCACGCCACTGCAACTCAGTGCTGCCATGATGGTGCCAACTGCCTGAAATCAGCTGTGGCCTTGCCTCTGAGCTGTGGCCACTGCCACAACATTGCCATGAGAGTGTCCATCAGCAGGGGATGACATATCTGCACAAGCCAGGCTGCCTTCTGCAGCTGCACACCAAGCAAGGATGCTCAGGGCAGCTACACCGTCACTACGAGCACATTCCTCCACTGCATACGTGGGCAGTCCTGGCAGGCAATGTTGCTTTACCACAACCACTATATAAAGACATCTTAATGCTTTTGTGTGTAAGCCAGCTATTCTTGCCAATCTTTTACCTCCAGACATCTATCCTCTCCTTCACTGGAAACCATGACCATCCCTGTCGAAGAAGGAAGAAAGTCACTTTCTTCCTGGAACATCAATCCTTAAATAAAGGAACATCAATACTTTAAAAATATTTAGTGTTGTGCAGCTGCTTTTTAAAGGAAGAAGCTTCCCCCTCTTTCTGGAGAAAGCAATGAAGTTGTCTGAACACATTTTTTATATACTTGTGCAACCCAGCAGTAAACACACTTCCATCTGCACACAGCACAAGGCTCGTCCCTGCAGGACCGAGATTTAAGCCCCGTGTGTTTAACATCCCACACAGGACAGCGCTGTGTTTATACAGTTCCAGTTACAAGCCACTAACGTAAGGAATAGACGCTTGGCTTGAGGCCCAGGTAATTCATCCAACAGTGGCAGCCACTATCAGACAGACCTCTTTTCAGAGTAGTTTTCATGAGCAGAGGAGCAGTGGTGAATCTGTCTGCACGGGTGGTCTCTGAGCACCTTAAAGAGGACCATATGGGATTAATGGTACAGCTTGAGCATGTATTAGCCACAGCTGTGCAACACACACTTGCACAGACCACATACCCACCTCTCCCACCCAAACACACTCAAACACAGCAAAGCTTTGCTTCGGACGTGTGAGTTTTGCATGCCTCCAAGTAACCTGAGGGACACCCACCTCCCTGGCTCCCACCAGCTGCCACAGACTGGCCAGCCCCCAGAGCTGCTCTCCTGCACCATGGGTGCTGTGCCACGCACAGGCTCTGCTTAGGGCCATCCTGCTCTTCCCTCCACAGGCTGCTCCTAGCAAGAAGCAGGAGCAGCTCTGCTCATTTGACACCATCAGTCTAATCCAACTTTGTCAGGAGCTGGCTGCCAATAGCAGTTCTAAGCTAGCCAGCACTCAGAAGGATACCACCTTTCCTCTCCAGAGGCTGAACGTCAAATCTTCCAACTGAAGGCTTCACACAAGTCTTTCCAAACTTCACAAGCTCACAGCTCTCTTCCGTAGTCTTCAGGAACAGCACTCCACCACACACATGCTGACTGAGCAGGGTACAGGCAACCACCCAAATCCTCACCAGCTGCAAGATCTCATTTTTAATCTGCAGTCTCACATTGTTCACATTTGCAAGACTATTGTGTTTCACATTTTTAACACAACAAAAAAAATACAGCACTGGCTCCAGGGGCAATTTTGCTGGAGCTGGAATAGTTGCAGCAACATGACAAGCGATGCTGCTCTGCCTGATCTCCCACACTCCTTCCAGTTACCTACTAGGTTAGGTACAGTGTTAGGACACCTCATTCACTATTAATTCCTCCATTTGACCATGAAAAACATTTAGTAACATACTGTTACCTCCAAACACCCCACAGGTGTTTGTCATACTCCCAGATGAAGAATGAGTTGCTCCTTTCAGCTTCTACATTTGAAGTTAAACTCTCTTGCTGTCCAGTTACTGCTTCAGAAGCCTGAGCTACAATTCTTACAGGTAGAATATAAAGTATTCTGAAGCTTGTTAAAGCCCATGTTTAAGTAATAATGATGGTTAATTAAAATATTTAAGCTTCCTCTGCCTTGGGCAGTGTTTTTAGCCAATAGTTGCAGCACTTCACATGAAACAGTTTATTTTTCCACCTTGCAATTAAAACTGTTAAATTTTTCTTAAAGTTTTCTTCAGTTATTATAAAAGGTATTTCTTTAGTTCTAAACACTGAACTCTGAGCTAGGCTACAAAACCACAGCAAAATTTAAAGTAGATTTGTTAAAGTAGGGTTTATGCCCCTAACTTCAGAGGGCTTCCCTGGTTGAGTCAGGGTTGTTCAGCAGAGCTTTCCACCCGTGAAACACCAGACATCTTCACTGTTTCTAGGGCCTGGACTAGCCGCTCCTCTCTGGAGCCTGCTCCTGGTGCTTTCAAGGCAGAGCAAACCACCTCTGAGAGCTGAACCTCACAGAGTAGCTCCAAACTGTTTCCTCCCAGAAAACAGTATATTGGGATACACTCAAGGGAGGATCCCGGCAGCGATCTGGTTAACTCTCTGGGAAAAGGTCCTTGCCATGCCCTTGTCCAGGATTCCCACAAGCTCCTATCTCTATAACTGCAGATGTCTGCAAGTCATAAGGCTGCTCAGTAATGCTCAATTAGCAGCCACTAATCATGGAGTGTGACAGCACCAAGGGCAGGGCTGAGCCGTCCCGCTCCAGTGGAGCTGGATGCACTTCGTGCTTCTTCATGCTCACATTTTGGGGGAGAATCTGAAGCACTGGAAGATGACCTCAGCCTTTTCTAGCTTTTTTGGATGCAAAACATAATTGGATACCTGCGAGCAGCACCTGCTTCGGCACAGCTCTGGGAAGCCCCAGGGCCATAGGGATCTGCAGGCACCCCTTAGTAGCCTGATTTTGTGGCCCCTCAAGTAGACATCTCACTTGGTCTTTGGTGACTTAATTGAGCTGGCAGTCCTCGCTCTTGCTGACTCCTCAGGTTAGGTCAGGGAAGTATTATTAGTATAAGAGCTGGTTTATCAACATGCAGCCAACCTCTGCCAGCCAGGGTCTTCTCTGACAGCAGCTGTACCGGGTTTGCGGTAAGAGTTACCTTCCTCTTTGGCCATCTGTATTTGATGTAGCAGTTCAGTGGTCCAGCACACATGCTGCATCCTCTGCTAAGTCTGTCAAATTCACTTCAGCCAGCCCTAGATACCATGGGGCTACATAACCACAAAGCATTAAGAGAACATCAAGACAGCACCACTAAACTGGGACCCCAGGACCCTCTGTAAAAGCACCCACGTCTTTCTCCTGACATCTAACAGCCACAGTGTCCAGCACTGCTGAGCTCTGGCTGTGGCACTGGAAGTCACCACTCTTTCAAGAGACACCACAAATTTTTCTAGCAGTCACCAGCCCAGTTCTTATTTCTTCATAGTGGCATTTTTACCACAAGCCTAAAAGAGTTACCAAAAGAAATAATCCTCAGAGACAACTAAAGCTGTTTCTATTTGACTTTTAATTAGATGATTGATCTTGTTCAAGCAGTTACATAAGCTATCAGATATTTGCATGCAGCCACACTGTTAACCAACAGCCGGAACAAAACTGAAACAACACAATTAGTATCCCAAGTTTTCCCACAGCCAGTATGTTAAGTCTGTTCAGACACCAACTCTTCCTCCACAGGTAACTTTGGTAAGAAGCCACATCTGAGCAAGTGACAACTGCTCAGAGAGCCACAGTGACTCCAGAACACTGCAGCTCTGCAAGAATGTCCAGGTGTTGGAGCAGGCTCAAGGGTGCCTGTTCCTTATTTGGGACACCAACAAGTAGCATTACTCTGAGGCCTGCAGAGAGAAGGAAACCTTGCAGAAATTCACTGTCTAGCCATAAAGGTGAAGTCATGCTTGGTATCTTGCACCATCAAGACAACAGTTTGACACCAACTTTGTTTAGCAAGCCAGTGTTCCCCTTTCTGTAGTGAGGCTCAAAAGCAGTCAGGTTAATCCCAGATTTGTGTCTCACACCATGACAGATACAAGGTGTATTTGTTCTACTGCCAGCACCCAGCCAGGGAGATGCATCAGAGACATGCAGGACCCTGCACACAGCCCCCAGCTCAGGCTCTTCACTCCTGCCATCCGAGCCCAGAGGGATCTGCTGCTACCAATCACCTTACAATAAATGGAGGATCTGCACAGAGGTAAAGGTCACCTGTGAGATGAGACACACTTGTCAAATGTTTTAGCCTTGAGACCTAAACTGCCTCTGAGACCTGGCTTGCCAGTATTTGTCCGTGGGAAGTCCACTAAAACCATGCTGCACCCACTGCTGCAAGGTTATTGTGAGAAAAGGGAATATAAACCAGTTAATTATGCCAATTAAAGCAAGCACAGATAGAGCACATTAGTATCTAGCCAAGGGGAACAGTATTTCCTTCACTGTGTTTGAATAACCTTCAGATGCACATATCATGGGTATCTGCTCAGAGCAGCTCCACACACTGTGCCTTCTGCAGCAGGCCTCCAGAGGAGACCTTCCAAAGCTTGTTTACACAACATTGCTCACCAGTTGCCACCTACAGCTCATGTTAGGCCCACCAACCACGACAGCGCCCTTTAATATAGGCTCAGAAATACAGACACATACATTGTCTCCTCACAAGAGCAGCCACAGACTAATCAAAACCAGTAGGCAGCTGCAGGCGCCCAGGGTAGCCTGAAATGGCAGTAGGATGCAAGCTGTGGAGGAAAGCTGGCCACTAGCATCCCACTCCCAGGTTAGGCTGAAGCAGCCCCCAAGTCCAGATATGCCTTGCACAGGTACTGTGAGCACAGGAGCTGGTGTTCCAGAGCCACATTTAATAGCTCAGCCCAGAGCTTATCTTGTAGGTGGACAATTTGAAATGACCCCAAATTTCAGCACAAAAAGCAGGTGGAAGCACGTCTGTCTGTCACCCTCAAAGGACCAGCATTTGGGAGCAGTGCTGCCATACAGCCTGGCCAGCTCAGGCTGGAGGAACTCAATGCTCTGACAAATAACTGCATCATGATTTACAGCATGCCCTGAAGCAAGGGAGAAGGAGCCACAGCCCATGATGTCATTGCAGCCCACAGCCATTTTTCTGCTACTACTGGGTAACGTTAGAGTTCATGCAACCTGCTGCTGCTCTTAGATGAAAACAGCTTGTCCCTTCACAAAAGCTCAGTCTGGATGTTCAAAACTCTGCCACTACCAGCTTATCAGCCTGATCAGTAAAACTTGCTATATTTCTGTGACCAAGAGAAAACAAATCTGATATATCACCTGCATTTATGCTTTAGAGATTGTCCTTGGTATTTAGGGAGTGGTTAGCCATTGGAACAGGCTGCCCAGGGAAACGGTGAAGTCACCAATCCTGGAGGTGTTCAAAAAACAGTAAGATGTGGTGCTTTGAGGTCTAGGGGGCAGGGAGATGCTGGACGAAGGTTTGACTAGATGATCCTGGAGGTCTTTTCCAACCTAAATGATTCTGTGATTCTAAACAATGGCTTATTTATTGGTCCCTTCCCATTAGATTAGCTGCCTACTTCTGCAAGTTGTAAGGAACAGAAGAGGACCATCACCTATCTGACTCAGAGGAAACATCCCATTAGCAACCAGACAGAGCAGCAGTACGTGTGGCCGCTCTTCTCAGACAGTTTGTTAAAGAGCCATGGCTTCTTTCTTCCAAGGACAGCATCAGCAGGAGGTCCAAACAACCAGAACTCATCACACCCAGGGAGACAGGATTCAGCTGCTCCATCCTCTGCCCACCCCCAGGCAGCTCCAGGGCAGTGCCTGTTGTGTTACTCAGCACAAGGGAGGACGTGCAAGGCAACCCTTGCTTCCCCAGGAACTTGGGCTGTTCTTTGAAGTGGCCCAGCTTGTTTTTGCTAACACACAAAAAACCCAACCAAAAACGGTTTATTCTTGTAGTGGTTGCAAGTATGACAGTTGCCATGTACTAGCACAGCAGGAACTAGACGTTGCATACATCTCACTACGGATGTTAGACTTCAACTTCTTACAGCAGAATAGTGTTTACACAAGGAATTGCAATCCCATTAGCTGAACACAAATCCCACCACAGCAAATCCAGTCCTCGCTATGATGTGCCACATGTTATGTGGACACCTCCAAACCTCAAGGTTAGTTGCAGGAGAAACAAAGCTGAGGTCTTACAGACACAGACCTTAGATCTTAGAGACCACAACAAAGGCCAGAGAACCATCTGGTTATGATAGAACATACAGGCACTGCAAGGCTTTCAAGTTCAGGAACTAGGATTTATCTCCTAATGATGACTTGGAAGAAGGAGTCTTCCCTATTAGATTACAGAGCACTGGTCCTTCCTCAGGAGGAATGCAGGTGGGACTCAAGCTACAGAAACTTTGGCCTTGTGGGGAAAAACAAATCTGCATCATGTCCCCAGAAGTAACACCTAGGGAAAACCCTCACTCAAGGTTCACAGCATTAGTCCAAATCAACAGGCCGAGCTCGCTTAGCCCATTGAAGGGATAACCTCAGATCAGGGTTGACTCAACTCTGAACCCGAGGTCAAGCTGCCAGGAAGAGCAAGGGTAACTGCTCACTCCACCCAGGTGGCGGTTGCAAGACGGGTGGGTGAGTATCCACCCCTACCACACACGCTAGTATAGCACAATCAAGAAGAGATAGAGGAGCTCACAAACAGTGTTTTCCTTAAAACTGCTGCTCTTACTTCTCCAAACACAACATAAAGGCATGTATCTGTTCCCCAACCCACTGTTAGCATCAATTCAGCTGCAACAAACCAAGCCTTGTGAGCAGTGCCATCCTGTGAAGGCTGTAGCAAAGACTGGTCTGATCTCCTTACAAAGATGGACAGTGCCTTCCCTTAGCCTTTTCTACACATTTTGATTTGGCTTCCTCCCCCCAACAGTTAACACTCAGCTACACAGCATTTCCTTCCTCCAACGTTGGAACAACTGATTCCATTTTTCTTGCCAAGCCCAAGCAGATTGCAGCAACATATCCTCATCTGTTTACACCTACTATAGATTCCCATCATTACCTCAGTGCACCTGCATGGAGATGACTCCCCCTCCCCATGGGTGGGTGGTGCTCTGGAACAGGACCCACAGTACTATCAGAGTACACATACAAAAAGCAATAAAATATCACACAAACCTACAGGTTTCTCTACAGAAAGCCTGGCTACCTCACCAAGAGCCAAAGTCAGGTTTGATGCTTTGTAAGCAGCATCCACTGGGACGGGCTCTTCAGGCACACCGGTACCAAGTGTTAACTGAGCCAAACCCCAGGTCACTGAGCTTTGCATCCTCATTATTGCAATGACATATAGATCAGGTGCCATACTTGTGAACTCTGTACAATGCCAGACAGTAAAGGAAGACAGGTCCACAGGCAGGTCCACTTGATGCTGGTGGCAGAAACCTGGCAAGCCTCACAGTACCTCAGAGGTCTGTCACACCAGCACCACTTCCAACACACTGTTGCACTCTGGTGTGCTTGCTTAGCATGTATTCGTGGTCTAAACTTGGCAGGCCCTTCTTCAGGTCCCAAACTAGCTGTACATCAAAGCCTGTTTCTGAAGGACAGAGAGAAAACAGAATTCCTCTGCAGCCTGGGGGATTCAGACATCATTGTTTTACTTCCCATCGCTTGGAGCGGACACTGAACAATACTGGCAACACAGAAGCATGGCCACACACAAGGCTAACCACATTCTTAGATTACAGTTGTAGGATAGGAAGAGCTATCCTGACCCATTTAAACATCCCCATGTAAGTCAATACAGGACATGGCATCAGAATACGGAGCAGTTAAGACTTCGGTCCTTCTTGAATAGCTGGCATAGCATTCAATGCCTTAAATGAAAAAGCTGTTTAGCACATTAGTCTAACAGGTCCCAAGTAATTTTACTGAAGTTTGATCACTTTACAAGTTTCCACTCATATGTAAAAGAATGCAAGAACAGTCTGTATAAGCTGCCTTAAAGTTTCCTGTAACTTGGAGCAAATAGCTCATGCAAAGGTACTTTTTCTTTAGACCTGCAGTCCAGCTATTGAAATAGAAGGTCCTGAGGAGACCAACCACCCTCAGAACCTGAACCCACCTCCAGTCTTCAGCAGTGAGGCCCACTGCCATTCTACCAAAAATAATTTGAGGGGAAGGATTAAGTGTCACATTTCCAAGAAGCAGAAACCTGCTTCCAAGACACACTGGATATTTTCCAGAAAACAGCCTCCAGGGAAGTCACAGGCAAGTGGCAGGCAAAATGCAAGTGTATTTTGACTACCTCCTTATGATGTGTTAATAGCACCTGGAGTGAGACAGAGAGAGACCCTGTGAGTGTATACAGTCTGAACACATTCTCCTTTTTTCGGTTTTCAAGCACCTGGCTCTAGGTGTTACAGGACGTTACACTTTCCAAGTTTTAGAAAAGACAAATTTTCCTCTCAAAACTCAAGATCTGCTTTGTCACCCTTCAGTGTGTGTATATCAACAGCCTAGGGAAGAAAGTCAGTTTTCAACCGTTTTGCTAAAACGAGATTTCAAAGAGGTACGCAAATGACTCACAGGTCAAAATACTTTCACCTTTAAAGCATGCTGGAGGTCTGCTCTACTGATCACAGTGCACATATCAAGTACTGTCACTAAGCAAAGACCCACCTGATGCACAGGTTGGGCTCAGTCAGAAAGAGACAGCCCTTCCAGAAGTACTCCTGCAACTGAGACATCCCAAGACCACCAAGGTTTCCATGAGTCAAGTACCAAGAAACCATAATTATAACTCCATACTCTCCTCACCCATCTCCCTCCTGGCATAGCTCAACTCCCTCCAGACACTGAAGTGGGACTCAGGACCACCACAAAGAGAAACCTGAAAGCCAACCACACAACTGTGACGCTGGCACCGGATCCCAGCGACACTGTGGTTGGGAGGCAAGCCAGATCAGCTCACTTAAGTGATGAAAGCACAACCCAGCAAAGAAACTACATGGTTTTCAGTTTGATCAGTCTGACTGCTGCAGTCCAAGATTGCTGTTTTACCAAACAAGCCAGCTGCTCAGCACCCATCCTGCCTCTGCCAGTCACATGAGGCTGCCAGGCAAGCAGTGGCCAGGCGGACACTGCCAACAGGCACCCAACAGCACCAAAGCATGCACCTAGGACCTGCCCGCTGCAGGCTTAGGTTCAACTTGGCAGGTCACAGCCCGAAACCACCTGCCAGGCTTCAGACACTGCAGTGCTCTGTTTCTTAATCAGTTGGCTCCTATCACCTGGTATCAGGGTTTCTAGGAGCAAGTTCAGTGCCAAATTAGCTTCAACCCCCTTTCTCTGCCACTTGCAACAGCTTTCACCAAGGCATGATGTGTCTCCTGTACAAAGTAATCTGTAGAGTCAATCAGCTCCTTCAGCCAAGAGCAAAGCCCTTGTGCTCTGCATTCCTGGCATCCTACTCCCCAGCGCCTATCACACCACAGCCACTCAGCACCCAGGAATCTGCAATTACCTTCAGTCTAGCAGTCAATAAAAAAAGCTAGACTTAACACTTGTTAACACTTGAGCCGCAGAGCAGCTACATCATGTTGAGCAGAAGAATCCATATTCAAGTCACCTTTCCCCACAACAGCTTTCTCAGAGCTTCCAACCCCACCTTTGCTGGATGGCACAAAGCACCCATGTGCTATATGGCTGTTTTTACAGTAGACCACCCATGTGGTCATGTCCATGCTGAAGTGAAGGTGCTTCATGCCTAGAAGGAAAGCATCTTGAAACTACTAACAAACTCTGAGCAGAGACTAAACAAGGGGTAACAGCAGTAGGAGAGCTTGGACTAACTGTCCATCCAGAAAGGGTTGTGGTCAATCACTATAAATTTAACCAATTTCTCTGTGTATAGGCAAACTTACTTTAAATGGACAAAAGCTGAGTGCCAAAAGCTTGCTACTGGAAGAGTTTAAAAGCGTTGTTGTAGTACAGCAGCGGTAGCTAAGTCTTAATACATGGCTTCCAAAACATTCCTGGAAGTTAAATAACTGGAACAGGCACTGCATCCACTTAGCAGAGGTCTGGTGGCATTATTAATGCCAGAAATCCAGCAGCCACAGCTGTCGGGTTTTCCCGGCTCGCACAGAGCTGGCCCTGAACACCTCAGGCCCTAAAGACCAACCTGGTCATAAAAGTTCTCTACCTTTACTAGCTCCAGAACTCACAATAGGCTCATTTTTGTTCAGCAACACGCAAGACAAGAGAAAAAAAAAAAAACTAGAAACAAAAAGCAAGCCCCAAGTTCTTCAGAACCCGCAGGTAGAAACACACTCAGGACAGGTGGTGATCCCAGCCAATGCTGGAGGAGATGGTTAAAGAGGCTGAAGCCCATACCACAAGGGAAGCAACTGCAAGGCTTGCTTTGAACATCTGTTTTGCAAAGCAAGTTCAGGATGTTTCTTCAGGAGTGGCTCAGTTTATCCAGGACTGCACACACACTGGGGACCCTGCGCTAGCTCTTGTCTCTGGTGGCACAGCACAGATGGAGTCGTAAATCCCTTCACACAGAGGCTGGGATATGGCAAAGGCACTAGCAGCCATAGCCATTCCATTCTCCCAAAGCTTCAGCAAGTTTTTTCAGGGTTTTGGCGTTGTTGCTTTGTTAATAGCCAACACAATGCAAGTAAGCTGCAAAACAGACAAGTCTTGAATGATTATGGCCACCCTGCAGCTCAGTCTAATCCTGTAAGGGAACTGTGCTTGCTGCAGTAGCATTTCTAGACAGGAATTTGCTGGAAGCCAGGCCTGACTGGACTAACCTCGATCTCCCAGAGCCCTTGGGAAGTCCCATAGATACATAGGAAGCTGGAGCAACAACGTTCTTCTAGGACAAACAACACAATAGGAGGAGAGCTGGCCTGGTGTTACTGTGGCTGGTGAGGAGCTATTTCAGTGGCTGAAGGGGAAAGGTGAGCTCTTATGTTAGCAGAGGCAAGCTCAGCCCAGGAGTCAGCAGCTGCAACTCGAACCCCACTGCGTGCAAAGGGAATGCATCTCGGAATAAATAATTAGCACCAGCTCCATTCCCAGCTGCAAGTATGATAGCTGGTTTCCCCCAAAGAGGATAATCAGCCATTCAAGACCACATAGTTCTCAGCTGTCCAAAGCTGGTTTTACACCTTAGTAGTGAGGAATAACAGTGTACCTGTACCTACTCCCTCTAGCCACAGGTTTCAAGAGACAGACAGGCCTCTCCCAAACTGGAGAAATTTATATTTTATTGCTATTGTAGCTGAAGCCTCTGCAGGGAAACGGCTTCTACCTTGGCCAAGAGTTTTAGGCAACCGAGCAGAGCTGCACTCACCCAAATTCAGCTGTGCAATTCATTGAGGCCAGAGTCGTCAGGAGGCAGTAATTAGAGTTATCTGGCAAAGAGCTAGAAAAGGCATTCGCATTCCTTCCCACAGATCTCTCAGGCATCCAAATTACTGCTTTACAGATTGTGCTGCAGCCACACCTGAGCTATTCCCAAAACGGTCACCCCATGCATTCCTGAGGAATCATCTGCAATTTGACATGTGTGCCAATAGCTTTAATTTCCCGAGCAGCCCACCAGTTCCCTAGCAATTGCACCCTCCAGTATGGGCTGGGCAGTCAACCCTAGCGCTAGCCAGGGCAGGCATTAGCTCTAACCACCCATCTCCCGGAGTCAGCAGAGGTCCCTGGACATTTTCCACCCATGACCTACCACAGGACAAAGATTAAGGAGAAAGCGCAGCCCTCTTCAAAAGCTGCAACTGCGCTTAGGCAAGCGTCTACGCTAACCTGAACACTGGCATCATCTACCGGGCTCTGGTGAGCAAGAAAAGTCTCCTCACGCTCCTCTGCCACCGACGGTCGTGCCTATCTGCCCGCAGCTCCCCGCATGAGAGCGGGGCCGCGGCACCCCGCCAGAGCCCGGGCACCCCGGCTGGACACGGGCTGGGGGAAGCATCATCCCGGCTGCATCTCCTGCCGGGGGGGTCCACGCCCGGAGAAACGAGCTGCCCAGGGAGAGGATGTGCTCTGGCAAACGGCTTGCTTCGGGAAAAGATGTGAAAGCAAAGCCTCACCTATGAAACAGTGATAAGGGAGAAGCCCAGGGGGCCAGGCGAGCACTGCCGGCCGGGCTGTGGGGCAGCCCCACGGCACACGCAGCTTTAGACCGATGCTACGCTGCACCCCCAAAGCTTGCTCTTTAAAGAACGGAGCTCCTCAGCTCCTCAGCACCCGGCTGCCACCCACTGCCCCGAGCCCGCCACGCTCCGCGGGGCAAACGGCCGGCGCAGGGGAAAAAAACAAAACAAACCACAATTAAAAAATTAAAAAAGGCAAACCCCACAGCAAACACCGCCCGCTGGGGATGCACTCACCGATGGAGACCAGCTTGATGCTCTCCCGCTCCAGGAACTCGAGGGCCACCGAGACGTTCTCCAGCTGCATCTGGCGGAAGGTGGGCCGCTGGTGGTACTTGCGGTACATGCGCTTCTGGCTGAGCACCTCCAGGAGGGCGATGAGGCGCAGCCCGTCGCTCAGGTCGTGCTGCAGGTTGCCGATGCGCTTGTTGACGCAGCGCAGGTGCTCGTTGCACCAGCGGGTGAAGGTGTTCTGCTGGATCCGCTTCCAGGGCGCGTCCTCCGCCAGGTCCTTCTCGGTGGCCGGCATCTCGCCGTCGGGATCGGCCGCTCTGCGCCCGCCCTGGCTCCGCGCCTGCGTGCTCATGGCGCGGCCCGGCCCCGCTCCGCC